>WBMY01001227.1:697654-710939 GCA_013397315.1 Donacobius atricapilla
TTTTTGAGAAATATTCATGGTCTAATGATCCGGCAGGCGCCCGGGTGAGTCACTGACATATGTCGGCTGGGAGTCCCACTGGGACAGACGCTGCTCCTGGGCGCTGCCGACACGGAACTGGGAGGACGGGCGTGTTCACGGCTTGGCTTGGCCGTGGGATGGCAAAATCTACCCTGTCAAAGGGACTGAGGCGGTGAATGAATCGAAAAGGCTTTCCCGGTGTTTCACCCGCCGTAACTGTGAAGAGGTTTGGGGGAAGTTTGTTCTGCATCTTCAGAAGAGCCTTAGTCCCGTCCCCGCTTCTGTGCTCAAGTCGTGACTCAAGGGTTTTGTTCAAGGTTTTATGTCCTACCCTGGGTACACGGACCCGTCCTTCCCGCACCCGCTGGGCTCACAGCGGGCAGGGGCGTGGGGGGCTTGAATGAGGGAAAATCTGCAGGTTGGACCCGACGGCTGTAAAAAAACACCGGGGGATCCACCCCGGCTGCTGCGGGCCGAGGGATGGAGAGCCCTGACCGGTGGGAGGGAGTAATGGGGAGCTCTGGCCATAGGGATGGAGGGATGGAGAGCTCCGGCCATAGGGATGGATATCTCCCAGCCATAGGGATGGAGAGCTCCCAGGCATAGGGATAAAGGGATGGAGAGCTCCGGACGGANCTGGTGCCCAGCTCGGGGCCCCTCAGCGCAGCAGGGACACGGAGCTCCTGGGGCAGGGCCGGCCGAGGCTGCGGAGCTCCAGAAGGGCCTGGGGCATGTCCGTGCCCAGGAAAGGCCGAGGGAGTGGGGCTGCTCAGCCTGGAGAGGAGCCCCCAGCCCTGCGTGGCCCTGTGTGCAGGGACGGGCAGAGCAGGGCCAGGCAATGGCACCAGAGCAACGGGCAGTGATGCCTTGGAAGGCTGACCTGAAACAGAGGCTGAGCAGAGCTAGAGAATGAAGAAGGTATTTATTGAAAGGCCTTTAAGGATAGACCTTAGGCAAGACAGGAGCCTGACTGCACCCAGGGTGGACTAAGAATGGTCACAGAAATGGGTGACCGGTCATGAGATGTAACATTTTTATNGAGCTCTGGCCATAGGGATGGAGGGATGGAGAGCTCCGGCCATAGGGATGGATATCTCCCAGCCATAGGGATGGAGAGCTCCCAGGCATAGGGATAAAGGGATGGAGAGCTCCGGACGGAAGGAGGGAACGCTCCCGACGGCGGCTCTTTCCGGGCGGCCCCGCGGGAGGCGGCAGCTGCTGCCCGGCCCCTGCTCCGGCCCGCTGCGGGGCCNAAGAATGGTCACAGAAATGGGTGACCGGTCATGAGATGTAACATTTTTATAAGTTTTGGTCCATTTGCACATTGGGGTTTAATTGTCCAATTGCAGCTTCAGGCTGTGAGGTGCCATCCTTCTTGTGCCTCCCTTCAGCCCAGCGTTGTTTGTGCTTTTGGGCCTGAAAGTTGTCCTTGGTCTCCAGCAGGAAAAGGTTTTGTTTTGTCTCCCTGCTCTGTGCAGAGAGCTGACTGGCACTTAATATGAGGCTCGGAACTGCACCCCTAGGCAGCACAGAATCTGAAATGTGAAAACTAAAACTAGAGGCATCGCAGGGACTGAGCCCAGAGAGCTTCACCTGAGCATGAGGCAGAGCTTTACCAGCCCTGGAACAGCCTACCCCGAGAGAGTGCGGAGCGTCCCTCACTGGTATAATGGAGTTGCTCTTTTCCATGGCAAAGAAACAAAGCGTCCCTCATGCCCACATGGCCATAGCAGGTCCCTGGCTGCACCACCTGCCCTGGATGAGCATCTGCTCTGTAGTGATCCAGCTCTTTTTTGCATGATCCCATTGCCATCATCATCAGCTGTGTTTGGGGGAAGCTGCAAGCAGGATCTGCAGTGTCCTTATGAAGAACTGAATTACAGCCTGATCCTTCAAAACAGCTCAAGTTTGGTTAAACACACAAAGGTACTTTTGAGTCCTTATTTCCTGCTAGTTTTATTGTTTCTTTGCTCATATTGCAGTCAGAATTAATTGCTGTTGTACCCTTTGTAATCCCAGACTGGTTTGGGTTGTAAGGGACCTTCAAGCTCAAACTGTTCCGCCGCCTGCCATGGGCAGGGTCACCTTCCACTGTCCCAGGCTGCTCCAAGCCCATCCAGCCTGGCCTTGGACACCTGCAGGGCTCCAGGGGCAGCCACAGCTGCTCTGGGCACCCTGTGCCAGGGCCTCACCACCCTCACAGGAATCCCTTCCCAATATCCAATCTAAACCTACTCTTTGTCACTTTGAAGACGCTCCCCCTTGTCCTGTCACTCCAGGCTCTTGTAAATAGTCCTTCTCTGCCTTTCTTCCTGGCCCCTTCAGGTACTGGAAGACTACAGTTGGGTCACCCCAAAGCCCCCAGATTTGGTGATAAAATACTTCATGTTTAGAAGTGGCATGAATGTTCTGCAAGTTAAGTAGCAATCCCCAGTATTTCTTTTTCCTCAGAATGTTCCAAAGTTACCAATTAGCATCAGTATCAGGTTTTTTAATACCATTTCCTTTCAGGTTTTTCACTTTCCTCTTTCTACCAGCTTAGCTCTTAATTATGGCTGTCAAACAGAGCACAAGCCAGACATGGCATTTAGCAACCTAATTCTACCATCCTTCTTCTTTTCCATTTCTTTTCCTGTAGCATTCACAAATGCCTGTACCAGTGGGTACCTCTGACATTTCCAAATTGCAATTTGATGGTGTCAGGAAGGTTCATGAATTATTAAAACGTCTCAGCATCATAGAGGTTGGAAAATTACATGTAATTTGACAAAACAAACGCACGCAGGAAAAGAAAACCCCACCCAGGCATTCCCAAATCAAGAGAGCACCTTTAAAACTTTCCTTTGAATTTGCTTAAAAGGCTCGAATAGTAGGAGAGCTGCATGAGTCATCCTCTCTGTGTCTCTCTCTAGAACAGGAAAGCTCGCAGAGGGTGGAGGCATGTCAGCACAGTGTGGTACACTCTAAAATATCAGCTGAAATGACTAGGCTGGAGAAGTGGGAGGACTGATATTAGTCACAGCCACTGAACAGCTCAGAAGATGAAGGCAGGAGGAATTACCGGACTGGCATCTGCCACTCTGCCCAGCCTTTGAAAACGTCTATCTGGGCTTCAGATCTCTTCAGTCTTCCTGCAGAATGCCCCTTTTCCCCTTTCCCTGTGACGCTCGCTGTCTTGGCCAGGCAGAGCAGCTGTGATGTTAGAGAGGTTGAGTTCACCCCATAAACTGCACCAGCAGCTTCCATCTGCCATCGTTTTGCTCCAACCTTTTGTTCCGCGTCCCGCTGGACGAGCACGGGAGCTGCTGCCACCATCCCATCCCCTCCATGAGCTGGAGTGGGATGAGGATCTGTGCAGGGGCACTGAGAGCACGGGGAGAGCTTTGCCGGGCTCTGCTGCTCTGCTGCAGCAGCTCTGTCTGCACAGGGCAGTGATGCATTCCCATCTCCCAGCCCCTGTTCCCTCACTCACAGCTCTCTGCACTTGGCCTGTCCTGCACAGAACCCTGCCTTTGTCCTGGTGACCACAGCACACACACCAGGAGCTGGGATGGCCTGGGATGTCAGCACCATGTCAGGCTCTGTGACTGCAGTAGTACCAAATTAATCTGGTTCAAGAAAAGGGGCAGTGTGTGCTCTGGGTGCGTGAATTCCCCAGTTATAATGGAAGAAAGCTTTCTGAACACTAGCATTGTTCCAACATGGTGAATATTTGCTTTGGTGTCTGCAGCTGAGGGATTTTGAAGCATTTTCCGTACTTCAGCTCACCTCTGTGTGCTCATTTTGCTCTCCCAATGCATCTGAAACCATTGTTTAAACCTACTTTATATGCAGAAAGTGGGGTGACCTGACAAATTTTGCAAGAAACAGCTGGTGTCAGCCAGAAACTGAGCTCAGGAGCTTTCTTTTCCACTTTGTGTGAAGTTCTTGTCCTGCAAAAAACTCCTGAAGCCAAATGAGTAAGAGAAATGCAGATCACACGGCATTACCGTGTCCTGGGTGGAGCATGGATACTTCCAAATTTCTGTACAAGGCTGGGCACATCCCATTTTGCCCAAGCTATCCATTTGTGCTAGTTTTTAAGCCCAGGCCATGTGCCTGGAGCCAGGTATTGGATGTGCTGAGCAGGTCTGGGGGACAGTCAGCTTTGAGCCAAGTCACAAACAGCCTGAGGAGCAGGACAGGGCTGGGCCCTGCTTTGTGCAGGTTTTGGTGTGGGGCGTCCTCCTGCTCATTCAGAGATGGGAGGAGGTTTGTACTCAGATGAACTCCTCAGAAAATACAAACCCGGCTTTGCTGTCGGACCCTCTGCTCAGCCTGGCGAGGTTTGCAGGATGCAGATCTCTTATGTAGCTGAATTGTTACCAGAAGGTGTTTCATTAAATAGCCCAGACCTCGCCTCTGTTCTATGCTGCTTTATCTCCCTGCAGTGTATCTGATAATCTTATATATCACATTTAACCAAGCCAAAAATAAAACCTGCAACAGACCTTCCTGATGGTCTGTGACTGTCTGGAGAAGTGATTTCCTCAGCCCTGTGAACCGGTGTGGATTTGTTCTTAGCCAGATTTCAGCCTGTTTGCCACGTGCAAATACTTCCTTATTTGCTCCTCCAGAAACATTTTAATGTCAGCTATCATACCTTTTTATTTGAAAGAAAAAAAAAGTCACGATAATTTACTCAATTTTATGACAAATTCTGAAAATAATTTTTGGAATTGCACCATTCTTCTGCCCTAATTGGGTGCCTGGAAAGCATCTTAACAGCTGTCAAGAATTCTCAAGTGAGTAAAAGACAGTGTAAAAGCTTATGAAAGTTATAAGTGAGCTGTACAAGCTGACGTTATTAAATCATTTCATTGCTTAGAACATCCAGAGCAATTCAACCTTCCCTCTAGGCTGGCCACTGATATTTTTATGGCATATATTGAAATCTGCTTTCCAAATCATTATTTTCAGGATGATAAGGGTGATGGCAGGCAAAGAAAAAAGACCCTCTCACCTTTCATGGTGAAACTTGTCCTCCTGAATGCATTTTGTTTGCTTTTCTGATTTATTTTCTTTTGATCAGAACCATCTGACCCTCGTGTTTAAAGGAATGTTCTTTGCAGTTTTGAAGTCTGCCTGTTATAACATCAGTCCTGCAACCTGTGGCAAGAGGAGCTGGCAGAGGCATCCTCAGCTCATACTCAACAAATCCACCCCTCTTGGCATGCCAGGCCCCTGCTGCCCATCAGCAGCCTCCTGGGTCCCTGTGCAGAGGGAAAAATCCGGGCTGCAAAGTTACAGATTCTCTCATTTTGTGAGAATGTTTTCATATGTGCAAAATCCTGCACGTGCTTGGTTTCCTGAGCCTTCCCTCTCGGCCTTTAGAGAGGCAGCTTTGTCGCTCAGTGTGAAACGCATTTTCTTCTCTTCTACACAAAAAAAAATATCCCCAGCCTCTCTATCCCTTGTGCTGGTTTTCAAGGCAAAACCAAAAATATTGGATGCTGGGAGAAGCGCAGTGTGCCAACGACTCCTCCAGGCTCCAGCCACTTCCCACCCATTCCCTGCTCAGATCCAGGATCAATGCCTGAGCAGTGAGGTCATGCAGCTTTGGGAGGAGACAAGAACTGAGGTGGGGATTCTGTGATCCCTGGGCTGCGTGTTCTGTGTTCCAAAGCTCTCCGCAGCCAGAGCGGGGCAGGGGACAGCCTGTATTTGGTTTGTCAGGGAATGTCAAGGAGAGGGAGAAGCAGCTCCTTTCCTGGGGCCCTTTCTTGTCCTTTGAGGCTGTTGGCTTCTGTTGGCTTTTCAAGTAGGAAGCTTTTTTGAAAAACAAGTCCTTGGAGTTGCAGAAAGAGTTAGAAAATGCTGATTCCTGGTTTGTGGCAAACAAGTTCCTCTTTTCTGTTGAAGTGGAACCTCAGGATTTTGCCAAAACTCCATTTTCTATGGATCAAAAGAAAGCAACACACCATTTTAGCCATGACCTTGTCCCATGTGTTTTTGGAAATTCAGCCATAATTTAAGTACTTCAGCTGGGAGTTGAGCTCATTTGGAAAATTTGTCCTAATATTTGGTAGTGAACTATGAATATGTACCACCCTTTTTTTGCAGGGGTTGGTAGTCAGAAGGAACAATATTGGCACAAAAATTACTGCTTCAGGTTTGAAATTCCTGCCTCTTATTTCTTTCAGATGGCCCTTCATCAGTTATTGAACTGCATAAACACACCTCTGTTTAATTTCTGGTTTAAATTGTTCTCATTAAGGAGCTACTTTTGACTTACAGGAGTCTGAGATTAGAAAGCGATTCTGATGACGTGTGTGTGGTTTGTCTCTGACTGCATGTCCTTCGTAAGCCTCTCAAAATGTAAAAGTAAACAAATAATGGGTTAAAAGTTAGTGTATTTTTTTATTTGAGCAGGTCAAGAGAGCTGTGCTGGCTACACTGACATCTCACTGCAGTCACTGACCAGGTACTTCTCTGGAAATGATTCCCAGCATCTTATTTCGTTATCAGACATAAAATAGGTCACTCTGGGGCTTTGAATTCTGTAGTGAATCTGTTCAGGTGACCTCACAGCAGCATCCTGCAATCTGCCATGGTGGGTTGGAGCAGCAACAATTTCTTCACAGTGTGAACTGCCACTGCCCTCCCTGGTCCTCCTTTGAAGTAGGTCAAGCCTGTGAACTGCGAAGACTCCGTGGATCCCTGATTTATCCCACCATTTCTGCCTCAGGATGCGGAGTGGAGCTCTCCTCCTGCACACAGTGTGAGCACGGGGACTGTGCTGGGCCCACATCACAAAGGCTCTCCCTGGCCTCCTTCTGCAGCTTGAAGGGGATAATCTGCAAAAACAAACTCTTAAAGGAGAGGTTTCCACAGAGCTGTTTACTAGTGCTTCTTCTCATCCCTGTTCTCTGGCTTTTCTTTGGTTTTTTGTTGTACTGTCTGGTTGAAGGTGCTGAAAGTTGCATAACCACGTCCAGCTTTTACTTCGGGCTGTCCCAGTGTGCACAGCTTCAGGGGAGCCCTCAGATCCAGGAGAGTCACCTGGGCCTTACTGGAGTGTCTGTCACTGAATTCTGGGGGATTTTAATTTCCTTCTCAAATCAGGATTTTCTTTTCCCAACTTTGAGTTGGATTTACAGGCTGGTAAAAAAAAAAAGTACAGAATGTTGCCACTGTTTTGTTTCATTTTTTTAATCATAGCAAGAAAAGGCAAAGTTTCCTGATAGTACAGCTGTTCTCAAGTTTCACTCGTGGGTATTGGAAGAGAAACTTAAAGGAAAACTTGTATAACTTTGTCACTGATATGGAAGGGAACGTCCCAAAGTACTTGGCAACTGATCCTCTCCTTTCTTAATGATATTGCACCATTAGCTATTGCACAAAGATTTATCATTAAAGGTATTCCTAAGGAGGGTGGATTTAATTTTCCCCATTTTACTGACTGAGGAAGTTAAAGCCTAGAGAAAGGAAGGGATGATTTAGAGACCCTAGAGAGGAATCTGAGCCCAGGCTTCTGTATAATGACCACGTTGACAATGTCCTGAAATACCCACTGCAGTTCAGATACACCTGTCCTGCTCTGCATTCCAAAGAGATAAAATACCTGTTGCTGCTCTCTCTACCCCTCTGTCTTTCCTGGAGCTGGGATGGGAAAATGCAGTTGCCCCGTGCCCAGCAAGTTTGGTGAGTGAGTTGAATTTCTCTGCTGCCCCAGAGGCATTTGCTCCGCCGTGCTGCCCCTCAGAGACAGCAGAGCAGCCGGAGCCCAGCCCTCCAGGGCTCTGTTGTGCCAGCAGGTGACACTGGGACCCCCAGCACCGGTGACAGTGGGACCCCCAGCACCGGTGACTTTGGGACCCTCAGCACCGGTGACTTTGGGACCCTCAGCACCGGTGACACCAGGACCCCCAGCACCGGTGACCCCAGGACCCTCAGCACTGGTGACTTTGGGACCCTCAGCACCACTCAGCCCGGGTGAGGGAAGTGCTGGGCAGGGAACAGTGCTGGGAATGTGCTGTTGCTGGAGCCAGCATGCAGAAACCTCTTGATTTGCTCTGTGACTTCAGATCCCAGCCCAGCTCTTGAAACTGCTCAGCAGAGGAGCAGTAAAGTGTCGCCACAGCAGCATTACTTGTCCCTGTTGATGCCCTTGTGCAAAACACAAATCTTGAAACAATTAAATGTGCTCAGTGTCCTCTGCAAGCTCTTGTCTCCGTGGGGCTGTTAGCCAGCGTGGAGACACCGAGGCAGACGCTGACAGGGCTCTCGTTGGGCACAGTTTGTCTTGTTTGCTGATCTCCCTTGAGCAAACTCAGCCGTGCTGGTCTCCTTGTCAGACTGATCCCGTCTGTGGTGGGTGTTCTCCGAGGTCAAGGGGAGTTTCCTGGGCCTAGTGGCCTCCAAAGCTTCTTCCACCCTTTCCTGTTAACGGCTCTGGAATCAGGAGCTGCAGCCTGGCTTTGTTTACTGATAGAGTTAAATTTGAGAAGGCAATCCCCATCTTCATTCATTCTTTCAATCCGTGGATACTAAAGCATCAACCTCAAAACACTGGTCAGCTTCCCATTGGCTGTAAATCAGGATTGCTGTGGTCAAAGCTGGAAAATGGAATGGGGAGAGGGAGAGGAGGAGGACTTGAGGGGTCTCGCAGCTGTTTTCACATCCTCTCTCAAAGAATTTCTTCAATTAGCAGCAAGGATCTTATGCAGGAAAACTTGGAAGAAATCAGGATGCACAAATATTGGGGTTTTTTTTTCCCCAGGAGCTGCGATAAGTTGCATTGCTGCAGGTTATTTTATTCCTCTTTTCTCTATCTCTATGGAACTACAAAAGTGACAGTGCTTTAAATGGAAAGATTTGCAGAGAGCCATCAGTCACTGTGCATGGAGGATAGATCTCCTGGTTTAGTCTTGCTTGTGCTTCCATAAATCAGCATAGCTAAAATATTTGTGGTTGTCTGTAGGAGATTTATGCAGGTGGGAGCTTAGAGTCAGTCTGTCATTTTTGTGGGGGAAGTGAGAGATGGAACGGGCTGGGGAATGCTGGCTTGCAGGAAGGAAGGATTTATAATGATATTTTGGATATTTAGGGGTTCCACAGAGACAATTAGCAGAAACTCTGAGTGTACGTGTGTACACGTCTCTGATTTGGAAACAGCCCGTTGTTTCCCTGCGCCCTTCTCTAGGCAGTCAGGTGGGGATGTTGTATGGAAGATTCCTTCTCTTGGACCTGCTTCAGGCTTGTTTTCCTGTTTTGCTCTTTCATTCCCTTAGGTCTGAGGTGTTCTGTGCCTGGTTCTGCCTGACTTTGGCCGGTGTGTGCAAATGGGCTGTGTGTGTAATGGTGGGTTAGAAAGCTCTTACAGGCTGCCTCATCCCACAGCCCTGACTGCAAGCTCAGGGACCTTTGCTGGCGATTGTGACTCTGAGCAAGATGGAGAGGAGGGAGGGACAAGAGAAACATCTTTTAACAGCGCCAACAAAATCCAGTTCCCGTTCTCAGAAACATTGTGTGACCCCAGTGTCTCACTGGTTCATGGCAGCTCCGAACGCGGCCCCGGATTGAGTGGAGAGGCTCCGATGTCCACAGCTGATATCCCAACCCCATTCCTGTGGGACAGGGGTCCCCCGGAGCGGGAAGGGTGGGATAGTGAGAGTGCCCCAGACTCTGCAGTTCCTCATCCCTCTGCAGGCTCAGGCAGAGGCTGGGCTGGGCTGTGTGAAGGTCGTGGCTGTGGCTTCTCTTTCCCCTGGGCACTGTCGGGATCCCGTTCCTGAGGATTTGCTGGCTTGGCCAAAGTTCAGCACACAGTGGGGAGGCTGCAGAGCCCCAGACCCCTGTAAATATATTTTGGAAAGCTTTTAAAAAGTGCTGCTTATCACACGATACTCAAAATTCTCTGGGCTTCTTTCTCCTCTACACTAGCAGGTTTCTGATTTTCCAAATACCTGGTTTGCACCCTGTGATTCCCTTTTTCCCCCCAGTTTTAATTCAGCCTGGGCTGTAACGTGAGACATGCAGGGAGCAGCAGCCAGCCTGGGAGTCCTGCGTAATTCCAGCAGGGAATTCTGCACACTCCACAAATCCCAAAGGACAGCAAGGGGCAGCTCCACCTACAGAATCCCAAAATCAACACACTGGCCAGACGTACCAGGGCCTGCCTAGGGGAAAAGTGCCCCCCTAGTTTGTTTAGCCAAAAAGGAATTATCCAGGGCTAATAGAGGAGAGATGCTTTGCCAAAAATTTTTAGGGGGGAACAATAATCAGGAAAATAATAATAGTTTTGAAGTAGCATTGCTGTGCTGTGTCACTGTCTTGTATTTTATTAAACTTTTGTAAAATAATTTCCAGGGATGTATGTCATATAGAAGGACAGAGATGAGTCTTAAATCAGATTTTTTGGTGTGTTTTCCATCTTTGCCAAGTTCCTATAAATCTTTGCAGTTGTAGAGACAGCCTAAAAACTGCTAACATTTCCAACTACAGAGCATAACACTGAATAAGGATAGTTGAAAAATCTCTGTCAAAACTGTGTTTAATGGAAAATAGAGTTTTTATAAAATAGCATTTTCACTGAAAATAGCTGCTTTCCGTGGAGAATGTTGGTTTTTCACTGCAATATTTTGACAGAAATTTTAAAATCTTGGGCTGAAATATGTACAGCTGTTCAAGTCCGTCTAGTGCCACTCATATTTCTTCACCTCCTCAAATTTGAGGTATTTTGCCAACTCTTTGGTTTTTAACATTGTGATACTTAGGAGTTTTTGTCAAGCCCACCTCTAGATTCCTGCCATAGGACTCTTGGTTTCGTGTTTAAAAAGCTGGGTTTCTGTGGCTTTTGAAGTTAGAGGAAAAAAAACCTCAAGAAAATGTGATCCAATAACATCAGGAATTAGAAATCAAAGGATGCTAATGAAAATTTTATTTTGTTTCAAGTAATTCTCAAAATTTTTAAACTGTTTAAAAATATTTCTACCGGAAAAGTGTTGCTCAGTCTGATTAATTATTTAATCCTTCCCGCCATTTTCTGTGCCTTTTCCAGATCTATTTGCATTTTTTGAAATGGAGAAAAGGTCAGTACTAGCCCCAAATATGGGCATACTCATACATTTACCTGGGGACAAAGAAAAGCTCGCTGTTTTCTCTTCCTTTTCCAGTGATTCTTCCCATTGTTTGCCTTTCTGAACATCCTGGAGTATTTTTCTGTTTTCCTGGGGCTTTCTGTCCCAGTCTGAAGGTGCAGCTGGCCCTGGTGTCAGTCTGGGTTAAGGTGACACCGTTTTTGTACCGATCAAAGGGACTCGGAGGGTGCAGGAGGTGAGAAGGGAAACCTCAGGCTCGTGGGCAGGAACCTGTGTTTTGTGTGGGCTTTCACACTGGTGATCTCACTTCACAGCTGGGGTGGGGTTCTGCTTGGAGATCCCTTTTTAAATCCAAAGTGAAGCCCAGGCAGTGGGGCTGGAGTGGGACCTGCCAGCCCTGCTGGGACTGTGCCAGGGCACAGTGAGGGGTAGAGTGAAGGTCTGATGAGCACCCGGCTCTCTGGCAAGTGCTCCACGGTGCTGCTTCCAAACTGGACCTGGAATCCCTCCTAGGAAATGTGAACTCTAATACTCAATCTGCCTTTTTTTTTCTTTTTCTTTTTCNTTTTTTCTTTTTCTTTTTTTTTTTCTTTTTTTTTTCTTCTGCCTGGGCTCTCTGTTCAGATGACAGTGTCCAAGTACAAAACTTTATTCTGGTGAGCATCTGGAAATCTTAGGCTGTGTCCATGCTAGTAAAACCAAGGATGCCTGGGAATGTTCCCAGGAATGCTCCTCAAGTGTGGAACATGATACTGTACTAGTGAAGTGCTGGAATGTTGCTTGGCAGAATTTTGGCCTGTGCAGGCTGGTATTTGTCTCAACTGTTCCCAGGTAGGGTTCGGAGCTGGAGACCATTCCAAGAAGTGGTTTTCATGCAGTCACCCGGATTCAGAGATGAGAGGTTTGCAATCCCAGCGTGAGCTGTTCTGTGTCAGCTGCCCTCAATGTTTGGGCACATTCCTGTGCACATTTAATGTACTGGTACCGATATCGGTTACTTGAAGAAAAAAATCTGCCTAAACCCCTCCCCCTGTTGCCTTTCATGTCACCTTTGCTTCTCAGAGAACGTGAACGTGTCTCAGGAGGTTGTTTACATGGTGTTTATTTAAATTATGCTCCAGCGAGTGTCATTGGAGCTGACTCTGTGTCAGTGATTTCCTTTGATCAGTCACAAGCACTGATTTAAAATGGGGTTCACGGGCATGAACTTTATGCAGGAGCGTATTTTGAATATGTAAGACACTTCTGAACAATATTAATTGTTTTGTGATGTGCTGGCTAAAAGGAAAGAACAAAGATTTACGACTCAAGAGCTACGCTCATACTTTGTAGGAAGTTCCTGTCCCCAGAACATCACAGTTTCAAGAGCTAATCCACAGAAGAAGTATCCCAGTTCACCTCTTTGTTTATTTAAAGGTCTAGGAAAAGCAGGGTAGTGGCCAGTGTAAAATCTAGCCACATGTAAGTTGTAAAAATGAAATAGATACAGGCTCAATGTATCAAATTGAGGCATCTTCTTTTTTGTATGGGCTCATCAGAAACTAACCCATACTGTGAGTTCTCATTTTACAGCGTTTTGTTGAATTACTACCTTGATTTTAAGTAGCTAGATTATAGACAAGATACATTTATAGATAGCATATTAGAACAGGATGAGGACCATCAATATTTTGGAAACTCCTTCTGAAGAATTTGAAATTTGTTTGATTTGTCCATACGAATTAAAAACGAGAGCTTCTGCTGGGGCTGTGGGGTGTGAATTTGGGGGCTGTTAGGTCGTGGCAGGATGTAACCCCAGGACCCGTCCCAGGGAGCCCGGAGCACCTGGGGTGATGGAGCTCGGGGTGTGCCAGGCCCGGCGCTGGGCAGAGCGGGTGTCTGAGCCGTGAGGGAAATAGCGCTGGGAGCTGCCCTCGGGCAGGAGGCTCTGCTGGCCGGGCCGGCAGCCCCAGCTGCTCCCAGCACCGCACTGGGCCCCTCCACCATCACCGTCCGGAGCTTTCCATGGCCAGTGCCGCCCTGCTGTGCAAACCATCCCCTTCTCCATCACCGTCCGGAGCTTTCCATGGGCAGTGCCGCCCTGCTGTGCGAACCATCCCCTTCTCCATCACCGTCCGGAGCTCTCCATGGCCAGTGCCGCCCTGCTGTGCGAACCGGCCCCTCCGTTATCACCATCCAGAGCT
>WBMY01001227.1:711116-725865 GCA_013397315.1 Donacobius atricapilla
CAGTGCTGCCCTGCTGTGCGAACCGGCCCCTCCGTTATCACCTTCCAGAGCTTTCCATGGCCAGTGCTGCCCTGCTGTGCGAACCGGCCCCTCTGCCACTGATGCCAGTGAAACTTGAGAAGAGTTGGGTCTGTCCTGTCACCCCAGTCCTCGCATGCCCCGGTCCTTGCACACCCTCATTCTGCACACCCCGATCCTTGCACACCCTGATCCTTGCACGCCCTCATTCTGCACGCCCAGATCCTTGTGCACCCAGTTCCTTGCACACCCTCATTCTNACACCCCGATCCTGCACACCCCGATCCTGCACACCCCGACCCTCGCACACCCCGAATCCTGCACACCCCGATCCTGCACACCCCGATCCTGCACACCCCGACCCTCGCACACCCCGAATCTCGCACACCCCGATCCTGCACACCCCGATCCTGCACACCCCGACCCTCGCACACCCCGAATCCTGCCCGCCCTGCTGCTGCCCGCCCGAAGGGGACAAACGGCGGCCGCGGGCCGTGGCTGCGGTGCCGTTTCCCACCGAGCCCCCGGGGCTGCACCTCCGCCTGTGCCCAGCGCAGGCAGGGCTGTCCCCAGGCGCAGCTCTCGCACTTTCCTCCTGAGTCACAGCCCAGGTGCCAGACTGGGGCACTCTGAGCATCCGCGGCTGGCAGAGCCCTCCCGTCTCGCAGGGCTCCGGAGCTGCATCGCGGAGCTCTGACAGCCCCAACTTCCACAGCACCACCACGGAGCCTGCGAAAGAGAATTTCCCGGACGCACTTGAAACCAAGCTTTGGCCTTCCTTGAGATGAAACGCTTATCAGGGTTTACAAGCCTTCCTGGTAAATTTTAGCCCGGTGCCGGGGGAATTCCCTGCAGGGGGTGGTGTAAATGTTGAGGAGAGCCATACTGTAATTGTGAAAGCATGAGAAACCATAGAGGGGTTTTCAAATGAATTTTCAGGTTCATTCACAGCTTGGCTGAAGAGCAGCTGTGGGAAACAAACCTCCTGAGAACTGAAACAGTGCACGGAGTGGAGCTCAGAGCTGCAATTCTTCAGTAAAGCAGGGAATTTAGGCATTTCAGTGCTGGGGAAATGAAACTGGCCGGTGCTCCGTTTCACTGGGTGAGAAAACAGCCCATTCTGTAGGGTTTGGCCTTGTTACAGAGAGATTTTCAAGTTATAGGAAGAAAAAAAGAGGGTTTTTTTAAATTTCCTTTAGCCTGGCATATCTTGAAAGGGGAAATACTTTTATTTGAAATTTCAGTGCTAGTCATCAGTGGCTTAATATAGGGAGTTACTGAGCATTGTTTTTGAAGGCACTGTGTTCCTGTAGCTGTCACTGAGTCAGCTGGAGAGATACACAGGTGCTCATCATACAAAAATGTCTTAATTGTTGTCCTGCCCCAAATTGAAAGGCTCATTTTTGGTGCCGGGATCCTCCTTGGAACTGGTATTCCATCAGCGGGAACAATATGAAATATGGAACATGCTTCCCTTATGGATTCTTCCCTTTCTAAGCTAAATTTGCAGATTCATTTGTTCCAACGACTCGTTAAGAATGAATGGGGACAGACAGGTCTTTTTAAAAGGTGTAATATAAATTTGATTGCCCTTTAAAATCAGTGCCAATAGGATCCAGATTTTCAAAGCTCATAAGTGCTTTACATCCAGTGATTTAAATTGGAATGAGACACCTCTACAGCTTTTGAAGGTCTACGACTTTTATCTTTTAATTGCCAGCGTAATGAAGAGGTGGGGTTTCTCAGGCCTGTCCGTCTCTGTGATAACCTCATCTCCTCGTGCTGCCCTACAAGGCCTCCCCAGCTTTATCTCTGAGGCACTGAGCTCTTTGAATGAGTTTTCATTTGTTCTCTGCCAGATAAGCAGCACCCTTGTAATATCCACTTGTTCCAGCCTGGCTCTGACGCAGCTGGGGTGGTGAAGTCTTTATCAGATTAGAGCTTATCAGGCTCACAGACGCAGCCTGGACACTTCTCGTATCTGCGGGGTTACTCTGCGGCCCGGGCTGCCCTTGGCTTCACCCAGTCTCCATTCAGGAAAGTGCTCGAGCACGTGCCTGAGCAAGCGAACAATCCCACTCGGTGCCTGTGCAGTTCCCTTCGGCTTTGTCGAGGATCTGCTTAAACATTTCCTCAGACTGGAGCTTGGGGGTGGCTGATTTGTCATCAAAATCAGCTTCTGCTTCATGCAGGGGCAGGCTGGAATGGTCGAGGAGGAAATGGGTTCTGCTGCGTAATTCCACGTGGAAGGCGCACACGTGCTGCAGGAGGAGGTGCTGGGAGAGGAGCTCGCAGTTCTGCTGCTCCACAAGTGGTTTTGAGCATGGAAAATACTGCCAGAGGAAGGTGGTTTGCTGACAGGAATGCTGTTGTGCAGATGCCCTGTGTTGTGAACTCATCATAAATCAGATTTAATGCAAGAAGATCACTTATGTAATGGATAATTGAAATATGGCAGAGGTGCACAGGATTTGAACTCATGCTGAGGAAAAAAAAAAAATCCACAGAAACACCAATCAGCAGGCAGGTTGTTGGCAGGACAAGGCAATGTTGGTTTGATAGTAAAGAAATGTTTTCTATTTCATAATGTTCTTGTGTCATAGAAGCATTTGAGGTGTCTCAAAATGCCAGTATGTTCTGCAGTTTGAGCTCACGACTCCCTGACTCATCCCACTGAAAATGCCAAAGGAATAAAGCTATTCCTTTGTATCCTTCCAGAGTGGACAGGAAACACTCCCAGGTGATCAAGAAAAGCACCCGTCGTATCAGGGCACCAAAAATGCAGGGGGTTTAAAGATTGCAGCACCATATCCAGGAACTTTGGCCCAGTCCTTTATAGCCCTACAAACAGGTGGTGAAACTGTAAATAATGAAAAATCAGGACTGAGAAATTTGGGTCATTTGATAAGGAGGTTTAGTGAACTTTCCTGTATTTATTGCACTTCTCTTACTCCAACATGTGGTAGGTGTGAACCTGTCACAGCTCCTTGTAGGGAGGCTTGGCTGCTCCTACCCCGAGGTGTTTGGTTAATCTTTGAACTGTGGAGATCCTTGGCCAGTCCCAGTGGGGCAGCCAAGATAAGAGGCCCTGCAGAGAGCGGGGGATTACACCCAGCCTCAGTTCATATCCATTTTGTAAATGATTAGTGGCTGCCTTGGTAAATAATTGTCCACCCCAGCGTGTGCAGCGCCCCAGCCTGTAAAACGTTTATAACACCTGAGAATAGTTTATTGCCTCCATATAAACTGCTTATAAATGGAAAACCAGCGTGGTGTGGGCCCGAGGGCAGGGGCAGAGAGGGCAGTGTCGGGCCTCTGTCGCTGAGCCCCAGGATCCTCCTGCCACTGGAGGGATGTGAGGCCCTGCCGAGAAGGAAAACGTCCCCCTTTGAGTGTACCTTAGCTGGAATTGCCAGAGCCCTTTGGGTTCCAGTGCATGCAGGATTTATCCTGAGGATACAGATCAGAAGGTATTAGGATGAGTGGCAGCTGGAAGAAGATGGGGAGTGCTGTCTGATTCAGTGCTGGAAGGGACCGGGTGTCTCTGGGAGATGTTTCTGTCCATCACTGACTGAGGTGGGGAGAATCAGGCCCTGCCTTATCTGTGGTGTCACATCGCCTCGGGCTGGGGCTGAGTCCCACCTCACTCACCTCCATCCTCCAATGTGAATAATCCACAGGACACCAAAAGACGAGTGATGAAAATCACAAATATCTTTCAGTATAACCGTGATAAACACGTTTGCCTTTATTTTCTCATCTTCCCTTTAAGGATGCTCTTGGCCCTGCTTGCCCCACCCCATTCCCCCTGTTTGGGTTGGCTTCTGGTGGGAAGCTTAGCAGTTGTACCTTTGTTTTCTGTCTTCTCTCACTGCTGCAGAATATGAAACTGCAGATTTTTGTGTGTGAGAGAGTTTCATAAGTGACTCAGTAGCCAGAGAACGCTGCAGTGTCCAGGAGATGGAATCTGCACTGTTGTGAGGCTGTGCCCCCCTGCCCCACTCCCCAAACCCCAGAAGGAGCTCTGAGGATACTTTAAAGTTCAGTTAAATCTGAATTAACCCAATGTCCTGGCATTTGTGTGTGTTTTTCATGGGCCCTTCTCCTTCCACAGGCCCATTAATGAGGCTAAAATAACATAAATGTAACAGAAGCACAAAAATAACACAG
Organism: Donacobius atricapilla; assembly: GCA_013397315.1. Taxonomy (NCBI): domain Eukaryota; kingdom Metazoa; phylum Chordata; class Aves; order Passeriformes; family Mimidae; genus Donacobius; species Donacobius atricapilla. The sequence continues at coordinate 715,305 of WBMY01001227.1, forward strand.
GATCTCTTCTCTTGATCCTGGCATCAGAACCAACAGGAACATGTGATGGGATCATGTGAATCCACGTTACTTTGGCCCCACAAATGGTTCCCTACGGCCTGTTAAAAAAACCTGTGGAAAAACATAAACACAAATACCACAAGTGTCATAGAATCACAGAATGGTTTATGTTGGAAAGGAGCTTTAAAGATCATCTAGTCCAAACCCTAAATGTGTTTTTCCCCAAGTTTTCTGCTCTAATCCCAGAGCCACAGTGTGGGCTTGAGAGGAAGGAAGGTGAAGGCTCTTTTCTTGATGAGTATCCCATTAGAAAAGTCTGGAAATCTCTGCTGTGGGAGGTTGTTCCAGCTGTGACAGTGGAGAGCTAAGCAGAGACTCTTCCCCTGGTGCAAAAGTAAAACCTGATTAAACTGAGAATGTGTTTTGGAAAAGGGGAAGCAATGGGAAATACTGGGTAAATTCAGTAGCTTCACCCAGCTCTGACTCACAGGTGATGCTCCCGTTTCTCTCACATGATGCTGAAAGTGCTCGTTCATGACTTGAATGGGTGAGAGCTGCACATCTCTGTTACAGGTGCTGGTTGTCTGGTTTTATATATATAATCCATGATATTATGTCTATTTATGTTCTAAGACAATGGGATATGCCATCAGCCTGAAATAAAAGGGCAGCTTCTCTGGAAAACCTCAAAGCTGGATCCTGAATTGTGGCCGAGTGCAAAGTCTCCGTTTCTCAGGATTTTCTGGGTTATGGGCAAGACGGTGCTGTTTTGTTTTTGTTTGGTTTGGGGTAGGGTTTTTTGTTTGTTTGTGTTTGTTTGGGTTTTTGTGGTATTTTTTTGAGTGCAGTTTATTTAGCACCTCAGAAGGTTTAATGTGATATAACTCTTGAGATCTCAGCTCACTGAGGTAGAATGTCATAAAGGTGTCTGGTAAACAGATGTTCCAGTCTCTGTGAGCTGCTGGGAAACTGTGCATCACTGAATTCACGTGGAAGCAGCTGCAGCTCTGGAAGCTTTCGTTTCCTGAATAAATTCTTTGGACATCTATTCCACTTTGGCAACTGTGGCTGTGCTGAGATAAAGACACAAGTAAAGCCCAGTTGCAGCAATAGGCTGGACCTTTTATCAAACCAACTGATAACGGGAAAGTGGATTCACTTTCAGGCAGTTGTTAGGTCTTGAAGTTTTGAAAGGGAACCATTCCTTTTTTAATATTTGCCCAGCAAATATTAATGGATCAGGAGAGGTTTTTTTCAAGATTTGCTTGTGCAGGTAGTGAAAAGGCGCTCTGTGCTTTGATACTGGTGATGTGCATCTCACTGCTGCAAGGTCATCACCAGACCCTAAGAAAACAGCAAGGCTTAATACCAGAATGAATCTGCAGGATCATGAGAGGAAGATGTTTTGTTGTGGCCATTCACTTTCTGGCCTTTGGGTTTTCAGAAAATCTGAATGGCTGGTGCTCTAATAATTATATCAGATAGCCAAAATTAGTACCTGTCTTCAAATAATACTTTTTAAAAATGAAACCTGAAATGGGAGCTGTGCCCAAAGTCATGCTGGAGGATTTCAAAATCCAAACCAGGACCTGAGACTTCTGCCTGAGCTCGCCAAACTGTTTGGAGGCTTGAAAGAAAAGCCTCCCTGGATGTTCTGTGTTGCAACAGGGCTCAGCAGGGATTTCCACCCAGGGCAACTTGTGCTCCTTGGAGGTGGAACTCAGCCTTTTCCATGCTCTGATCTCAGGGTGGGTTCATTCCTTCCCCGTGGAGCTGGCGATCCATCTTATTTGATGGAGAAATTGCAATGACAAAATGCTAAAAGCTCTTGCTCCGGGCTATTTTTAATCTACTGTAGGTGAAAGATCAGAACACATTTTTGGAAGATTTATGTGTGGCACCCTTGTGCTGTGCTGGATGGGATAAATGGGAGTTGACAAAATACAGGACGCAAGATTTAAACCCCTTGACCTGTGACATTACGAGTCATCACAACTGTATGTTATCACATTTATGCTCTGGAGGGAAAGGCTTTGCTCTGAGGGAATCTCAGAAATGCTCAGCAGAGGTGCAGGGATGTGGTGCTCCCTCAGCCCTTCTGCTTTTTCTGTAGGTGATCAGTAGTGCAATCTCCTCCCGGGCCTGGGTGGGTTTCAGTGCAGAATATTTCCCTGCAGTTTTCGTGTTGTCCGTGCACAGGAACACAAAAACGTGTTTGTGCACAGGAACACATCTGTGTTTTGTGGAAAGGGCGAAGCTACTTAATGACAGCTCAGCTTGTGCAGCCTCAGCAGTTTTGCTGATCCTTTAATAGTCCAGGCTTTCCAACCGCTTCCAGCTCTCTGTTCACTGTGTCCATGGCAGAAACAAGAGCCCTGATGAAGCCAAGAGACGTTAGAAACTCTGTTAAACACTGTTTTCACCTCAAGTTCAGGGTTCTGCTGAAGCCTGCAGTGAATGTTGGTGATGTTCATCTGCAAGGGGTGCTTCCAAAATTCCACTTCCTTCTGAGGGCACATCCCCAGCTAGTCTGGAGATTTGTTCTGCATGTGCAAATCTTTTCTTGGGCAAGGAAGTGTCACATGGAGACTTGGCTGAAGAAAGCAAGCTGTTTAATCTTAAATGGTAATTGTCATCCTCTGGCTAATGATAAGCAATATTATGGCCCGTGTATCAGCCGTAATTAAGCAGTAAGACACAACAAGGTGTATGTTACCCAGTGATAACCGTGCTCGAGAGCCAGTGACCTGCAAAGCCCATTATCTCCCGGCTGCACGAGCCAGGCCGTGCACGTGTGGTCCCAAAGCCTCTGTCCCCTCTGCCCCTGCCTGCAGGCTGCTTCTGGGGCAAAAATGGAGAGGGGTTTGTGCTGGATGATTGTTTAACAAAGCGTTTTTTCATAGTAGTTTGTTTCTGCACATTTAAAAAAACAAAAACCAGTGTGAAACGTTCTGAGGTGTCACTCCCTGGAGTTCTGGGAAAAGGCACCACTTCAGGCCGGGCCCTGCCGGGCTGTGCTGGCCAGGGAGGAGTGGGTGTCTGGGGGAGGATTCCCAATCCCAGCCCCAGACCAGCAGCACTTGCTGCAGGAAAGAATTCCGGTTGCTTTCACAGATAGAGGGAGCAGGAACAGTGGGTTAGACGGACTTTGTTTCAGGGTGGGATTGGGGTTGGGTTAGCATTAAAGGTTGGAGGAGGGAAGTTTGCACTGTTCCTACTGGACACAGAACCCTTCCTGTGGAGGGGCCATTGCCCGTGTCCAGCACAGCGCGGCCAAACTGATGCTGCAGGAGCAGAGAATGAGAACAGGGCTGGCACAAGCACCAAAAAGGGGATGAGAGCACCCGAGTCCTGCTTCCTCCAGCACAGTCTGTGCGCTGTTGTTTAATGTTGGGATCCTAGAGGAAAACCAGCGCAGGAGGAGGAAACTCCAGTGTGTGAAAGCTTCCAGTAACAGGGAATGTAGAACAGGATCAGCTTTTCCTTGCTAAGGCCTGCTCTACTGTTTTCCTTCATTCATTATGTTACCTCAACGAGTTTGCAGGGCAAAATACTTTGATGTTGATCAGATTTTCAGTCTAAGCATCCTGGATGTGGATCTGCTGCCCCTAGGTACTGGGCTGCTGTGGATAATTGCACAAAATTAAAATACAGTGGATCAAATTGCTGTGTTTTGTTCCTATGTGACAGTCTGTCTCACACTTAGTTATTCATGGGTTTTCTCTCCCCAGACATACAAATTAGAAAGTCACTGGGATCTTGATAAACAAACTGCTGACAATTTAGTCTGGGCAGAGGGAGAAAAGCAGCAATAAACTGAGGTGAGAACTGTCTCATCGAATGTCTTTTAGCCAGTAATTGCCAGGACAGAGTATGTCTGCGTGGATTTCCCAAGTTTGGAGTGATATTACCCATCCAATTGGTGGATTCTTATTTAGCCAAATAATAATTTGCAAGCTCTTTAGAAAGATGTGAGCAAGGTGGACAATCCCTTTGTAGCCCGAGTTGTGATGTTGTCAGAAGCAGAGACCAGTCATGAGGGTTGGGATGGCACTGAGCCCATCTGGACCCTGATTTCAGTGGATGTCCTGGATATTACTGTATTAAAAATATAAATACATAAAGTTGGGCTTCATACAAGAGCAGGGAGACAAGGCAGAGGCCAGAGGCAGCTGTCTGCTCCTCAGAGCCCCTCTCCCGGGTGCGAGTGTTTCTGATTACAGCTGTGCACTGCGAATGCCTGCTCCATGTCTGGGGATAATCCATTCACAGCAATTACAAGGCATCCGTCACCAGCAGGACCTGAGCCACAGGCTGCTTATCTGGGAAAATTGATGGAAGGGAAGGAGGGGGCAAGGGGAGGAAATCAATGCCTTTCCCCCAGTGTTATCTGCCAAATTGAATTAAGCAGCACGGGATCCCTGCACGGGAGCTGCGTGTGGCGAGCTCAGGGCTGGGCAGGGGTGGTGGCAGCTGCCCTGGGCTGCTGCCCCTGGCAACTTCCTGGGCACCCACCGACCGCCACGGGGCTGGGCCGGGCACAGCGAGTGCAGAACTCCCCGTGCAGAACCTCCAGCCCCACCGCAGCAGCTCCAGCTGGGAGCCTGCTGTCTGCTCGGTCCTGAGCTACAACCCCATCCTGTGCTCTTTTCTTGGTGCGGCCAAAGCCCCAACCCAGTTTTTTCCATGCAGAGTGCTGTAGGGAAGGCAGCAGGGCTGACATCAGCAGAGATGCAGTAATTGCAGGCTGCAGAGCCAGGACTCGCAAACCTCTATTGCTGAAAAATGCTGTGTGTGTTGAATCCCTTGGCTCTGCAGTGTAAGCCTGAGCTGGGAGCAGCTGCCAGGCAGAGGGGCTGGAATTTGGGGCAGAGGGTTTGTGGGGGAGTTTAACGTGCCAGAAAATTGAACATGGAAGGTTCATGCTGTGCCTTCCTCTGCTGCCCCACTCACCTGGTGGGTTGAGAAGGTAATTGAAGGAAATTTGACTTCTGCGTGTCTGACAGGTCTGTGACTCTGCACAGCAGCGCAGGAAATCCCGGAGCTGCATCCAGGAATGCTGCGCAGCCGGGGAAGGGCCACTCTGCCCTGCTGGGCCTGCCGTTGGCACTGCCGGGGAGATGTTTGGGGGGTGCTGCCTGCGGGGACCGGGAGCAGCAGGAATGCGGCTGCAGGGAGGCCCTGGCCCAGGGGATGCTCCACGGGGACTCTGCCTGAGCTGCCTGAAGCGCTTTCCCCCGGGGGCTCTGTGACCAAGAGCTCTGTTCATGCACGCTCAGGTACCTGTTTTATCCTTGGCCACATAAAGGGAAGGGTTTAATTGGCCTTTTCTGACAACCAAACAATGAAGGAATTTCTGTTCCAGGGCTGGAACTGAGCACATGGAGCAACCCCAAACGTGTGTTATAAACAGGGTTTTTAAAGGGCTCTTTGTAAACTTTCTTCTCAAGATCATGGTCACTCAAACTTATGGTGTTTACAGAAATGAGACTTTAGGGCAAATCTGACCTTTGAAGCAGTGAAACCTCATTTTCTCTTGACCTGTGCAGGGGTCCTCTTGTTCCTTGGAGCCTTCCTGGACTGCACAGGTACGGGAGGTGGAGGAGAAGCGGTGGAGGCCCAGAGGACTGGCACGGCTGGGCCAGGGTGGCTCTGGGGCACTGTTAGAAGGGTGAAATTCTCATGGTTCCAGGTTGAGGAGCTGACTCAACGGAAACGAACACAGAAGTAAACCCGAAACGATGAGCCAGAAACCCCCCAGATGCCGTGCAGAACAATTCAGCTCAATCAGTCCAGCCCGGAGAGCTGTGGAAACTTTTTTCCCTCCCGAACAGAAGTGTGTGGGAATTTGCATTGCAGTCAGGTAATACTTGGAGTGCACATGAGCCATCTCATAAAAATTCCAGCGGCGTGTACGTCAGACAGCTGGCTTTTATTAGAGCTGTGCTCTTCCTCCGGACAGTGCCTGCGAGCTCGGGTCTCATTAACTCTGGCATTCCTGGGCTTCTGCTGCTCCCCAGATTCTGGCCTTTCCCACACGTTGCATCCCTTCCCTGCAGCGTGTCTTTAATGTCTTCTCAGCCAATGAAGGTGGGAGCCCCTAAAAGGTCTGGTTTGGATCCCCTGAGCAGGAACAAGGAATCTCCTCATTTCTCCCCCAAATCCCTCGGGCCTCTCCCTGCTCCGTGTGTGTTGAGCTTCCCTGGGCTCCATCTGCCAGGCTGGGGTCAGGGGGCTGCTCTCAGGATGTTGGGGGGCACTGAGGCGCTCTCTTTGACCCCAGCTCTGGGGTTTTGTGGCAGTTTTAGCCGTGCCCCACACAAGGTTTGGATTTGCCACGTACACCCCGTGTTGGGGTTTTTAGTGGTGGTTTTGGATGGCTGGGTAACACAAGCACTTGAATAAGTCAGGAGAAGTTTTTACTCCAGGCCTCAGGAAATTGGATTTTTATTTGTATTTATTTCAGCTACTTTGAGTTTGGGTAAGTTCAGCTCACTTGGTTATTGAGCAGGTTCAGGTCTCATTTCTCATGTTTCTCATTCCTAGCTAACTGAAGTTATTTTGTCAGCAGAACCAGAATTTTCAAACCCAGTTAGTTCCCCTTACCCAGAAACACAGGACAGCTTGACTGGGCTTGACCAGTCTGTGTTGTTGCACTCAGTGGTCCTTGGAGACAGAATATATAATTTTTTCAGCCTCTGGTACCAAGCCTTATCAATCCACATCTAGTTTGCTGTTTAGTTTGGAGCAGAATACCGTGACAAGTCTCTCTGAGAAGGAACAGCAGGAGGAAAGTTATCTGAACTTTTAATTTCAGGACCCAGAGCCAGAGTAAGGCTGCGCAGGTGGAAGGACAGGGACGTGGACGGGACATGGGGCACAAGATCCCGCCCCAAGGATGTGGAGCTGCATTCAGGACACAAACCCACCCCTTGGAAAGCTGGGTGAGTCTCAAATAAGAAGAGATTTATTTTTTTAAGCTCTTTGCTCACTCTCCAGCTTTTCCACTGCTTTACAAAGGCATTTCAGAAATGTCCCAGAGCTGTGGAAATTCTGCAGCCACTTCTCAGAAAACCATGAGAGAATTACTCTGACATATGTTTCCATCTCCTGCTTTTTGCATTTTCCCCTCTTGTGTTTCTTTTTTCTTTGACCTAGAACAAACTTCTCTATGCTTACAATTCTCACTATTCCAAAGAACTTGCACTTGGGTGTTAGCACTTCCCCAGGCAGTGGAACGCAGCGATCCCCGCGAGATCCCATCCCCTTCCAGCCGTGTGCACAGCCCTGAGAGCTTTGGTGGAAAATGAGGCCTCGGGAGGCTCCGGGGCTGCCCAGGGAAGCAGGAACCGCGTGCGGAGAGATCCTGCTGTGGCACACGAAATGGGGAGCAGCACCTCAGCAAGGCACCGAGAACTCCAAAAACATCCCCAGGGCTCTTCGCTTTTTTTCTGGACAAACAATTTTATTTTCGGTAATGCGTCTATACACTGTACATTCAGTCACTGTGGTATATAAGCATAGCTATTTTCATACATAATCTCATAAAGTCCTTTATTTTACAATATTATCTGCATCGGGGGGAGGGGATGTGGAAAAGGGGGTGGAAAAGGACTATCAAGGTACACAGCGAAATAGATAAATATGCCAAGCTTTTTTCTTATTTTTTTTTAAATCAGGCATTTATAAACAAGAAAGCATACATTACTTACATAAAAATAGTTCTAGAATAGTAGAGTAAGTCATAATATTGTCATTAGCAGCAGCATAGGAGAGACCAGGATAACAAAAATGTGCTGAAATGCTATTGGCTATTATAAATGTAAAGATTTATTTTTCTTCAATTGAAAAAATGTCATTTCTGTGAGTTCTTTCAGTTAAAAAAAAAAACAAAAACAAAACAACAACCAAGCCAACAAAAAACTTCTTTCTCTCTAAAACACATGGACTGCTGAGAGGGTAGAATGGAACAAAAACCAACCTTTTGGTAATAAAATACTTTACAGTGAAAATATGGACAAATAAAATGCAAATGATGGAGAAAAGGTTATAACCCACATTGAAAACTTGCAAAAAGATTTTGTTTTGTTTTTTTCCTAACAGACAGCAAAGGTTCTTCTCAGTTAAAAACACAACTCATAAAACAAGACAACTACCAGGTAAGAAAGAGTTTTGAAAAAGTAAACACCATATACACTTATAATACAACAGTGTAAAATGAAAAAAAGTATTTACATGTTGAATTTACTTTTAATGTTTTTTTACATTGGCTAGTTCTGTTTGAAAAGCAGAATATTATGTATAGAGTTAGCTGCTCCATAGATATGAATGTTATTGCTGTTGGTTTTTTTTTTTCCCTTCGTTAAGTCTTCGTTCAGTAATAGAAACAAGGAGTAATTAAACTGAATATACAAGCAGTAATATATCTGTAGGTACAGGGAGAGTCAACAGCCTGTATGAAACACCTCTTCTCCCTTGGAACTTCTTCAAGGAAACTAAAGCACAGAGGAAGGGGAGGCGGAGGGGCAGCCCCTCTCTCTCCCTGGGAATGCTGCAGGAAGGAAGGAATTCCACGGGCGGGCTCACACAGCTTCACCGAGGTGTTGCAGACACAGGAATGACCCCCGAGCTCCCCGGCCTCGAGCACCTTCGCACGGGGGGGCTGCTCTGCAGAGCCCCCCCGGCGAGAATCGGCCTCTGGGGCTGGGACACGACACCGCTAATTGCTCTCAATTAGAGATAAATGACACACTCCGCAGGAAGAGCAATGGGATTGTTACACAGGGTTGGGAAATGCCCTGCGAGCCCCTCCTGGGCAGTGGCTGCTGCTGGAGAATGTTTGTTCTTGCTTTTCTTGCACCTTATTTATGCTTTTAAACCGTAATTGATAGAAATGGCCTTTCACTCCCAGGGACCAAATCCTAGGGAGTCTTGGGGCGAGTTCACCTGGGGGAACAGCCCTGCGAGGAGGGAGCGAGGGGGGCAGAGAGGAAAGCCCCAGCTGAAATCCTGGTTTGGAGACTCTGCTGCCCCTGTGACCCTTTACCTGCCTGGTGGTGATGGAATTTTACTGTGCTGCTTTTTCCTTTTGAAAATCCTGCAGCTTTCCTTCCCTCCGAAGCGCGGGAGCCTCATGCCCAGTGAGCGACTGCTTTCCCTGGACACGGAAAGGAAAGCTCAGGTGTGCTCAGGTGAGTGGCTGTTCCGGGGAGACAACAGCTGGACGAGGACATGTTGCTATTTTTTGGGGGGTTATAAAGGGAGAGGAATTTATCGTAGATCAGGGGGAAGAACCCAGACAAGCAGAATTTCCAAAGCCAGGCTTCCAGGAGCCGCCACGGGAGCGGGGTCTGTTCTCTGTGTGGTTCCCAACGGGGCAGTAAAGCAGAGCATGGGAGACTTGAAATGCACAAAAATGATCAGCTACAGCGACACTTGTTTAGTTTCCCTTGAAGAAATAAGTGGATAATACAGATTTGGAAATCATAAGGCTGAGAACATTTTTCTGCATACTGCATAACAAAAGAACCCCTTTACATAAGACAGTAATAATGCCCATTAATGACTATATGGCAGAGTTTAATCCATGCATATGATTTAATAATTGCAGAAAAAAAAACATACAAAGAAAATAAAACCCCACATTAAAAAAAAAAAACAAACAAACCTGCTCAAGCATAATCAAAATTCCTTTTGCATTGCACTTTAGAAGGAGATCTGCACCTAGAGCCAGACTCCAGCATCCCAAACACACAAGGGCCAAGCCCTGCATCCAGACAGGCTCAGGTCTTTGACTTGGTGTGTGACTGTTTCTTGCTCCCAACAGTTTTACATTGTCCCAGTAATTCCACTCCTTTCAGATTTCTTCTTTTTTGTACCTAAAACATATATATGAACTTCTCTGTTAATGCTCACAGTTACTATAATGGTTACTATAATGGTTTCAAGCAAACAGCTCTTGTTTAAAAAAAAAAATCTCTAATGTACTGTAAGTAAATACCATAATTTTAGGATTGGAAGCCGCTTTCTGTCTACTGGGAAATAATTTTGAAGCTTACATAGTTTGCATTAATGTCCAAAAGCAAATAAAGATTACTGGAAATATGTTTCTTCTTTTAGAATAACTCTGGGTATGATGATGATGCATAGGGAGGTTCTCTTTTTTTATTTTTTTTCTTTTTATTCTTTAAGGTAAAAAAAGTGTCAGCATTGCCAAGAGAAGATGCTGAGAGGAAAAATGAGCTGGAAGGCACATCTGCAGCCCCAGATCACATTTTCACTTGCTTGAGTGTGTCAGAGGTGAGTGTTTATGGGTGAAAATTAACTTTTCTCCTGATGAGGAAAGCACCAGCTTTATTTGTTAAGCACTTTTGGGAGCACCTCTGCTGCTCCCCAGCTTGGGTCAGACACTCAGCCACGCCACCAGGCTCTAACCGAGCCAGCAGCACGGGGCAGCTCCTGCTCTGGGCATTCTGCGCCTGCTGGACCCTCCTTGGCTTACACTGATGCTGATGGGAGGTGCCACTGGTGGCAGATCGGGTTCATGGCTTGCACAGCTGTT
>WBMY01001228.1:330-14178 GCA_013397315.1 Donacobius atricapilla
AATAGTTTCAAATGGAAATATAAATTTTTTAAAAATCCCTAAATATAACCTATTTCTATTAAGAAAATTTAAAAGCTAGACATTAAAAAAAAATGAAAAAAAAGGAAACAAAACCTCAACCTTTAAATTTTCCATAAGCAGGAGATCTTATGAATAAGATATTTTCCTAGAACAATTTTAGACTTCACTGCAGTATGAGGATAAATTACTGATCATATTTCTCTTTTTTGGGGGTCAAAAGTGGAATACAATACTTTTTTTTTTTTTCTTTTTCAAACAGCTGTCTGTGCTTTTCTTAATAACCCTTAATTTTTTATTGCATTGTTAACATAGTCTACAATCTCTTTCTGTACCTTTTTTTTCCTTCCTGTCTGTATTTTGACAGTAGGTCAAGTGTTTTTGAAATACTTATATTATCTTTTTATTTTTGAGCTGTGTCTTCCTGAATTCTCTTTCATCTTTGCTTTGGAAAAATCTACCGATTCCTCCACTCCACTTTAAGAGAGAGAAAGAGTGTATGGCTTTTATATCAGAATTTTATCGTCTCTATGCATATTGCATTTTGTACAAGATTTGCAATGGGAATGACTATTTCTTCTCAGATATTCAGACCACTTCATTTCGCATTATTCACTGATTTAGCTGAAATCCATCCATGGCTTTTAAAGAGAAAAGGAACTATTTTGGCTGATTTGTTGTCTTGTAATAGTTTAGTGCCCAAATGAAGAAGAAAGGACAGCAATAACTGTGGATCCACTGCGTTTTTTATTGAAGTTTAATTTATATTACCACCTTCTAAAGAGTTGTTTTCTTCCGGAATGGTAATTTTATTTGCTTTGTCTTGTATAACATTGTGGAAATTGTGCCTAATAAGCTGACTATATATAAAATCACGCTTTTTTCTGCATCTAATAGTTCTGTCAAGGAATCCCTGTCTTGTTGCATTTCTTTGAGATATTGAGAGATTTTACCCAGAAAAATAGTGGTTCGAGCATCCATTTTCTCAGCTTTTATGTCATCACCTTCTAATACAAAGTATTGGCTACACAGGAGCATATTAAGAATACATTAGATGAACTTTTTCTCCAGTCTCTGTGAATACAATTTGAAAGTCAGAGATAAACACGGATAGGACATGCTTATGTATAGGGCTAGTGAGAGTCTGAACATCACACCTTGTCTCTGAAACTAAGCAAGTAAAAATTTTGTTTAAAATTAATACCTTTGTTTAAATTATATTCTGTCTTCTCAGTTTTACAGGATAATCTTAAATAGGTGTGCAGATATAAATGATATGACAAAGTGAATTCATCTTGCAGTGAACATAATCCAGGGTTCAGTTCTTCTCTGTCATCTTAATCTGACTTTAAAGCAGTTCAGAAGTATAGCCTTACTCATACTAATATCTGTACTAAAATTTCATGCTTACATTAAAGTTTAGATATATTTTTCATATCTACACATAATGCTATATCTGCTTTGTTTACTTTACATATCTTCTACAAAAACTGATGTTATATTTCTTACCTAGTTTTAGTCTTTCAGTGCTAGTCTTAATTAGTTTCACTATAACAGTCAGCTAAGGTCCATGATGTATTTCTCTGTCTTTAACTCATGAAGTGGTAGCACTGCTACAATAATGATTAGCAAGTGAAGGACAGTTTGCACTTTTCTTAATTTTCTATGTCTTAGCTTTCTAGTTCTGTGATTCTAGCTTTATTTTTTCTCTTTTTGTATACTGTGACCTATATTTAAATATAGTGGACCTTTTATGTCAATGAGTTCTCATCTAATAGGTAATCGATCCATTTTCGTATCATGCCTTCATACACTTAATTATTTATTTAATTTATTGGATTTATGCTGTTGGTTTCCTTTTGGTTTATGTTATTTTAAAAATCATATTCAGAATTTCAAACTGGATCAGCTCTAGCATTTTTCTTTGAATCATGCTATTTACATGTAGGCTTTGTGTTAGTTGATGAGAAAGTCATCAGCATATGAACTAAAAGTAACCACTTACTGCTGTGATATTTCTATAGCCTTTTCTAATTCTTTGCATTGTGTGAGCTATATTTGACCTCAGTTGACCTTCCATGATTACAGTGATTATGTGATTGGATTTTAGTCCAGTTACTTTGCATCCTAAAAGGCTTCATTTACTTAGTCAAATAACGAGTTTGTAGGTTAGCAGTGCAAAGATGTAATAGAATATGAAACAGATCATAAAAATATTGAGATCACTTAAAAGATTGTGCAAGAAATCCCAAAAAGATTAGCATACTTGATAAAGATACAACCTTCAGAACAATATTTTTTTCATAGGAAATATAATGAGTATGTAAACCTTAGTAAGGAACATCTACACTTTATTACCTGAGGAAACATCACCTTGTTTCTTACACTTAGTATGGATTTACACATAATCAGTATACGTGTGTCAGGTCTGTGTGAGGATTTCTGAGATTTACAAGAGAGTGAACTGCTTCTATTTTTTTTAAATGATACTGCTTTACTAATAAGCCCCTCCAAACTTATTGACCTAAGCCATATCCTTGCCACAAGCCAAAAGACAAGCTGTGAATGATTAGACTTTGAAATTATATTCAGTGAAGCATGCTTCTAGACAGACAGAAACCAAAGTCAGCCCAAATTTTTTATAAAGCAATGTAGAGAAATGTTTCTTTCCTGCTTATGAAATGTAAATGTGCAAAGGTGCTGAAAATAGCTTGNAGTTCTAGCTCTAAAAAATAAATGTTCAGCATTTATATATAGAAACTGCAGTCCTATGCATTTTATTTCTGTAAGTGATGTCATTAAATCAATGGTGGAAGTCACACAAGGTAAGCACGTATGGCCCTTTGTGTGTCTTTTTAAAAAGATGCACATTTATCAGAGAGATTCATTATTAAATTGTGACGATGGAGAGATAAATCAGTGCTGGTTTTTAAAGGTTAGATCAGTTATATGGGTCTTCAAAGCATGTGCTGTTTTATCATAATTAAGAGCTCTTCTTAACAAGATTATGTTTTTTCTGCTTTAAATGCATATTTTAATGTTGGGTCTGACTTTATGGCTCCTGTATCCTATAAAAAGAGCTCTCTGGAGGATGAGTTTCTTCCATCATGAAAATTTTTGAGTTTTCAGGAGTTTTGCTGCATAAACAAAACTTACTGAACAGTTTTGAGAGACTGAAATGTGTAGACGTTGAGCTAACTCTTGTACTGTTTCACTGTTCAGCAGACCAGTAAATAATCATATTGACATAAGAGTGTTTTGGTATTTTATAAAATAAATAAGGTAAAATAGTTTGTAAAATGCTTCATATTGACTGTGCTGCTGAAATGCAAAGTAACCTTAGAAATCCCTGGCACTTTTTCCTAGGATAACACAATCTGTGAGAAAAACTTCTATGAAAATTAAATGAACATGAATTTAAAGAACTCAAAATACATTGGATACAGATGACGATTTTTAGTTTTATTTAAAAAAATAGAAAACATCTACATAGTTAAAACCACAAAACAATTAAAATAATGAAGTAATTACAAATAATTAGGACCATTTCTTTCTAGGTATGAGATGGAGACAATGGAGTACTAGAGAGAAAGAATAAAGTACATGAGAATATTAAATGGAGAAAAAAAAATCAATATAAACAACAGGACGCTGTTACTCTGGGAAGTAACATATTGTCCATTAATGGATTTTGCATAAAATAAATAGAATCACAGAATCACATAGTTGTTACATTTGGAAGGGATCTCTGGAGATATCTAGTCTAACTCTGCTGCAAAACAGGATCAGCTGAAATGGGTTACACATGAACACATCCAGGTGGGTTTTGAATATCTCCAGAAGAGGAGAGTCCACGACCTCCCCAGGCAGCCTGTTCCAGTACTATTAACATTGTTCCCTGTAAAGAAGTTCTTCCTTATGTTGACATAGAACTTGTATTTCAATTTATGGCCACTGATACTCCTTCTGTTGCTGGGTACCCCTGAAAATAGTCTGGCACCATCCCATGGTCACCTGCCTTTGAGATATTTATAAGAACTAATCTGATCCCCTCTCAGTCTTCTCTTCTCCAGACCCAACAGGCCCAGCTCCCAGAGTCTCTCCTCATAAGAGAGAAGCTCCAGACCCCTGGCCATCCTTGTGGCTCTCCACTGGACCCTCTCCAGCAGCTCCTTGTCTCTCTTGTGCTGAGGAGCCCAGACCTGGTCACAGCACTCCAGGCGTGGCCTCACCGGGGCTGAGGAGAGGGGAAGGGTCACCTCCCTCGACCTGCTGGCCTCACTCTTCCCAAGGCACCCCAGGATTCCATTGGCCCTCCTGGCCACAGGGNCCACTGCCCCCAGTTTAGTGTCACTAGCAAACTTGCTGAAGGTGCATTTAATCCCTTCCTCTAGATCATTTGATAAAAATGATAAATTTTTGATAAAAGAAACTTGGAAAAATTCGGGAACAATATTCTAACAAAATGTAGTGCAATCCAAAACCCACCTAGGGGTTAAGATGATAGTAGCTTTTTGAATTATTCTATTTTTGTAGTTACTTTTTATACTAGAGGACTGACTTTTTGAACCAAAGATCATTGGCAGTCTAACCTATTTTGTTTTAATTCACTTTTTTTGTTTCTTCTGATTTATTTCCCCATCCGGATTAGATATTGTGCCATGATGTCCATTTAATTTTTCCATTTGAAATCACAGTCATTAAGACATATTCCTGAGTACATACATGTTCCACGTCAACAAGGTTTTCAGCAAGACCTAGCAGAATATTGATTCATCTTGCTTTTTAAGTTCAATTTTAATAGTGAATATAAGAAAACTAATAGAATTACTTATTAATAAATTCTTTAAATTTTAAATATTGACTCCTTCTTTACCTCTCAATACCTATGTTTCCTTGAATTTTTTTTTTCTAAATAGTCTGTTTTTATTTTCTCTTACAAAGAAAATCTCAATTGTAGCCTCAGCTTGCAGCATATATTGGCAGATTATAATCAGTTTTCAAAATACCTTAATGGTATTTTTCCTAGACCAAACCAGTTACATATATCTGGATGATAACACACAGTTTTTAACCTTCCGGAAGTATTGCCACAAATAGTAGTTGTGAGACGTGTAAGGACTTTAAGTTGTTATATCTAAAAATGGATTATTGCTTTAAAGCATTATAATTTTTTATATGAAGGTGTTATTTTGACTTACTCACAATTTGTCATAAATTACTGGAAAAGTTGCCAATAAGAATTTCAGCTAAATCATTCTCACTTTTGTATGTAAATCCTTACTTAGACATCTATTAGGGATGAAACATAATTTCATTGCAGTCTGAGCCTATTGATTCTTTTCCCATTACTGTCACTTTAAACAGATAAAACTAAATTATAATTGCAATGTTGGATGCATGACTGCATATATCATCAATAAAATAATGTATACTCTGTTTAAAAATCAAATTTTAATTCAAATATGCTTCCTGGTAGTTAAGTTGCATGCATTTGGGGCCCAATATTGAAAATCAGTCTGATCTCGGTCTGAGGTACAAGTCAATTTCAGGATGAAAATAAAAATAAGAAACCTCCAATTTTATCAAATTGGAAACAACAAAAAAGATTGGGATGACTGTTGACAACTAATTTTTTTTTGATTCTTAGCTTGAATGAAAGATGAATTGATTTAAGATATCAGCACATTTCTCCAGGATTTTAATAAAATGTGTTTCCTGTTTGAAGACACATTCTTTGTGACATTAAGAAGTGTGAGGTGAATTAATACTTTGGACCTCATGTCACAGAAGCATAAGAGAATGTAATTTTTCTCCACATTAGGGAAATTGCAATAGAAGGCTCCAATATTACATTATACAGAAGATCTGGCTTGATGTATGCTAGTGACATATATGTTTATAAATGCAGGCAATTGCTAAACAAAACCCTCAAAATCATAGATTGTTGAGCAATAGGTTAGTTATAAAGGGTTAGTATTAGGGGTAACTAAAAAGAACTGAATGTCTAATTTTAAGGAATTTGCTTCAGATACCACTAAGGAAAGTAACAAGAGCAACAAATGGGCTGAGAGTTGGGAAATGAGAAATGAGAACTAATTTTCCATCAGTAAGCATTTGTATCCATCGTAGTTCCATATATATGTAAGTACAGGTGGTCCTGGAAGATATATTGCAGCTCAGCAATTGATTTAGTGAGAGATTAGAGATTAGAGTCTGATTTAGTGCCTGAAATGTGGCCGGACTTCTCAAGGCTTTATTGAGCTGGATTGTTTCAAGGACTGAAGCTGCAGAATGTAACACTGGGGATGCTCAGTAAGTCTGAAGTTTAGTAGAACTTTAAGATCAGCCTTTATTTTTTGATGTAGGCCTTGAAATAAATCAGACTATTTGTGTGGTGAAAATTACAGTATCTTGGATTATATGTGGTACATGGATGCTGGTATTCACACTAATTAAAATATGTATCTCTTTGCACAGAGATTTTACTATTCTTTCCGTATTAGTATGTGAGTATTTGAATATTGTATTGGTTTGGCATGAATAGTAAAACCAAGTAGTGATCTGCTTTAAAACTGACGGCCAGATTGGCCAATTGGATACAAGTGTACACCTCTGGGACACACGGCTTAAATTCAGGTGGGATTTTGGGAGAGCTCTCTTCCTGCTGCGGGCTTGTCGTGAGGTAACGTCGAGGCAGGGGGGGAGCCTCAGGGCCCGGCTCGGGCCCCGCCGCCCCTGGGGCCAGGATGGAGTGGCCATGCCAGGGCTGGCCCTGCTTGGAGCCGAGCCAGGCCCCCGAGCCCGGCAGATGCCGGCAGAGAAAGGGGAGCCACGGCTGCTGACATCCAGCCCATCCTACGGCCTGCCCCACGCCGCCGGCCGGGCCCAGGGAGATGATCCCCCCAGCCCCCGGGTCCCCGGAGAGCAGCACCGAGCCCAGGCTGGGCCAAACCCACCCCATGAGACCGAGGGGTGGAGGGGAGAGAGAAGATCCAGGCTGCCGTTTCTGAGCTTTTCTACACCTCATGGGTTTGAGGCTTTCACAAATACCATGGCTGAGGCCACGTGGGCATTTGCAGGCCCAGGTAGAAAATGTNGAATGAAAGACTATTTTATAAGTGGTATTGACTTAGAGGTCTGATTTTCTGTCTCTTTACATTGTTTTGTGGAAAAGTAAACTGTTGGTAGGGGGGAGGGGAATGCTTTTAAAAGGGTTTCATGGATTTTTTTTGTTTGCCCTTTAGTGTGTGTTAATTAATCTGTTTCTATCTTTAAGTTAAGCCTGTTTTGCCATTCTTCTAATCCTATTCCATAGTAGACAGATAGACCACTACACTACATTTAACCAAACAAATTTGGTGAATGTGAAACCACTACAAATACAAACTCATTACTCTTTAGTATTGAAGTGAAAGTAGAGCTGAAACATAGTATTATAGAAAACAGATAGTACTTTGCAATAAACCAGGCTTGCTCAATCCTCTTAATGTAAAGAAGTCATAGAATTATAGAATGTCAAGGATTGGAAAGGATCTTTAAAATCATCTAATCCCAACCCTCCTGTAATGGGAAAGGACACCTTGCATTAGGTCATATCGCTAGAGGCCTTATCCAACCTGGCTTTGAACAGTGCCAGGACTGCGGCATCCGCAGCTTCCTTTGGCAAACTATTTCAGTATCACACCACCCTCACAGTAAAATATTTCTTCTAATAGACAACCTAAATAACCATCATAATGAACACATAATAAAAAATGTGACAATTTTTATGGAAGTGGAATTGGTTTGGAAGCTTTCACTGCTAGTTGTCCAAATATTTTTTAAGTTCTTAAGCACTGAAAATTAGCTAACTGTCATCAGAGAAATCTGCTGCAGTAAGACCCATTATTTTGATTTCTTACTGAGGTTAAGTGAGAAATCAACTATGTGAACTCTTATTTTATGTAAACAAAAAATTGTCATAGGTGTCTCCTCTTATATGACAAGAATGACTAATATTAGACATCTAAAATTAGATGTAGGTATCTTCTTATCTTGAGACATTCAATCTATTTTAGAAGGCAAAATTTGGGTTTTCCATTAATGGATTTGTTTCTGATAGAATATGAAATATTATAAGCTCTTTGACTGAAATCAAGCAGGATCTCATGTCCTGAATAATGAAAAAAAAAAAAAACAAACAAGGCAGGGAAGGCAGGAATCCTAAATAATATGTGGAATATGATACAAGTGTCAGCTCAGGAATTATCAGCTCAGTTCACTGACAGGTCTGTCATATTCTTACACAGCCATAAATTGATTAAGGTTGGAAAAGACATCTAAGATCCAACCAGTCTGAGTTTTCTGATCCATTTGGCATCCTTCCACCTGCAGGGTTCTGAATCATAAAGAAACTATTAATTTGAGCTCCTTTTGTGGATATATGTAGTCTACATGTTTGCTTAACTACACTTAAATATGAAGCTGTAACTGAACCAATAAGATTTAACAGACCAAGTTGTGATGCATTGAATCAGACACCCAGCACAATTGGTTTGCAACATGTATAACTTTGCTGCTGGTAACCGGGAAATAAATAGTCCTGGTTCATTTTACTTTTTGCATATGCTGGAGTATACCATGTGTTACACAGAAAACTGCTTTGCAAATGGTAACTTAAACTCAAGAATAAATATACACTTTTATTGTTGTTGTTCCCTAACAAGTGATAATTATCATAATTGATTTTTATAAAATTCTTATCTTTTTTTGGCCACACTTTTAGTACTGGAATGCTGTGAGCAGTTTCCCCCTGAGTTTTCTTCTGGCTTAGGCACCAGAGACCTAAGTCCTTTTGTCTTTCCCCATAGGGCAGATTCTCCAGCAGTTTGATAATTTTTGTGGCCTCCTTTGGAGCCTCTCCAGTCTCTCTGTGTCTTTCTTGAACTGTGGGGTTGAGAACTGAATATAATATATTTGAGGTATGGCCTGACAAGTGCTGAGAGGATGGTCATGTCTCTGTCTCTGCCAGTAATGCCCCTGGGGATGCAGTACAGGATCCTATTTGCCTTTTTTGACTCCTGTTCAGCTTGTTGTCTGCTCCTTTCTGGCAAGGCTTCCTCCCGGACATGTGCTTTTTAGTCCGGACTGGGTTCTCTGGTTCTCAGGACTTTGCATTTGGCTTTGTTAAAATACAAATTTGGACTTTGCACAGTTATAGATAGCTCTCCCTTCTAACCTGTCTAGACTTTCAAGATTGCTCAACATTCTGATACATTCCTGTGACCATGCAGTCCATTGTCATCAGCTCTTGAGTCTTACTCATTCTGCCACCTGCTTGGTAGACTCTAGAAAGTGTCTGAACTATTTGGTCTAATAAGATAACAGGAAAATATCCAGTTATAGAAGAGGCTTATATCTGTTTTAGTACTTTTTGCTAAACATTACAATCGATTCAAAAATATGTTGCCCCAATGTGTTTCCTTGTGAAGTGGATTTTGGCGGAACTCTGACTTTTCACTGTTTTATGGGAATATTTACATGTGACAAAATTAATTAAAGTTAATTTCTATCTCCCTTCAACTATGCCTCCAGTTCAGCATTCAAAATATGAGACAGGAGTGTCTTATTGCTTTCAGTACATGCTCACAGCTTTCTTTGCAAAAATTCCAAGAAATATTGACAAATGTTGTAATTACCTCCAAGATCCAAGCAGACAGAAATTTTTCCTTCTGTTGCTAGTAGGGCTTTGACCTTTACTCTGTAAGCTGACTCTGGCCAAAGTGGACATTTTCCTCATGAATCTTGTATGCAGATCCTTAAGTGCTCCTGTACAATGAGGAGTAACTAGTGTATATTTACTCATAAAGTTTTCATGAGACAAAATTAATTAGGAATATAATCTCTGTAATACAAATAACATTGCTGTGTGACTCATGGGAAACAGAGACAAAAGTTGGAATCAATGTTATTAAAAAATTTGTAACAAACTAATCTGTAAATTGGTCTCACTACAGATACATTGATTTAAGTCAATAAATATTTGAAATCTTCTGGTAAAAGGTAATTCTTTTCTGGTCAAAGAATTTCTTTCTTCCTGAAATTGAAATATGAATAGAGTAAAAAATTGTTAAGTGATTTGGTAATAATCATTATCTGTTCTTCTGTTACATGTCTATCCAATTGAAACACTGTTTATTTCAAAAGAACTTTGGGAAAATTTTCCTAAATGTACTGTTTATATCATGACTCACATTTAGAACACCGTATGAAATACCACAGTATATTTTTCCTCCCCCTAAGCACCTTCTGGGAAATCAGAGGGGCTGCCCGTCTGAAGTACCTGTATACCAGTGCACGTATTATGGAGAAGAAATATCATAAAGTAATGATCCCTGTAGAGTGGCAGAACTTTGATCTAGTTGGAATCATATTGATGCAGCGGAACAGCTTACATGATTGGAGTACCTAACTGGGTTATTTATTAGGGCTGATTTTTATGAAGGACGGAACAGGGAGATGAGTGCGTAGAACTGTCCGTTACTTAAGAGAGCAGCTGAAATGCATGGAGCTTTTCCTGGCGATGGATGATGAACAAACAGAGAGCTTTAGGGTAACTGTGTAATAGTGGGTGTCTATTGTAGACCACCTGACCAAGAACAGGGTGAGACCTTCTAAAGAGAGCTGGAAGGAGCCTCACATTAGCAGGTCCTGATCCGCATGTCAGAGTTCAATCACACCAGTATCTGCTGGAACAGGGACAGCACGGCATGGCATAAACCATATGGGACATTCCTGATGTGACAATTTCCTGACTCAAGGGAGAAAAGAACCAGAGTGTAGAGGTACTTTGCTGGACTTCAAGTACAAAGGCAGCCTTGATTACCATTCCAATGAGATGGTGGAGTTTAGGACCCTGAGAGGAGGAGACAGAGCAAAAAGAAAGTTACAACACTGACTTCAATAGAGGAGGAATTTGCTAGAGCTTTGAGGCTCATCTTGAAACAATCCCATTACACACATAAAGCCTTGGCTGGAAGTAAGCCCAAGCCCCAAGAGAAATGGTTGATGTTCTACACTCATGTCCTGCAAGCTCAGAGCAGTCAATCCCAACAAGCAGAAAGGCAGGAAAAATATCTGAGGGGCTGTATTTAGGAACAGGAACAAGTTCCCTCAAAACTCAGACATAAAAAGGGAGTGTACGAAGGGTGGAAACAGGGACAGGTAATCTGGTAGGAATGAAAAGACACTGTTTAAGCATGGAAACATGCAGGTTGGAAAATCAAAGCCCAGAAAGAGTGTCTCATGAAACAGAGTCTGATGTCAAAGGCAAGAAAAAGGTATCTACAAATATATCAATAGGTAAAGGAAAACTAAGGAAAATATGATCCTACTCCTGAATGAGGTGGGAACCTTACTGTAAAAGGACATGGAACAGGCTGTGGGTACTGAATGCCTCTTTTTCTACCATCTTTACTAGCAAAGTTGGTCTTTAAAAATCCCAGATATCTACAACCAGGGACAACATCTGACATCTACAGGAAAGTTATATAACTAGTGAAAGAGAAGCAGGCTAGGGAAAACTTAAACAGCTTGTACATACCCATGGACACTGATGAATTGTGCCCACAAGTAAGGCCTGATGTCACTAAAAAGCCTCTCTTGATTATCTTCAATAGATCATAGTGATTACAAAAGGTGTCTGAGGACTTCAGGAAATAAGTGTCATTTCTATCCTCAGAAATGGCAAGAAGAAGGACCCAGAGAGCTACAGGCCTCACCTTCATCTGTGGAAAAGATCCTGAAAATCATTTCCCAGTAACTGGTAAAGAAGAAAACTACCAGAAGCACTCAGTATGAATTTACCAGGAGGGAGTCATGCTTAACCAACTTGATAACCAATGTTGAAAGGACAGGTTTGGTAGATGAGGAGAGAACAGTGCATACTGACTTCATAGATTTCAGTCTTTTGACACAGCCTATTTCACCTGACATTACAGAGACAGTTTCTTTTAGGAATTCTTTACAGAATGATGATAACATTGTTACCAGGGATCAGAAAAAGGTGGTACCAGTCACACACTCCTATGATTTCTGCACAGACAAGATGTTGATGTGTTTTGGAGGAGGCAGTGAGATTATTTGAAAGCCAGCTAAATAGACAAGT
Organism: Donacobius atricapilla; assembly: GCA_013397315.1. NCBI lineage: Eukaryota > Metazoa > Chordata > Aves > Passeriformes > Mimidae > Donacobius > Donacobius atricapilla. The sequence goes on from WBMY01001228.1 coordinate 12,497, forward strand.
CCAGAACGTGGTGGTGAGTAGAACAAAATCTGCTTGGAAACTGGTAACTAGTGATATACACTAGAGGACAATCGTGTCTGACCCTCTTCATTATTCTTTTTAATTATCTGGAGAATGGAGGAGACTGTAGCCTCAGCAGTTTTGTAGATGACACTGAACTTGCAGGGGTAACTGATAGACCAGACATTTGTACTGTCATGAAGAGGGGCCTCAATAGCCTGGAGAAATAGTCTGACACCAACCTGATAAAGTTAAGAAAATGCTGAAGCTGGCATCTGAAAAAGAATGAGACCAGACTGGGCTCATCCATCTGGGAAATGGTTTTGAAGAGGTTGCAGAAGCATCCAAGTTGAACATGAGTTACCACTGGGGCACTTGAACAAGATGACCAACATCTTCTTAGTCTAGGAGGATAGTCAGCAGATCAAAACATGATCTTACTCTTTATTGGGCACTGGTGGGGCCACATGACTAACTATATACCAGAACATTGTGTTCACTTTGGGGTTCCTCAGTATCAGAGAGCTACAGACATATTAGAGAGTTCAAAAAAGGTCACAAAGATGATTTATGGGCTGGAGAAATTCTTCACTTAAGGAAGACTTAGAGAAACAGGACTGATCAGCTTGGAGTAGGGGAAAACTCAATCTCTTCAATGTGTGCAAATATCTGAAGGCAGGGTGTAGGAAATATAACCAGGATCTTCTTGACTGTGGCCAGTGACAGGGAAAGAGGCAATGGCTTAGACTGAAACACAGGACTTTCCACATTAGCAATGCTTTCTTTTTACTTTGTGCTGACTGAGCACCCGAATAGGTTGCTCAGGAAGGTTGTGGAGTCTCCATTCTTAGAGCTAATACAAAACCCCAAACATTCAGTGGTGCCCAGAGATGCCCAGGGGTCCCAGTGATGGGACCTGAAGCAATGCACATTAACTGAAACATGGGAACTTCCATCTGAACATCAGGGAACACTTTCTTAATGTGAAGGTGCCTGAGAACAGGCACAGGGTGCACAGAGGGCTTATGGACTCTCTGTCCTTTGAGGTATCCAAGAGCTGCCTGGACAACGTCCTTAGTTGTCTGCGGAGGCAGGTTAGACAAGATAACCTTTCCAGACTGTTCTGTGATACTGTTCTCTGCAACACCAATATTGAAAGATATTAACCACCCCTAGCAGCTAAAGAAAATTAAGAAGGTATTCATCCAGTACTGGATACCTTGTAAAACATTTTCATGTATGGAACCAGGAGTTAAAATTACAGTACAGGTGTTAGATATTTTTAATGGAAAATAAATGGATAGATTTAAATCTTAATGGCTAAATAGAAGAATAGTCTTTGATTTCTTCCTTCCTAGAAATCCATTTTTATGTCCAAAAAGCATGCCTACCTGCTAGTTTAAAATGCTTTAAAAATTATAGTTATTGCTAAGTATTTTTGTGTTCTAATGATTAAAAATCTATTCTTTTAATAGTGGCAGTTTATATATAAGGTCTTTAATACTTTGTTGAACCAGGAAATTTTTCTCTTCAAATCCACACAGCTCTAGAGAATACCAGTTTCAAAATAAATTAAGAAAAAAAATTGAAAATCTTTAGAAGTTAAACTTATTTTGATACAGGGAACAGAACTCTAGTTATGATAGCCTAGAAATATATATCTAACATTAGTTTTGTCTTAA
>WBMY01001229.1:0-175602 GCA_013397315.1 Donacobius atricapilla
TAATAATAATTATTATTATTTAGTGACTCAAATGCACAAGACACCAGTTGCCTCCAAGGAGTAGGGAGTCAGTCCTGATTAACCTTCACTGGCTTTGATAGGGTTTGAAAGCATCTGGGAACCTGCAGATAGTGCTCGCTCCTACAGCTGGCAGGCGTGTTTTTAAGATTGCTGTTATTCAGAAAAAAAAAAAAAATTAAAAGGGTTTGTAGTTGCCAGAACTACTTATTTTGGGTCAAAAACAAAGTTTTCAAATGCTTAAGCACTTCTCATAAAAATGTGGAAAATCAAAATGTGGTTTACATCTCAGAAGTGTTTAAGGAGCATATTCAGATAATGTACATAAATTAAAAAAAAAATTCTCCCAAATGTTTCTCATCACATTATCCTGACAACTGAGTGCTTGCACAGTTGGAACAAAAGTGTTTAGTATCTGAACAAAAACCCAGTAATTTCAACAAAGATCTTCTCAGGCCCTTTTTGTGTCTCGCTGCAATTGAAAGAAGAGAGCTTTCTAAAAGAATATATTGCTCCTTGGTGTTGTACTTTCCCTTTTCCTCAGCATTATTTCTTCCAGTGTGGGGAGAGGGATTCTACAAATAGAAGGCATCTGCACAATGCTGATTCCTGCTGGTAATGTGAATTTGATCTCAAGATAAGCATTTGGGCCACTGTTTAAAGGCAATTGTTGGGATCTTGAGGTTGTTGTCTGCAGTTGTTCTGCATTTATCAGACAATGGCAGGGGGCCATGAAGCAATGTTCTAGAGTGGGTATTTCTTCTCTCTTGTTTCCTAGTGGCTCTTTGGAACCAGTAGTTTCCATCAATAACTTTTGTTGAAAATACTTAAGAGGGTTTGTTGTCTGAAACCTGTTTTGCATAACATGCCTTGGTTACGCTTAAAAACTTTGAGTCAACCCTGAAGAACACCACAATCACCATAGAAATCACACAGAATGCTTAATGTGTGGGTGGGTTTTGTCCTCTTTCTTGTTTTGCAGCACTTGAAATCTTCAGAGTTTCTCTCCAGGGGAGGAGGTAGAAGGAAAGAAGGAGTTTTTTTTCATTACCACAAGGATTAGAAGGTTATTTGTTATAGCAGCTGATATTTTTGCCTCATGATTTACTTCAGATCTACATATTTAGGTAAAACACCTATTACTGTTCGATGAAAGTGTAGATTTTAGTTGGTGAACTTGTGATACCTGCCTTTAAAGTCTTAAAAAAATGTGCATGCTCCGTGAAACGTGCGTCGAGTTACAAATTATTTTATTTTCTGGGTGCAAAAATGACTTTAGAATTTCTATAACATCAACACCGCAATTATATTCATTGGTCATCATGTGGGGGATACAACTATGCTGGGAGCCCTGCTGAAAAATTAATCTAGGAGTTTCTATTGCTGTACTTCAGAGCAAATGCTTGTTGAATTTTTACTGAAGCTGTCAGAGATGAGATGTACAAATGCTCGCAGCACTTTGCAGCAGTGCTTTGGGTTTTGTTCTGCAGTTTGAATTACTTGGTTTGCTCCCAGCATTTCAGTATAACATTAATAATTGTTTTCCTGGCTTAACTTGGATTTTACATGATCGTTGTATCACAGACTCTTCAGTGGAAGCAGAATGCATTTCATGCTGAGGTCAGAAGACAGCCTGTAAACAAATTAGGGCGTATTTTTGTTGCCATAATTTGCATTGGGAAGTTCTGCTGTGTTTTTTGAGGCAGTTCACAGTGAGGGATCTGGCAACCTGCAGGTTTTTCTGTCTGTGCCTTTCATACTGTGTCTCAGAGTGGTCAACCTGCCTGGCTCCAAGAGCCAAATGCCAATGTTGTCACGGACTGAACCATGTGATGTGCACCTAATTGTGTGTTAATTACATATATATACATATTCATTACATAAGACCCAGTGGTAAGGGACACTCCATGGGTGGAAAACAGTGATCACACCACGCAGTTACAGAGTCTTGACTGTATTTGATGATATTCTTGTTTTAGCCCAAATACTGGCAACCTGACCTTTTTCATTACGCAGGAGCCCAGGCCACATGATCTGATCTGTCCAAAATGACGAAACGACCAGAGAGCTGTAATTTAGTAAAGACAATGGAAAGCTGTACCTGGAGGAGGAGCCCTCAAACTGTGCTGTCTGTGCTGGTACAGCTCAGTGTGTCCTGGTTTGGTGCTGCTAAGGATTTCCTCTTTATCACTGGGGCATGTGCTGTGAAGGTCAAGCGGGGCAGAGGGGGCAGGGGATGTGCTGTTCCCTGCCACTCTGAAAATTGGTTTAGGTATGTCTGAGTCACAGAATGGTTTTGGTTGGAAGGGACCTTAAAGATCATCTTGTTCCAACTCCCCTGCCATCCCCTTCCACTAGACCAGGTTGTTCCAAGCCCCATCCAACCTGGCCTTGACTATTTCCATGGGTGGGGCAGCCACAGCTTCTCTGAACAACCTGTGCCAGGGCCTCAGCACCCTAAGAGCCAAGAATTTCTTCTTGATATCTTATCTAAATCTACTCTCTTTCAGTTTGTAGCCATTACTCCTTGTCCTATCAAGACTTACCTCCTTCAGGCTGTGTGAAGATGTCAAGCTGACGGTGTTGCCACTTGCTCCTCTGCCCAGGCCTCCCAACCCTGTAAGCTAATGTTGAAAAACCAGTAGTTTTAAGTCTCAAAAAGCACACACACCATGACTGACTCTCACCTTTACTCTGCTTACCTCTGGTTTCCAAACATTTCTCCTGCAAAAAACATGAGCTAGGAACAGAAATATAGTATAAAAACAGTATAAAACAAAGCTGATCTTCTCTTTTGTGCTGACTTGGATCAAAGTGTTATACAGTCAAGAAAAACACCAAATAAGTTAAATGTGCTAACAGCTCTGGGAACAGAGCTGCAGGTCCCCCCTTTTAGAGAAAAAGGAATGGATTAAAGATTTTCCAACAGGCAGTCTCAAGGGGGGAAGGAGTGATTCTAGTGGGCACATTTGTTTTCAAATGCTTCCGCAGCAATGACTACGCAGAGTATGTAGTCATTTATTTGCCCTCCTGAAGGCACGAGGACACATCTCCAGAGCTGCTCTTCTCCCCATTCGCCTTCCCATTGCTTCCTTGCTTTTTTGGTCCAGTTCATCACTCTCTTCACTTGCCCTATCTCCCTCCAGGGCAGTGGAAAACTGGGAGTTGTGCTTGGCCTACTCAAGAACTGGAGACCCTGAGGGAATGTTTCCTTCCCAGACGCTGCAGTGAGATCCACGAGGAGCTTTTGTCAGACCTTAAACAGAACAGTCACGGGTCCAGGAACCTGCCATGGGAAGCCCTGCAGCCTGTGAGGATTGCTCTAAGTCAATCAATGTCAAAGGCAGAGCAGCATGAAGGGAGAAGGTGCCCCTTTCTTGGGCTGGAAAAAGGAGCCTTCAGACTCCTGAACTGCTGCCCACGCTCTCTGTGCTTGGCAGCAGCAACCACTGGGGCATGAGCACAAAGTCAGGATTGCCTAGGGTCAGGAAACCTTCTCACAATGGAGTTCACAATGGGCTTGTGCTCTTCTGGCCTTTCTCTTTGGTCCACTGAACATTTAAAGGGATTAAAAAGCAGGGGGAGCTGAGAGGTAATTCTTCAGCAGGGCCTCACAGGCCAGGGCAGTGAGGATGGCGGGGTTCAGATCCTTCTGGGCAGAAGCGGGATGTTCCCTCAGGCCTAGCCCAGCTTGTAGCCATGCTGGAAAGGAAAAGTGCTGCCCACATGATCTCACACGTTACTTCATCTCTTTAGTAATAGATGATCTCACCAGGAAATGTAGGCAGAAGTTTCTGTGCTATGGGTTATGGGGAGGATTAGGTATGAAAGAGTTCTGCTGTTTTGGTTCATGCTGTCATGGTTTCTGTGAGCAGGTGGGTGCCCAGGGAATTTTAATGCAAAAAATGTCAGATCCCTTAGGATTAGGTGTCAACTGACTGATGATTTTGAGGAATGAAATCTTGAATTTGGCACATAAAAATAGCAGTTGCGTGGGACCTTGTCACTGATTTCCTTTGAGAATCAACCCTTTTCTGAGAACTTTAACTTTGGGATTCTGCTGGTGTTCAGTTCTAGTATGTAAATATTCATTCACCAAATCTCACTCTTCTGCACTCTGCTCCCAGTGCCTCCCTGTAGCATGTACTGTGCTGATGGGATGACAATGGGTTACGTGTTGCATAATAGGGTGAGGAGTGTAAGGCCTGAACTTCACATGGCTGCAAATGTGTTAGTACCATGATAATCACAAGGTAGCAGCTGTCTTCCCCGCTCTTTTTATTTTTCTTTTTGAAACCCACTCCGCTTGTTTTATAATTACTTGGGCTCATTATGAACGCAAAAATAGCTCCTCTATTTAAAGAGAACAGATGGTTTTTCTAATGATTCTTCCTTAAGATTGAATGAATTGTGGTTGAGTCAGAAACTGCCAGCCCAGAAACGTATGTTTTGATTAGAGAAATACTTGATTAGGTTAATTGAGTGTGACTCAGTGTGGTGTACATTTGGCCAACTTAAAAGCTTTCCAACTTTGTCTTGGATAGAGACTGCAGTACATCTCTGAGGACAGAGTAGCAGGCAGGGGAGTGGAAGTGGAGATGGATAAGCCAAAGGAATGTAGCACTTTCAGGCAGACTGGGAAGCATTTAAAACATGAGGACACATTTGTCCATTCACATCTTGTTCCTGAGAGTGAGGTCTTTGCCAAGAGCAAGCTCCTTCCAGTTTCCACGTGAGAGGCCTCCGAAGGAGCCAAGCTCTTACCCGAACTGAGAGACAGCTGAGGGTGGTCCTGGGGACCCAGCCTGGAGGAGAGAGGCAGAGAGAGTAAGCTGCAGAGTGAGTTTGCCTTTGGGAAGCCCCTGTGTCATGAGAGGGAGCAGGGATTTGCTTACACTGAGCCTTGCTGAGCTAAAGGCTTCAGAGCCGTGTTTGTAACATCCAGGAGAGCGTGGCTTTCAGCAGACAGGTAATCTTTTCTAACTTCAATGGAGAATAGAGATAGAAGATCCCCTCAGCAGGCTCAGTGTCACTCAAGGTGCTTAAGTTAGGCCATTGAGGGAGTTTAATGTGCTGTAATTTCCATGCAAGCTCAAGCTTGGTGGGACATGGTACAGCAGAAATGATGTGGAGCTCAGCAAAATCGGTAAACTTCAGAGAATAACTCTAAATCTCCAACTTCTTGACTATTTTATGATGTTTGGTGGAGACTGAGGGGTTGTGATGCTTCTCTAAGACCTCAGTCTTCTTCCAGACACTGGCATGTAGCCAGAAAAACTCGTAAGAGATGTGTGCTGTGCTCCTTTCCTCTGTGCCTAGAAAAGGCATGCACAAATTGCAGTCCTTGATGTTCCCACTGCAATCCAGAAGTTGGTCTGGGTGGTGTCCAGGACCGTAATCTAGAGACTCTTCATTTCCTGTGGCTGTGTAAATCTGGATATAAACTCACATCTCTTTGAGAGGGTCCCAGCAGTCCTGGTTTTGTAATTCCCAGCGTGCCTTTCCGCAACTGGGCAGCCATTCCTTTCTCTGTTTTGCTTTTTCCCCAGCGCTCCTTATTCCCTCTCCCTTTTCCCTCTGTGGCTCAGGAAGCAGGGACCTCCTTTCTCCAGACCTGCTCTCCGTGTTGCTGCTGTGGTGCTGCAAAGGTCAGCAGGCAGCTGCTGATGGGCAGCAGGAGGGTGGCTCAGCCAGGTCTCTGTGCTCTTTGAAAGGTACTTTGTGTGTCTGGGTCCCTTCAGGCACGCGTCCTGCTCCCTGCTTGGAATGAATCATCTCCCACGGCATTTGTGCAGTTTGATGTGGGCAGTGACAAACCAAACAGGTCCTGTCCTTATTTCATCCCCTTTTTGTGGGCAAAATTGTGTGTGTCAGGACATCAAGGCGGACACTACCTGTTGGGACAGAATGTGGGGGTGAGGCAGGAGGTCTGGAAGGATGTGTAGAAGATGCTCTGCCAGTCCCAGAGGAGAAGGGTGAGATGTACCAGCCCTCCCCCTGTTACAAGGGTGGTGCAAACGTGTCCATGTGGCTGTTAGGATGTGATATTGACAGAGATATTTGCTGTAGTTTGCTATGTCAGGGTTAAGGTGTGTTTTATCCTCTCCTTGCTGGATTATGAATGGAAAAAATTAGTACAGTCAGCTGCTTGGAGGTGGGCATGTAGGTATGGTAATAAGCTGTGTTGGAGCATCTTTCATTATGAATCTGAGAGAAAGGAACTAAAACCAATTTAAAATCAAAGCAAAGCACTCCCAATATGGAGCAATATACAATGGAGCAATATCCATCTCTCTAGCACTGCACAGAATTTGGATGCAGCAGGTCTGAGTGCAGCAATTTTCCATCCTGAAAGGACCAGGTAGACTCTTTGTCCTGTGATCTGTGTTACAGGAACAGTTGTGCCATTGGTGAAAGGAGCAAGTCATTAAAAATACAACGTTTATTTTTCTCGTTGTTAGCATCTTTATTTCTGTAGGAGATAGAGATGCTGATATTGAAAGTCCTTCCTAAAAGGCAATACCTTGTTTCATAGATATAAGTGTATTTTGGACAGTATTTCACCTGTCCCTCCTAAATAGAGGCAGGGACAGGTGAAATATTGTCCAAAATACACTGACACCCACCTGAAGAGTTTGAATCTGAATTCTTGTCTTAATTATTGGCCGTACCTCATATCAGGTAGACAGCACTCCCCTCTGTGGTGTGTTTAGAGACAATTTTTTAAGAATTTTTGCCTAGATGCTGGAATGAGAAAGCGAGAGAGGCTCTAGAGGGCAGTGCAGCATCCCTGTGATGGGAGTGCCTCCAGGATTCCTTCATAGGAATCTTACTCTGCAAGATGATTGCTTAAAATAGATAAAAATAAGATCGAATTAAGCAGTAGTTTTTGTTATTTCAAAGGGAGTTTTGATTGATGAAATTTTTTTGTACCAAGAAGACTTAGCCCTCTTTTTAGAGGAGCTTTGAACATTAGACTGGCTGTACTGATTTTGAACAGGTTTTAATCTCTTTTTTTTAAAAAAAATACGATATTTGTGTATGATTTAAGGAAACAAACAAACCAAAGCTCATCCCTCCTGTGCACCTAGCGGAGTCCACATAAGAACTGTTTGTTTTCACACTGTTTTTCTCTTTCTCCAGCACAGCCTTATAATGCAACACATCCTTTGACCGGATGTGCTCCTCTTTCCCTTGTAGAGAGATAAATCAATAAATCATTGTGTCAGCAGAGCACAGCTTGAAGCAAAATTTCCCTGTGCTAGAAGGTTTTGAATTCACTTCATGTGGGAGCTCAGACGTGCCACACGCACCTGCCTGCTGATGGTGTCCCAGGGCTGCATCCAGAATGGCAGGGTGGTGATTGAGGGCTCAGCCTGCTCTCCAGGGTGTCCAGCCACAACCTGGAGTCTGCCCCTGCAGTCAGAAGGGGTCAGCACCTCCTTGCTACCCCATAAACAGCTTTTATATGGCTGGCTGATTGTTTAATGAGCATTTGGCACGGATTTGTGCTCTGTGAGAGAGTCCAGGTCTCCAGACCGTGTGGACTGTGCTGCTCATGTGGACAGGGGGTCGCTCAGTGCTGGGCATGGAGGAGGCAGTGCTGAAATCCAGCAGGGAGGTGTTTGAGACAGGACTGTGCCACCAACACCCCTCTGAAAGGCAGCGCAGGAGGCATTTCTCTCAACTTTCAAGGTGGCAATACTTCTTCCAAATGAAAATCGACTGCCTTTCACAGCAGGAGAGAGGAGATTATCCCCAGCAGTCACTCTGGGTGAATGCAAAGGATCTGGATGTGGGCTCAGCATTAGATAACTGATACTGTGGAAATACGTATTTGTTTGTTTTCTAAGTAGAGTACATCTTGTTCATCTGTGCAAATTAGAGATGATGAGAGGAAAGGAGGGGCTGTGGATAACAGGGAGGACTTTACATAACTGAGGTGAAAAATAAGATGCTCTCATTTCAACCAGATGGAAGGAAAATTGCTTATACATACTTCCAGAAGAATATTAAAAAAAAAAAAAAAAGGCAGTGTTTCCTCTCTCCCTTCTATTTGTTTTCTTTATTTTATTCAGTCCGGCTTTTAAAGAGAAGGTACATGAGACCTACAAATGACACAGTTCTAAGACTTATTTCTCTTTTGTGCAGCAGTACCTATCCTCCTTCTCTCTGGTTTTTGGAAGAGCTGCTGCTGCTGGTGTTTGTCCAGGTGAATTGAACAACCTGCCTATCAGACCACCCTGGTTTTCATCCACCAAAATGTAGAATTTTCAAGTAGGAAACCTGTTAGTAACAGACTCTGTGAATCAGACTGTCTGCTGCCTGATGAATGCCGCATAGATATTACTGTAGTAGAGATTACTGCTAATTTATGTTTGTACCGATTAATTTCCCTATGTGTTTCCTAATTAAATAAGGTATGACTGTAAAGCAGATTAAAAGAACGATGCCAAATTCCTGTCTACACAGTCTCCTTCTGAATGAGGCTTGTTATTTCCTCTATGGTTTAAAACTGAGCCATGTGTGCTGTCTTCATTTAGATTAAAGAGCATGAAATCAGCTTAATTTCATACTGTTATTATTTAAGACTGCTTTGATTTTTGGAGAAGGGAGATAGCCGAAGGGCTTAATGCCATTGAATTGATGTGCTGCAAGTTCTTGTCATTAGCATTTCTTTTGTGTGCACTTTCCTTTAAGATAAGGGACATCTTTTCTGCTTGGCATTCTCACACCATTCCTTTGCTTTCCTGATGCTCCAGGTGTTCAGAAGTGCACGAATAATAGGGAGGAGGGATTTTATGTTTCCTAAAATTTGAGAGTCAAAATATGGTTGGTGGCTTTCAGATACGGTGATGCTTTTAATTGCCCTTTTACCCCTGAGTGATCTGACCTCCTGTTAATGGGGGTGATCTGCAGTGGACTTGGCTGAATTCTGCCTGTTTTAACAAGAGATAAAGCCCTCAACGCCCTCTAAGGAAAAGTTCAGAAACTTAAAATAGATTCAGTGTAAGCAGTGCCTGGACACACAGAAAGTTAATTGTTCTGCTAGTGAGAGAGAGTTCTGCCTCACTCAGCTGGGTCAGTTGGGAACTTAGAGCAGCAAACAGGATGACTCTGGGCCCTAAAGCTTCTGCTGGTGTCACTGCTTTGTAATTCTTGCACTTGCAAGGGGAGAGAATGATTTGGAGTTTAATATTCCCTCTCTTTTTATACTCTCATTAAAGCTGTGCTCATGGCTTTCAGGCTGGATCTGATGTAACCATCACAGCTCCCCGACTTCACTGGCATTGCTTTCTACACTGGAAGATCTTACCAAGGTTTTAAAATCAAATTCGGTTCACTTGAGCAAGTTGTGAAGGCTGTTCCTCACCTGCTGGGGCTGCAGGCGTGTGCCAACTTCAGAGAAAATCTGAGCAAGCACCTGAAATGGAAAGGCAAAGTTGGCAGCAGTGCTAGGGAAAGTACAGCACTCTCCTGCACGGTCTTGTTCAACACACTTATTCCTCAGATAATGCTGGCTGGTTTAGAGCTGAGAGAAACACGTTTTTGTCTAACTTGTGAGAAAGCAAGTGCCGAGTCGTGTGGCAGCAGGGCACATCCACTGTCAGTCGCACTTTCCACTGCTGAGCAGGTGACACGGGACGGAGAGAGAGACAGAGAGAGAATCTGATGCTGAGGATGGGAAGGCAGCTCCTCCTGGGAGTCCCTGTGGTGCTGGGTCCTTTTCCACGGAGCACAGACTCGTCGGTGCTCTGCTGGGATGGTGAGAATTGCTGCTGCTACGTTAGAAAGTGCAAGACAGCGACTGGTGGGCGTCACGAACACAAATCGCTCTGAGACTTGACAAGTCTCTTGCAGTTTTGCCAAGACGAAAGGGCTGGCTCCTGGCTCGTCCCCTGAACCTGTCTGCCAGGGCCGCGGAGTATGGGAGCCACAGGGGCTGGTGGGGTGGTCTCGACAGTTCGCAGGTGCTGTAGTGTGTGCCTGCCCTGGAGTTTGATGCAGTCATTGCTAGCCCGGGGTGTGGGAGTGGGAAGAGACAGAAGGAGCTGCCTAGCCTAGCCTAGCCACCATCTGGCAGAAGGTGGATGTAGGAGCCATCCTTGAAGCACTGGCAAACGTGGAGAGATAATGAAGTTTTCCAGCCTGTCCCTGGGGCTGCGGAGGGAAGGGTGACTGCAGCCAGAAGTAAATCTGTCTGGTCAGCACCTCATCTCTGACAGCAAGCAGTGCCTGGTAGATGAGATCCTCATGAGATCCTCTTCTCCTGTCACGATTTCACCCAGCTTTCACAGCCTGCAGTTCAGGCGCTCCCCAGCCGGGGATGGGCGCCTCTGCCTCCAGCCCCTGCCACGCTGCTCCGCCAGGATGCAGGGATGCAAACTGCAGGCAGGCAAGGTCACACCGCTTTCCTGTAAATGGCAGGCATGTGCAGAGTGTAATGGATAATTCCATGATGTCAACGACCAAAAGCAAACGTCTCACAGGGTGTAATTGGTTTCTCTATAGTGTCAAGTGCTTTTATGTGTTCAGCATAAATATCTTTGCATTGATTGGGAGAAGAAGATAAAAATCGATGATTTACAACACTGAAGTGCTTAGAACATGACATTAAAATGACTCTGGGAGACTTACCTCATAGGGAACATAGTAAATACTCGAGAGGTACAGGAAATGAAGAGACTCTTCCCAAGTCCTGAAGCCAAGCAATAAATTTGATAGATGCTGTGTTTCTCTGCCTAATGGATTTTAATACTGACTTTCTTTTTGTAGAATGACTCTCTTTTTTGTTGTTTAATTGCAGTTATTTTTTACTCTTATTTGTTTGGATGTCTAGGACCCCAGGCTAAACTGAGACATTATTGTTTTCATGAGGAAACTCTGTAGCTTGTGCAAAATGGGAAACAAGTCCTCTTTTTTGGCTGGCTTTGTACACTAAGCATTAGGAGCGTGTCATGAATTATGAGTGCTGAGGAGCACAGATAATCACAGAAAATAAAGCTGGACAGGACCACAGATCAATCCCTTTGCCCCACATTCAGATGAATCGTATCTAACTCACTCCTGACAGATTTTCTTGCTGCAATTTAAGCACTGGATCTAATAGATACAGAGATCAGATAATCCCTTATCTATCCATAGTGATTTTTTTATTTCCCCTTTCTTTGTATCTTCTTGTGTCTCACGTTTTCTACAGACCTTTTTTTAAATTATTTTTGTATTTTTTACTGGGCATTTAAATTGTCCCTTTTTTTTACCCCCAGTAAGCTACCAGACATGAGATGCAGTCACAGTACTTTGATTCCTCCTCATCTAGAAAATAAGACACAGTGGTTTTTGATGGAAGTATTTATATGCTACTTTTGTATTAGTCAGGAGAATCCTAACTGTCTTTCATTGCTGGCAGCAGCTCGTGTGATGAGCTGTTCCCTGGAGAGGATAAATGCTCTGAGCTTCCTAAGGACTTGCAGCCTCTTGTCTGGGAATCTCAACTTGACTCTGGGCTTTAAAGTAGAAGGGAAAAAATGGCAAATTAAGGCTGAAGGATTCCAGATCTGCGTGGTGCAGGAGGCCATGTGATGAAGCGTGCAAATGGATTGCTGGTGTGTTTAGCTGAAAGTCAGGCTCTGTGTGCTTGCATTTATGTGAGGGGTACAAAGCAGGGTGTCCCTGAGGTGCTCTGCTGGCACTGTGCATCAATATCAGCCAAAGTCAGCACAGAGCTTTACTCTGTTCTTGAAATATCCGTAACAAGGGCAGGAAGCCACGTGAAGGGAATTGACAATGATATTTTCAAGAATTTTCACTAAGATTGCATGCAGCTACCTGCAGACACAAGGTAAAGCATCAGCTAGATCCAGTGTCACTTTCTTCCTCAAGCCTAAAATGAGGAAGGAAAAACTGTTTGCTCAGGACTTTCTGCCTCTTCAGTGCACAGTTCTGACTCGACTTTGGCTGCCTGCTCTAATTGCTGTTTAATGAAAAAGCTGTACAACCCTGTGGAACAGCCAATATATCAGCAGTGTATATGGAAAATGTAAAAAGCGTGTGCATTCCCAAAGTGACATGAGAACAACAGGGGATGTGATAACCTGAGATCTTCTGACCTTTTTACCCCCAAATCTCTGTGGGGACTCCTGTTTTTCCACCTGGCTGTTGGCAGAATTGATGATTTCTGTCTCACCATCTCCTCAGCCGTGCACTGCCTTTGAATCCAGTCCAGCCCAGCTCTGCTCCTCTGCCAGGCAGGCTGCTGTGGGTAGTGCTGACTGTACACTCTATCCAGCACTGCCAGGAAATTGCTGCCCTAGGGTGAGGCCAGGAATACTATTATTGTTAGGTTTTTAAGGAACAAGTCAAGGCTGTTGCTGAACTGAGGGTGGAAACATGCTGTGAACTGAAATAATTAACACTGCTTTGATCACAGAAGTAGGGATTGCTTTGTCTGTGGCTTTATACAAAGTTAATGGAGAAAGTGAAAGGTGATAATGGTACCTCTTCATTAACCTAATCTTTCACGCTGGCAAATTAGGTCCTGGTTTCTGTTGGTGTGTAGCCTCTTCCTGTGCCTTTCCCACTGTCCTTGCTACCTTTTGGTTTGGTAAAGAGTGATGCTGGATCACTGGGTGGAATAAATTTATGACAGCTCAAAGCACAGCTTAGGCGATCCAACCGTGTGGTTGCCACTGGTGAAGAGAAATCCAGCACCAGTGACCTTGTGCTGGGTGAGCATCTGGCATGGCACGTGTCATCCCAGCCTGCCATGTCCAGCCTTGGCTCGTTTTACACTTGGATTGCCAAACACCGGCCCAGATCATCAATGTCTGCTGAGTGCATGCGTTCATTATCATGCCGAGGGATGATCCTGCGGGACATGGCAGTGGTGGGCTGCAGGTGTCCTCTGGAGGCAGCCAAACCCCACGTTCTGTCTATTGCCGTCCCAGCCTGGGAAGGTGATGGCTGTGTGAGCAGCTGGAGGGTCATCCAGGCTGTCAGGGGGGTTGTGGATGTGTGCTGCTGCTGAGGGGTGAACAGAGGACTTCTGCCACAGGCGCAGAGCCTGGTCAGGAGGAGTGGTGTGGGCTCAGCAGCTCTCCAGGCTGCAGCAGGCTGCCCGGGGAAGGTGCAGGGCCTGCTGGGGTCGTTGGGGTTGCTGTAGATGTCACTGATCCCTTGGCAAACCTCCCCCTCCCTGAGCTGTGCCCCCCTGGCCTGCAGAGCAATGCCTGCCTGGTCTGACCGGTGATCTGGCCTGTCACTGCAGCAGCAGCTCCTGGGTGCCACTGTGGAACTGTGCCTCTGGCTCTCCGGAGGGGAGTGAGCAGGGTCATACTGGTTCCTCCTTTCCTGCCCTGTCAAGGGAGCTGCAAGGCCCATTCCTGGTGGGTGTCTTGGCCATTTTAATGAGCCAGGTGTGCCATGGGTTGGCTTATGTGTATTTGATTTAATGGAAAGTGTGGAAGAAATTCTTCTTTTTCTGTTTTTATTCTTGCCTGTCTGCCAGCATCTGCTGCTCACTCCTCGTGTCTTTCACAAGCTGTGAGTGGCCAGGCTGGGACCACAAACCCCGTAGTGCTTTCCCTTCTCCCTCTCCTGCATGCCCTTGTAAGAGCCCTAGAGAGGGAGAATCACTGTGCAAGCAGACAGCACTGACTGGGGACATCTGCCCAAAGAAGAGAGCAAGCTGAAGCAGTAATTTTTGCAAAGCTGTTGATGGTTGGGGAGAATGGGAGTGGCAGAAGAGGACCTTGCCCTCTGCGTCCTGGCCGTGGGTGTGAGAGGTGCTGTGCGGTGTCCCTGCCCCAGCAGAGCAGCCCCAGCAGAGCAGCAGGCAGGGCAGGCAGCATTCCCCGTGGGCACAGCTCTCCTGGCTGTCCTTGCAGGGAAAGCAGAGGAGAAAAGCGGAGCCAGTGTCTATCCCGGTTTCCTGCCAGTACCTGCCAAGGGCAGAGGCAGCACAGATGCTGCTGGTGGAGGGCATCTGCTTTGGAAGGGCACAGAGATCCTGTGCAGGGAGTCAGCATCCTCTGAGCCTGTCTGGAAGGCTTGGCTGGAGGAAATGAGGTTAGCAGAAGCAGAAGTTTCTACAGCTTGCCTACCAAGCGATGGCCCAAGTTGGCCCAGGATGCTGGAAACCACTTTTTAGCTTGGGCACTTCTCCATCTCCATCCAATCTGTGCAGCAACATGCCACACTAAAGAGCAGGAATGTGACTTTCCCTGGACCTGTCTTGCAGAAGGTAAAGCACCATATGGAAGCTGATGGCTCAACCTGCCTGCAAAAGGTATCTGGAGAGAGAGAGGAAACACAAGGCCCACAACTTTAAAGATAAAGAAGAGTGTGTGGGTGCCATTACCTCAACAACTGAAGCTGTTGCAGTGTCTGATCTGTCTGTGGTTTCAGTCTCTCTTCAACAGCATTTCTGCTAAGGGGGCAGTTAGGAAGAATTTTTGCTCAGTAATAAATTTTCGAGGGAGATCAGATATGAGATCAGAATGTTTTGTTCTTGTTTATTTTGCCACCACATGGTGATTTTTTCAGATTTTATGTTTTTGGTTCTGTCCATGAGATTTCTGCTTTGAAATCTGGAAACACATTCCTGATACAGCCTTAGGTATTTTTGCTGTTTGTTTGTTTAGGTTTTTTTGTCTTTTTGTTGTTGTTGTTGTTGTTTTGGGGGGGTCGGTTGGTTGGTTGGTTGGATTTTTTATTTGTTTGGGTTTTTTAAATATGTTTTGTTTTTTTAATTTTTTTAAAATCACTCTCTCTCTTTTCCTGGTTAATCTTTTATTGTACTCCCCCCTCTGATTTTGCAGTACCTTTATTTGAGGCTCTTTAGACTTAGCTATCTAACGTAGAAAGTTTTCTGCAGGCAGAAATCCATGGGAAGTGTGAGCGCTTAGAACTTAGGAAACTTGAGTCTCGAGGTGGGCAGGCAGAAATCAAAGTACTTTTAAGTCTGGAGAACTCCTGGAAAATGTTATCTCCCTCCCTAGCCTCGTCTCTCCGTGATTTGCAAGATTGTGGAAATTCAATTAGGGGGGAGGTAGCTGTGAACACAGGGAATATAGGTGGTCACTTTTTGTTCCCTTGCAATTCAGAATGACAACCCACACCATTAAAACTCAGTGCATGTGTACTTGATATTAAACAAATTGGATAGCTCTGAGACTGCTTATTTCTTCCAGGGATACAAGGATGAATTGAGCCAAAGCAGTTTGCAGCCCGGCGTGTCTCAGCTCAAGGCTGCTAATGACGCATCCTAGAAACACAGAGCATCAGCAAGTCCTTTGTACTTTGCTAATATTTTTCCTGCAGTAACACGAGCACAATTACAGCTTGGAGGGATGGGAGTTGGAAGGCTGGAGGAGATGAAAAAAATTCAAAGGGAACACCCGGATTTCATGAAGTAGAAGCAGGGAGTGTATGTGGGTGGGCAAGGGAGCAAGCATCTGTAAATAGTTGACAGCTGCCTTTAAAAATATGTGGGAATCTGGGAAGAGAGAGGTGGAACAGCTGCAAGTGTGTGTATGGTTTTTGGAAAGAGGAGAGCAATGTGCAGCCTGTGAGGGAAGGAGCAAAAGAGCAGAGCTAAGCAGGAATCCGGGGAAGGGGAGGGAGAAAGAGGGGCAAAACCAGAGGGAAGCTGGGGAAGAAGGAGATTAATTCCGAGAGGTTTTCAGGAATGGGTATAAACTGTAGTGCAGCTGATGCAAGAGTCACTGTCATGCCTGTGGCTCCCGGGGGTGTGGGGTGGAAATTGCCACTGCCGCCTGCCTGTGGCCCCAGCCTGTCCTCCCTCCCCCGGCTTTATCTTTGGATTTATCGTAATAAGGAATCAGCCTTCCAAAGAGGGGGTCATGGGGCTGGGCTGAGGGATTAGAGCCAACTCTCCGACCTCTGCACATATTGTAATGCTTGTGAGCCATTGACTCATCCTCTTTATTGGCAGCTTGATGGATTCCTAACTAGGTTGTTAGTGACATCTCAGCGTTGCTGCCTGAGATGTGCCTTTTGTGTTTAAACTCTGACTTAGAGAAACAAGTTCATTTCAGGCTCTTTGTGTTTCTCTCCTCCTCCTTTTCACAGCTTTTACTTCTTTAAATGTAGACTTCTTTTGACAGATCATCTCCATGGTAACTAACAGGACCGGGCTGCCTACAGAAATTGTAGTAATAAAGTGGTTGGTTTTTACACATGATGAAAAGATGATGAAGCACAATGATAGGTGATAAAGACACAGGTAATTGCTCTAGAATAATATTGCTGCCAAGAAGATGACTGAACTCCCACACAGAAGATGAACAGATGGTGTATTTATTGAAATTCATAGGCTGAGGGAAGAAAATGTAATTGATGGCTGTGTAGGTTTTGTTTCAGTTTACTATGTTCCTAGCAGAGCCGGGACAGCGGCGTGCCGGCAGATGGAGCCCGTATGCAGAGCCACCCCATTTTCTCACTGGAGATCAGAATTCCAATCAGAGCCATTAAGGCAGCAGAACCACTAATTGCTCTGATGCATTTTGCTGGTTTAGATCTGTCACATAGCCCCGATTTATTTTAGAAAGGGTGTAATTCTTCTGTAAGAGCAGTGGTGGTAAATTGCATTAGAATACCGGGAACATGGAAGTAGAGCTTGGAAAAATGAGCACTTGCAAAACATGTGCTCAGTAAAAGTTTTCCAATACCAGGTGTGTATCTGTTTTAGTGAAGGGCAGCTGTGGTGTGTTTGCTAACCTGATTGCTGGTCTCCTGGAATGGCAGGTCTGTTGTGCAGAATCCATGGGAAGGCAAAGCCAGGGAGTTTTCTTCTGTTGCTCTCTGTGTGTTTTCAGGCACAAGTTAAAACTGCTCAATGTGATGTTGAGGCTTCAGTGAAAATGTTGTCTTCCTGTGCATGGCAGTGCTACAGATCTGATTTGAATGATCAACGAGAAAGGTCTTGACCTATTGGAAGAAGCCCAGAGGAAGCCACAAAGTTGATCACAGGGCTGGAGCACATCTATCAAGACAGGCTGAGAGAGTTGGGGCTGCTCAGTTTGGAGTAGAGGAGGCTCAAGGGAGACCTTTGAGGCCCTTACAGCACCTAAAGGGGCTCCAAGAGAGCTGGAGAGGGACTTTCTGTAAAGGCTTGGATGACAGGACAATGGGGAATGGATTTTAAGAGAAGGATGGTAGATGCATCTAGGAAATTTTAGTCCACATGTCGTGAGGCACTGACACAGGTTTCCCAGAGCAGTGGTGGACTCCCCAACCCTGGAAATGTTCAAGACCAGGCTGGGTAGAGCTCTGAGTAACCTGGTGTAGTGAAAGATTCCTTGCCCATGGCAGGGGGGTTTGGACAAGATGATCTCTAAGTTCCCTTCCAACCTAACCCAATCTCTGATGGTGTGACTACATTGCTGCTTTGCAGTGTGGTGCAGCGGTCCCAAATGTGCAGCGCTGTGGTGTCCCTTGCCACAGGGCTTGGTGCCTTTGGGGTCCCCAACAGATTACTTCAGTGCTGCCAGAAGAATATGCCCATGGGAATCAGGCTCTGAAAGTCTTGTCTCTGAAAAGTACGAATAACCACTCCTAGAGCAAGGAGTGCCATCTCTGGAGCATAAAGATTTTTCTGTAAGGGTGACAAACTCTACCTGTTGGGGGAGAAACTCCCTTGGGAGGAGCTGGTTGAGCTAAAGTGCTGGTGGCTGTCTTTCCTGCAGCTCCTCTGTGTTGAGCAGCTTCAGCACCCCTGTTGTGCCCCTGCTAACCCCCACAGTTTTGTGATTTATTGCTGATAATGCCTGGGTGCTGTTTAGCACAGCATGTGACTCTTCCTCTGCAGTCTGGTGCTACTTTATTGATTGTATAACTCATTTTCTCATCAAGTTCTGCCACAAAACCACTTCCCACTTGGGTTTACTTCCAGTTGCACCTACTCTCATGTTGATTACGTTTGTAGCTCTTGCATGCAAGGAGCTTTGAGAAGGTGCATAAACACGAGAAGAAACAGGTTTTTCTTCTTACAATGGCAGTACCAATGAGAATGCAAATAAACACGTAGGTAGTATAGAAGAAACTCTCTCTCCAGGACACTTTGCCCCAGTGAGGAAACTAAAAGTTTCATGTTCATCACTTGACAGTGTTTGTGTCAAATTCACCCTTCCTTTTATTCCTTCCCTTCAGATTGTCAGGGCACCCACATCTTTTGTGGCACCTGAAAAACCTGATTTGCATGCAAATTGCTCCCGATTAGGTTGAAACATTTCTGTCATTCTTCTTTCCAACTTCTTCCCTTTTTCCTGCAGAAAAGGAGGGGTGGAAAAAGTTACTCAAGTGATACACTTTCTTCATACAAGATTAAACAGAATTGCTCTGGAAGTGGAAAGATGTGCTTTTTTGAGACCTGTCAGGCAGCCAACAAACGGAGCATTGAGTTAGAGATGCCTGAAAGATGCACAGTATAATAAAAGAGAGAATTAGAAAAAGGAAGAGGGTGAATCTGAGGACTGAAAAGACACTGACCTACTGCTATATCTGGTCCGTTACTTGAGTGCATGGAGTGTGGTTGGAGACATATTAAGCTAGCCTGGTGACTGTCATTGTGATGACTGGTTCCTAAGGAGCCTCCTAATTTATTTTCATCCCTGTTGCTAAATCCAGGCCCTGCAGACCTCACCGGGGCACCCAGTAGGGTCTGAGGGACCTTGTCACCCTAGGGGACTTCCCTGGAGAAGACGGCACAGGACATCCTTCAAGGGATAAGCCTTGACTGAGATAAAGGGCTCGATTTTTTAGCTTGAACACAGATTTGTCAGGTGCCTGGTGGCCGGAGTGCTGCCAGCTTCTCTGTCAGCCTGGCTTTGTTTGTTGCCCAGCTGCTGGCCTCTTTTCTTTCCCTCCCCAATTCCTGCTCTGCCCTTCACCACTAATTGAGTTTTTCAGGCAAAGCTGGTCAAAACATTTTTATTCAAAACTTATTTTGCTGGCAGCCAAGCTCGGCAGTATCAAAGAAAAAGATAAAAAATACTGTCATTTTTCTGGGAGAAATTTTCATTTAAAAGCTGGAAATTGAACTGTTGTCACCCAGTTGAGGGGGAATACATTGCCAATTGCTTTTTCCTTTTCTAGTTTATCTTCTCACCTTTTTTCCTTCCATCCCCATCTCTTTTCCCTATTTGGCTGTGTTTCCCTACTTGTGCCAGAAAGGTCAGGAGAATCAAGGCTGACATGAAGACTTTTTCTCCAAGCTGAGTGTTTTTCATTCAAAAAGTAATCAAGATGTTTTCCAGCTTCCCTTCCCCCCAAATGTAATGGCTATTCTTGGGCTGGCTTCTGCCTCGTGTAGAATCACAGAATGACACGAGATGGAAGAGACCCACAAGGATCATCCAAGATGGGCTAAGGCTTCTGTGCTTTCCATGCCCAACAGGGCAGGTAACAGCTGGTGGGGCAGGGCTGGACTGGTGCTCCGTGCCGTGGTTGCCAGACCTCTCCATCAGGCAGCAAAGCACATCCACGAAACTCTCTGTGTCTCCTGAGTGTCCTGGCTGGGAGAACCACCACGTTAAGTGTTTATCCTTGGGATGGAGCAGACTCCAGGCTGGAGGAGAGGATTCTGGTGTCCTGGAAGCACAGGATGGGTCCGGTTGGATGGGACATCTGTGGGTCATTTTGTCCCACCTCTCTGCTCCAGCAGGGCCATCCCAGTTCTCACAGCACGGAGTTGTATCCAGATGGTTCTGGAATGTTTCCAGTGAGGGAGACCTCACACCCTCTCTGGGCAGCCTGTTCCAGTGCTCAGTCCCTGCACAGGAAAGAAGTTGACTGCTGTGTGTACATAGCACACCAGTTGGGTGGTGTGGTCCTCTGTTAGTTGCTGGGTGATTAGCAGTGGAAATTAGCTTTCAGATACCATTCCTGCTGGGACTGCTGCCCCTGAACCTAAAGCAAATGATCAGAAAGGTTTATTGGACAGGTAAAGCTACTGAAGAAAGTTATTTTCTTTGATTTACTGAGTGAAAGCTGCAAACCAAGCAGTTCATTTTTTACGGCTTGTTAACAGCTTGCAGTCCTATGGGTTGAGATTATTTTTAAAATTCAAAATAATTTTAAAAGTTAAACAAGAAAGCAATCTGTGGTGCAGTGCCAGAAGAATGGTTGTGCAGAGTCAAAGCAAAGGCCCCTGATGCTGGCTGGTAGCAAGTACCTGGGGAGAATATTTAAGATCAGAGTCTGGCTTTGTGTTCCCAGTTTCTGCCAATCAGCATCTTGGGACTTTCTAACCCAGAGGTTATGTTTGATGGCCTGTGATGAACCCATTTATCTGCTTGGTTTTTGAAATACTTATGCTTCCAGGCCCTGCAACGCCTGTGGCAGCGAGTTCCATAGCCTTGTGTTGCATGAAACGTTATTTCTGTGCATTGTGATTTGTGCCTAATTCCTGCTCGTTTTGTTGTGTGCCCTCTAGTTGTTTTCTAGAAAGGTGTAGTTACAATTCATTCCTTATTTGCCACCTCCATAACACTTATTACCCCTGTTTTATTACCCCTCCATCTGCTCTGTCCCATAATTATCTCTATATTTGACAAAACTAAGTTTTTTCTTTGAGCAGAAGCTCTTGCAGATCCCTCATTACCCAAGTTCCCTGTACCAGCGTGGTGCTATTATGTGGTGTCTATTTAGTCTTTTAAGTCTTTTAAGAAGTCTTTTAAGACTTCGCTACTGAAGTGAAGAAAGGGAAGCAGTATGAATTTGTAATGGCAATGCTTTTTGTGGTCTTACTAGTTCTCATAATGTTTCTTTATTTGCCTTATTCCTGAGCACAGAGCTATTTTCAAGGAACTATTTGGGCAGTCACCAAGATCTCTTTTCTGGGTGAAAATAATGCCGAATTACATCCTCCAGCTTCTCTGCAGGTAGCACTGGTGCGAAATTTGGCTTTGTACTCTAGGTCTATCATCGTGAGTGTTCCTTGTACACCATCACTGGTGATCCCACCAGCTTTCAGAAAGGCATCCTATTTCTGCAACACTTGAAAAGGAGCTGTAATTAAATTTTTATGCCCTTAGAAAGTTGCTGACCACAGTTGTTTTTTGGTCTGCCATCCTGTGATTCCACATTGAACTTGACGGAAGTTCACCATCTGTTTTTCTTTTCATCCTCTGAACATGATGTTCACATTCTGAAGGATATTTTTTTCCTGTTTTTGGCTTTACTACCAGTAATTGACTGAAGTTACCATTCAATCCCAATCAACAAATTGATATTTTTTTTTGGTCCTTTTAAAATATTTTGAATTACTAAGTGTCTTGATGCTTTCCTATAGTACCTGTACATGGTCTTCTGGAGTATTTCTGCTTTTCCACCTATTTCTTCATAATGCTACACTGATTTTTATGTAGTTCTCCTTTTTCAAATCCAGGTTTATTACTTAGAATTCTGTGGGCTTTTTTTTTCTTCCTATAAGGTGCTGAAGAATAGCCATTCTCATGTGTTGCTGGGGACAAGTTGCTCTTCCATTACAGGTTTTTAACTAGTTATTTATAATGTCTAAAAATACAGTGTTTTCAGTACCTTGTCAAGACAGTTTCCCAGTCTCTGTGGTACAACTGTAGTTTCAAATCATTCCTTATTTCTGTCTCCATACCCATTCACCCTGTGGACAGTGTCACAATCTGCTAGGTTTTAAACTAATCTTAATCTGTGTTTTTTTAACACATTGCACCATTCCCCCTGACGTTCTCCTGCTTCTCTTATTCAGGGATTTACAGCTTCCCACTGGGTCTTGTCTTCCTCTGAGCCTCTTCTTGCTGTGTCCCCCCTTTGTGTCTCCCACCGCACAGCAGATCCAGCCTCTCCCATTTGGGGGGTCACACCACAGCAGGTGCAGCCTTGGGTGTTGCGACAGGACAAGGGTGAATGGCTTCGAACTGAGAGAAACCAGGCTTAGATTAGAGGTTAGGAAGAAATTCTTCACTGTGAGGGTGGTGAGGCCCTGGCACAGGTTGTTGAGAGAAGATGTGGATGTCCCATCCCTGGCAGTGTTAAAGGCTGGATGGATCTTTGAGCAGCCTGGTCTAGTGGAAGGTGTCCCTGCCCATGGAAGGGGTTGGAATGGGATGACCTTTAATGTCCCTTCCAACCCAAGCCAGTCTGGGATTCCGGGATCCAAGGCTGTGGTCGGAGAGCCGGCTGCCTGGGGGACACGGGTCCTTGCAGGGAAGAAAAGCTGCTGGAATGTTCTCTTCTTGTGCGGAAGCCTTTGCTGCAGGTTTTGATTTACATCTCTGATCTCCACCAGACATTCACCTAATTGAGTAGATTGACCCTGGCTCTAATGTAGCAGGCAATTAATCAAAGGCTGACTAATCAGCTCTCTCCATGGCTGGCACCTTGCAGAGAGTCTGGGAATCACTTACAAGCTACTCTGCAAACCAGTTTTATGCTCTGAGATTTACAGCCAGTTAATTCTATTGAACTCTGTGGATTTACTGTAAACTTCAATTATTATAATCTCTGAAACATAATAAAAATTCCTTTACTTAGCTACCTTAAATGATAATTTAAAAAATAAGTTTTGTAGCTGCTTTAACTAATTACACTCAGGAGTTTGACCATAGTATTAAAATTTATCTGAAATCTGTCATCTTTCCTTGGACTTAAACATCTTGAAAACTGATCGGTAAGCAATTGAGTTTAAACTTATTTTTCAGTGTTTAAAAGTATTTTCTTTTCAAAGCTCTTAATTTTGATCTGGATAACGTCTGAAGTTTGACACTGCTGAAATGCAGAACCTGATTTTTGAGTTGAGGGTCTCATTTACCAAGCTGCAGCAGTTAACAGCCATTCAATGATGTTGACTGGCATCTATTAAGAGCTTTAAATTGAAGATGCACTGTGAAATAAGACAAAATTAAAGCAGAATAAACATCTGCAAACACTTATTCCTCCTGCATAGCCAAACTCATTTAAGTAAGTGTGTTTTGTGCTGGGGTGTTTTGAAGCAAAGGGCAGTGCAGGGATGCAGTTGGAGGCTGTGGCACTGTCCCAAGGGCAACAAAGCCACTGCTGACATCCTCATCAAGGATGACATGAGAGTGATTTTTCTTTCTTTTTCTCCAGCCAGGCCTATTTATGAACTCCGTGCTGGTCCTCTGAGCCCCATTCTGACTTCATTTTTCTGCAGGAAGAGGGTAAGCAAACTGCAATTTTCTTGTTTGTCTGATGCTGAGTTTTTCTGATGCTCCAGAAAATCACATCTGTTCCCTTTCTTGTAACAAATGTTCAAATCTCATACTTACCAGTGTTAACACAATTAAATAAACTAAATTGCTGTGGGCAATGCTGGCTGTCTCTTAATGAACCCCAACTTCCTTTTAGTTCCTTTTCTCACCACCCTAGATATAATCTGCTGATCTTTTTTCCATTGCTTCCATATTGTTTGGTGTATGAAGCCCAGACACATTAATCTCTACTGTGTTTGTTGTTCATGATCTTTGGTGCCTGTATTGTTGAAGCTGCCTGCTTTGCTTGGCTTTCTCTTAAAGACTTTTGTGTCCTTTTTGTCACTTCAATGACCTAAAGCATGTTACTAATGCTGAAAACCCAACCTTTCTTTGCCCTCCAGTCAAATCCTGAACTGAACTACCCGTGCAACTGGTGGCGAATCCCCTCTGTGCATTTTTCTGCACTGTTAATCTTGTGCCTGTCTTTTCACTGTTTTATTTTCTTTTCAATGCTGGGAGTTGCACCAGCTCTGGAAGCACAGTTGGTCTCTTTAAAGTGAGAACTCCCTGCATTTTCTGGGGCATGAGCATTCCCCAATGCATCTGAGTTTCTCTTCCTCATGCCTGAAAGTTTTCGAGGATCATTCTTCTAAAATCCATTTTAAAGTGTTTATTTCCCTGCCCTCCTCCTGTCTCGTTTCAGAGCAGACTAGAGCTGGGCTGGGTTGGCATCCTCCTTTCCCCAGCACCCCAGGGTGTGCTCCAGGCAGATCCCTGGCTGCCACACGAGTGCTGAGCATGGACAGATGACAGTGCTTGTGCCATGTCAAGGTTTTGCAATAACAGTCCCAGTATCTCCAGCTCCTTCTTGGCCTCCTGTGCTTGCTCGTGCATCTCCAAATGGTTTCACTGTGTATGGTGAGCAGCTGCTCTCCAGTCTGATACTGCTGCTTATCAGTGTGGCTGGGATCGGGCTGTAGTGTTTGTACATGGCAAGGTTTCTAATTAGCTAAAGTCACTCTGGAGGCATTTTTCTCTTATTTGGTAACGTTCCCAATCGGTGCCCACGTTGCTGTTTGCTTTTCAAATTGCTTTTCGGTTCCTGGGGTATTTGGTTCTGTCTCTCTCATCTCTGTCCAGGAGAGCTGTCAGGTGGGTATTTCCCTCTCTGCCTCTTGTATCACTTTCCGTGGTAGAGTGGATAATACACTTTTCTGTATTCCAGGTCTGTTTGTCACATCTGTCAAACTACATTGCTTTAACCCATGTGCTGACTCAGTGTTTGTGTCCCTGTTGGGGTCCATCTCTAAATACAGCCATTGCCTGTGACTTTGCTTGCATTTTTGGAGATTCAGATCTGCTCTTGTCCATACTCTTGCTTGCAAGGCGGTCTTGTGCAACCACAGCGTTTCTATTTAGCTTGATGTTGACAAAGTAGTTTGTGGACTCATTTGCAAGGTGAAGAACACTGATCATTTCTTCCTTGATTTCTGATCAAAACCTACCATTTTCCCGTGGAATTCCAGCCTTCCTTCATCTCCTTTGCAACTATAATGGTTGTGGTTGCATTTCTGTCAACAATCTCTTTCAATGCTGGATTTTTCTTTTATCTATATAAAAAATAATCATTCAGCTTTAATTAGTAAGTCAAAATCCTTGCCACTGATTTTCAGGTCTTTACGTAGACTTGAACCACCCTTGTATACATAGAAATTTTTTGGAAATCCACCTCAAGTGGAGTTTGAATTGGCCAGTCTGCTTGCTTTGTTTTTAGGGGTTGATTTGCCTGCTCAGTTGTACTTCCTGGGCATCCCACTAAACTGAGAGCTGCTCTAAGCTTTCCTTCTTCCCACCAGCAGAATAAATTGAGGTTGAAAGAGAGACTGTGGGGCTCTTCTGAAACT
Source organism: Donacobius atricapilla (assembly GCA_013397315.1). Lineage (NCBI taxonomy): Eukaryota > Metazoa > Chordata > Aves > Passeriformes > Mimidae > Donacobius > Donacobius atricapilla. The sequence continues at coordinate 25,136 of WBMY01001229.1, forward strand.
TCTGCAAATTCCTGTGAACTGGACCTCTCAGACCCACTTCAGAGGGTGTTAAATGAGTGGGAAATTGTTTGTCTGGAATAAGTGAGCTGCGAGGCCCAAGCCTGGGGTGAAAGTCAGAATTGGATCCCAAAACCCATTTGTGAAGTTTACAGGAACACAGGACTGTGGCTGCCTGGCCATCAGGCAGCACCTACTGGAATAGCCACAGGGAAATGATTTGATCAAATAACTGCTTGATAATCTACAGCTTCTTTATTTGCATACTGACTTTGCAAGCCAGGTCAGATTTCTCTACTACAGGCTTAGTGGCCACATGGATTTTGTTGATATTTTGGATTCTAGGTGAAGCTAACCCTTTTGTTTGTGGCCAATGGCTCACAGCCTCATTTCAGTGTGGTTTCAGGCACTTGGTCTGTGCTGCTTCATGGAAATTTTAGTGAGGAAATGCTGTGGTGTCCATACACGTGTCTAATTGAAACACTGCCTCTGCTAAGACAGTTTCCTCCTCCTCTGGAGTTCAGGACCTTGTCATCTGTACCTGTCAGCAGACAGCGGGTGAATATAGCTTGGGCAGGAATGTGTTGTCAAATATTTCTGCCTTCGTGCCTATCCAGCACAGGCACATTCCTTCCAGCTGGCCCCGAGCACTGGAGTGCTGGGAGACACTGTCTGACCTCAGCAAGATGTGCCAGAGATGTTTCACTCAGATATTCATGCCTTGGCAAGACGAGTACACTGCCCCAAGCTCTGTTTCATGAACTTTACTAGTTTGGGCTCTTGACTCAAAGACCTGGCTCTGTTGCATGCAGTTTGCTCTTTAGTCTTATATTTCTTTTGAATAAGACTTGAGGCCAAGAAGGGAGAATAGCTGGACTTTAAGTTCAAGCACTGGGAGATCTATTTGTTTTTTGCAAGTCTAGGGAGTGTTGAGGAAGGCTTAATGTACTGAATAAAGTGGAAGTGTGAGTTGTTGCTGCTTGTGCCAGCTTTTATTGCCTTCCTGCCTTCCCTGCACATTCATGCTTTGTTCAGCCAAGTTTACCACTAGCAAAAGCTGCAGCAATAATTGTTTTGCAAAGAACTACAATGAGAACGGTGCCTGCTAAATATCAGGTAGGTGGCAAGTATCCCATGGCTGCTGCTCTGTGAGGGAATTCAATCAGCCACACCAGCATCAAGCCTCTTTTTTTTTTGGCAGAACTGGGCTGTGTCAAGGTTGATCTCTCATTCAGGCCCAGGGCAGGAGATGCCTGAAAGGGATCTCACTGCTTGGCCAAGCTGGAAGCACATCCTGTTGCTGGGGGAACAGCCATTCCAGTGCTCCCAGGTGAAAGGATGCTTGATCTTTGGAATAATGGTGTAAAGGTTTATGTGAAATACATTCTCTGGGTTTTAAAAATACCAGCTTGACATTTAGTGGAACATAAAGGGAATATATCTACAGTTTACCTGGTGGTTGACAAACAATAATAAAAACTGACTACATCTGAAAATGTATTTGAATTCCTGCCAGTTGTGCTCTAGCTCTTTTAGCACAACAGTTCTGGAAAAACAACCATAGAAAGGGCAGTGTTGAGTTGACAAGGATGAGAGTTTATTCTCTTAACATCATTGTGCTATTATTTCTGGATTACTTTTTTTTACTCCATTGCAACTTTGTAAATGAAGGTTTCAAGAATAAAGTAGAGTAAGAACTTCATGTGGGAGATGAAGAAAGGCAGCTGAACGTACAGAAATCAGAGTGGGAGTATGGTCTCCCATTTCCTTCCATAAATGTGAGAGTCCTGATGAATTCTGGAGAAATTTGAATGGAAGTGGATAAGAATCCTATTTCCACAGAAAGCATATTAGGGGCTTCAGAGAAAGTTGCAAAAGGAAGAGTTCAAAAGTAAGGGAATAACAGAACAATCATTGGAAGAACTTCGGAGTAAACATCTTCTCTGGTGCAGTAGGCCTGGGTAAACCTTACTGAACCCGAGACCTTGTTTTCTCTTTGGCAACTCATTTCACAGCCTCCCTTCTGGAGCTGCCACTTGGACATTTATTTTCAATCATGAAGCACTGGAAATACAGGAAATGTACAGGGAATGGGGCACCCACAGACCTGCGTGCCCGACTGCGCAGGCAGCCTAGCCCTGCAAATCTTCATCCTAAATTAGCAGGGAAATTTCCCCTCGTCTTAGCAGATGAGACAAGCCTCCTGGGCGATGGGTGGATGGAAGTGGCTCACCCAGCTGGCTCCAGTGATGAGTCTGACATAACCAGGCTGGGTGTTCCTGTCGTGTGCTCCCGTGTATTTCCAACCACAGCTCCACGGCCGCAGCCTCCTGCTCTGGCTCATCAGCACGGCCCCTCGGCCAGCCTGATGTGGGCACCACGGGGACAGGCTGTGAGCCTGGGAACAGCCCTGCTGCAAGGCACATGTCCCCAGCTGTGGCTCTTCAGCAGGGCTCTGCCCAGGGAGCCAGACAGGCTCTCCAGCTGGGATCCATTGGGGTTCTGCCATGGCCAGACTCCTCTAAATCCAGGGGATTGAGGTCTGCCCAGTAAGGACTTTTCTTCCTCCTCTTGAGCTCTTTCTGAGTAGCTTTTATTTTGAAGATGCCAGTCTGGACTGCTCTTGGGGGATCTGCCAGGCAGCAGCTTTTAGGAACACGATCATCAGAACACCTAGGTTTTTTGGGTTTGTTTTCTTTTTTTTTTTTTTTTGGAAGAAAGAGTTGCATTAGGAGCACCTGCAGAAAATTGCTTCAGGGAGCAGTTTGCCTTAGAAAGGCAAAGTACTGCTGAGAGCAGATTAGAGCCAGCTTACAAAGTGCTGCAGGCAGTGGGGCCAGAAGCCCTTTTGGTTGTGAGCAGCCACATCTGTGTACTTCCTTCCTTCCCCCCATTTTCTATCCTCCTTCCCCCATTTTCTATTCTCCTTCCCCCCAATCTCTATCCACCTTCCCCACCCTCTCTCATGTTTTGTGCATTGTGAGTAGCTGCATTCAGATGTGTGGCTTTATTTTATGGTTTTTCTATGCTGTTTTTTGAGGATCATCAGGTATTCTAGAAGGTGGAAACAATTCTTTTACACCAGTAAATGAATTTCTGGGAAGAGCTTCAGTTTCACTACAGAGAGACCATTTGCAGGCAGAGACTGAGGAAGGATTTTCCCTGAATGTTGGGGGGAAATGACCCTTCTCATACTGGGATTCAAAACTGCATCCAAAATGCACATTCAAAGTAGAAGCTGCGTGGAGAGCGAAGAGAGAATGTGCCCTCTCAGTACATGAAGCTTACACAGAGCCTTCCTTAAAATTAAGATTAACATGGGATGCTGTTGGATCTGGTTCCCAAAGAACAGGATGGGACTTCTGGGAGATGTTCCTCAAGCTTTATTGCAGCATCAGCTTCAATACAGGGTGAGACAACTGAAAGATGGAAACAGCTCACAACAATATCAGCCAGAACAACAATATCAGCCAGAATTCCCTGTGTTACAAGGCCTTTTAAAAGTTTTCTAACCGATAGCAAATTGTTAAGAGCTTACAGACATCTGCATAAACTAATCATTAAAACTACACATACACCTTATATTTAACAATAGGTGCTTGTTTCATATTTCTTATTACTCAGGAACTTTTTATACTCTTCTATAAACAAAGCACAGAGCCTCATTATTAAACTTTTCTATTATCTTGCTTAACGTATTTTTCTGCTTGCCAAGGCCTAACTCTACACAGCACAAATACACAGTCTTATTGTTCCATGTCCTCATTCTTGTATCTTTTTAACTTTAGGCTTGCATCTGCACTGCTATGAGAGTTTTCTGCTTTTTCTCTTTCCCACAGGACGCAGTGGGATCAGTGCTGTGCTTACACCTTTGGCTCTAAAACCAGATTTTACCTCTGTGTAAAAACCCATTGGGAAGCACAGAGCTGCTGGCAGAGCTTTGCCCTTCCAGCCTGGGATCCCCCAGAGATGATGGGCATGGCCCCAGGGTGGGCAGAGTTCAGGGAAGTAAAGACTGGCTGAGCATGGCAAGTGCAAGGGGCAGGCTGCTCCCTTTGTTTTAGCCTGAATGATCCTTACTTTACCCTTTTTCTGCAAATCTGTGAGAAGCCAGGATGGGAAAGGTACATTTCCAAAGTAGATTCAAAATACCTATTACCAGACTGTGAATTTAAGCCAAGTAATAAATGGTATCTCTGCACAGAAGAGAAAATCACAATTTCCAGTTTCCTGATGCATGAATGACATTTTTTTGTTTGTTTGTTTTAGGCAAATTTGTCAGCAAGGTAATTGTTTGAGTACAGACCTAGCACTCATAAGGTGAGAGCAGTAGGAAAGGTGAGGCAGTAGTATTTAACTAACCCCTTTAGGAAGTGGCATAGGCTGCTTTATCTCATTTCCCTGGCTCGCATTCCTTTGGTGGCTGTCACATGTTTACCAACCAGCAGCGTTCCTTCTTCCTTGAGATGTTAAATCAACAAGCACATGCAGAGAAAAGGGCAAGAACACCAGCACCACTCCTGTTTCTCAAACTCAGGACTGTGCCTCTCTTCAGCTTTGCCCAGCTCATGTGAGTAATACAGATTCTAAGGATTTAGCAAACTGTCTCAGGAAGAACACTTTTCTCACAAACAACACGTTTCAAAGCTTTCTTGGGAAATTCCATTTCTGATTTGACTCATCTTGCTGCTTTATGTAAGTGTGATTAGGTAAGTCTCGTGTTTGGAATGCTTTGGGGCTATTTCTTGGTGAGAAGATAGCTTTCCCAGTTTGTTGCTTTGGAGACAATTACAGTTTGAAAAGAAAATCCTATGTTACCCTCACTTCTAACTTTGGATTTGCATGCTGCTTTGGTTTTCTTGAAATACAAAGATCTTGGTAATTGCAAGGAATGAAATAGGAGTAAGACTTTTCTTCTGTTTTCTGCTTTGACATTGTTCTGTTTCCTGCTGTCATTCCAGATTTTATTTTAAGGCAGTAGTAGACCATAATTCTAGATCCATAATGAGTAACAAAAGTGCAAAGTATTTGCATTCCTGTGAAGCAGAGGGCACATCTGATAACTGTGCAAGGGGAGCCATGGGTGCTTGCAGGTGTTTGTGACTGAGACAGGTTCAAAGAAAAAAAGGAACTTAATGTAGCTTGAGGGCTGTGGGAGAAAACAGCTGAAGGGATCCCTATAAAAAAATAAATAGATTCCATAGCTTGGCTCAGTGTGTCTGAAAATATTCCAGGTACAGGCTGCACTTTATTCTTGTGGTCCTTTATGTCAAGTGTTTTGCAGGGGGTGTGTGTGGATGTTTACTCACACGGGCTGGAGCATCAGTGCTGCAGAAGCCCTTGAAGTGCACAGAATCTATTTCAGTCCATTTCCATTGCATCTGTTCTGGCTAAGTCGCCTCTATCTGCCTCCCCCCTTCCCTTCTCCTGGCTCTGAAGTGGCACAGCTCTCCATTTATTCCTGAGAACAGCTGGACATCCCAGCTTTTGCTTGAAAGAAACTCTGGGTAGATGCTCTGAAACCTGTTAATGCAAACAAATCCTCTGAAACAACTTTGTGGCTTCTTGCATCTAGAGAAGGCCCTTCCATCTGTAGAAGGCCCTTCTCCCAGGTTTTGAAATGCTGGAGTCCTGCCCTGCATGTTGTTTTTACAAGGGAATCATGGAGGGTGTTTTCTCTGAGATCATTCCTGCTCCCCATTAAATCAGTGACCATCCTTCTTTTGATTTTCCATGGCCTGTAGAGACAGATATTTCAGGCATATGTACCAGTTTCATTCAGTTTGGCTGAGCTTTTCAGTTTTTGGCTGAACTCAGGTTCAGTAAAACTGAGGAGTGCCTGGATGAGAAGAAGATGTGATGTAGGAAAGAGTAAACTAGGAAGGCACATGTAGGGAATGAGCTGCTCTCCTGGCCATTTAAAATGAGCTCTGCTTCCCTCTTTCTTATGTCTACAGGATTTCATCGCCTCGCCTTTGTCACAGGACCCTGGGTTAGCTGAGCAATGACTTCGGTTCCTTCCTTTCTCCACGCAGCCCTAGGAACTGGGTAGCTGGTTTACACCTATGTGGAGAGAGAAACATTCCCAGGGCCGTGGTAGAAGCTGGTAGCAATTGCTCAGCTCTTCACTCAGTTAAATACGTGACTCTAGAAACTGCTGACATTTTTTTCCCGCAGAAGCATTTGTTTTAATGGGTTTTGTTATTGTTAGAACATATTTTCTCAGGGCGTAGGTCACTCGGTCGATACCAGAGGCCTAGAAGTCTTCCACAATACTCTCTCTCTTTGAAATCATGCCCTGCTTTCTGAGCAGCAGCCTTCTGCTTCAGGCCTCCCTGTTAAATGCCAGCAACTCCTCCATCCTGTTCCTCAAGAGCAGGAGGCTGGTGGCCAGCCCAGGTCCCAGGAAGCTGTGGTGGGGCAGCTCCCCCTGTGCAGACACTCTGTGTACCGCGTCAAAACCCATCTGAGGATCCCTCACGCTGATTGTAGCAATACCAGAAGTTCATCTGGAAGCAAACAACCTGTGTGGAGTGAAACTCCACGCAGGATCTGTGGCTTTTGGGTTCAGAGAGTTGTGGATTAGTGTCCTCTGAGATGCTGTAAAGAATGATCCAGCAAGGAAAGGAGAACCTGAATGCCAAAGCTAAGTGCTGCTCAAACACCCTGATTTCTTCTGGCAATTGCATGGAAAGGTCACAGTCAGGGCCACCTTTGGTGATGTAGCTCTGGTGGTTGTTAGATGGAAACTGGTGGTTGTTCATGGATGTGAATCTCATCACCACCACCACCCAGAATTCCTTGTCTCAGCAGCAGCAGCAAGACTGTAAAACATTCCTCTCTCCCCCCTGCTCTTTTTGTGTCCCCTTGGTTTGCTAAATGCCAGACTGATTGTCTGGATATGTGGCTGCGCTTAAATGCAGGGGCCAGAAACCTTTAATGGAACTTTATAAAGGTTGGTCTGGCTACTCCTTTAAAAAAAAAAAAAATCAATGACTGGTCATGCTTTCAAGACAAAATTAGCCACCAAAGCTGCCCCTTTAGTACTGCCAATAAGAAGTTTTAGAAAAAAGTGGAGTACAAAAAAGTAGGTGTTCTGTGCTGCAGTTTGATGGCAGTCCCTGACCAAGGAAGGTCGAGATGCACATGCTTGTCTCACTTTTTCTTTTTGGTGAGCAGTTTGCCACTGCTGGTGCCTGGATGTATTTAATGGGAGCTAAAAAAGTGACAGAGCAGCTTCAGAGGGCACAAAACAAGTAGCACCAAGGGGGTATGTGATGCCGGTATTGGAAACTTTCTTTTAAAACTAAAGGTCAGGGGTTAAGGCATGGATATTTTGAGGGCCCTGCACTCTGCCAGGATGTGCTGAGTGCAGGTGTGAGGTTGTGGTCCCTTGCCACCCTTCTTCTTTGGTACCTGCCAGGAGATGTCTGTGGCCTATCAGGATCCAATAAATAACAGGTCAAGGAGGAGCCAGGGCTGAGCTCAGAGGGTGCCCTGCTTTCATTGGCACGTGGCCTGCTCTCCACAGATGGGAGATCGTCTAAATATTAAGAGATTTGGTTTGATTAGCTAAAATCTCCTGTTGGCAGCACATTTCCAGTCCCTGGAGCAATGGAGATCAGACAGGTTGCCAAGGCAACACACAGCCTTCAGTGAGAGGTTTACTGTGGCGTCGTCCTTGGTCAATTGATGGAGTAGGGTTTATTTAGGTCTTTGAAAAAAACCCAAAGCTGCTGTCCAGCCTTTGCTGTGATGAGTCACTGTGCCTTGGGTCAAATTGGTGAAACTAAGAGCGAGGTTTTTTGGATGAGAAAAATAAGTACATGAGAGCATAAAGGTCCCAAAGATTCCTCTTTGAAGAGGTGAGAGCACTTCAGTTCTGAGTAAGGACAACTTATTCTTGTTTATTCCCCCAAATAGGTGAAACACCAACTGAGATCCTCCTTTCTCCCCCTCTCCTCCCATTTCCTCTTTCTCCCAAATGTAAAATACTTATTTTTATTCTCTAGAGGACTCTGTGTTCACTGTTTAATTCTTGACTCATATCAGAGGCCCTTCCAGTTTGACCTTTTGTCACTGCTTTGCTTGTTGCTCTTGTTCCCTCCTCTGTTACAGAAGCCCTGATAAATTCAGCTTATAAAAGTTTCCATTTCATTACATTATTCCTCTTTTTGTATCACCCAGGCGATGAAATTCTCATCATGTCACCTCAGTGGCTGTGGCATGCACGGAAAGTCACTGTGTCTCTCATTGCCTGTGAATTGATCTGGATCCCAAATCAGGGAGTGCATGGGGACAGGAGCATCTCTCACGGTGACTGTTCCCTGGATTTACTGACACAGCAGGATTGTGCCAGTGGTGGGCACAGCCATCTCTGAAATTTTGCAAGGCATCTGATTCAATGTTCTCACAAGCCAAGGAGGGAAATGCTGTTTGCTGAGTGTTGGGCCTTAATTTGCTAAGTTAGTAAAGGTTTCTGTTTTAAAATAATTCTGGTAGTGATAGGAAAGACTCCAAGGCTACGAGGATAACAGGATCACAGGGAGCTGAAGGTAGTTATATAGGAGACACCATCAGAGTGCCCCTTTTTGTTCCTCTCACTGTTGAGATGAATGTGAGTTGTTCTCAACAGTGGATACCCTGTTCAGGGAGAAATCACTGTACAAGCAAGACTTGCAAAGAGTCACTGCATGGCTTTACATGGGGAGCCAGGCTGGCATTTTCTGAACATGCAGGTGCTGTTCTCTTTTGTGTGTGGACCTCAGCTGGTGCCATGTAACACAGGGAGAAGAGAAGGAATTGAAAAATAACTCTAGACATTGCTTGCTGTGAGGGAAATTCTGACCTTCTCTATAATAAAACAGAGGCATGAACTTTATGGACAGTGACTTGCATGTGAGAGGGAAAAAATTTAAAGGATGGAGGAGCCTTTAAAAGTCTGCATTGGCATCCTTATTTACTTATCCTTTTTGAGAGGATGGCTGCCGATAGATGTGTCACTGTGATGCTGCACAGTTATCTTCTTTCCCTGTCTCAAAATACTGCATTAGTGGTACCATGGCAACAAAGAAGTTGTCTTTAAGTAAAGGGAAAAAAAAGCGTGACTTCAATGTTCAAGAAAGGTGGCAGACTGACAGCCCCAGTCTTCCCTTTCCACCAGTAAGGCAGTGTTGGTGTCAGCTATGACAAAAGGTATCAGATTGTGATCTCTGTGTTGTACCGTGACTGAAAACAAACCTGGGACATGATCAAAGACAAACCTACAACAGGGAGAGCGGGCTGAGAATCTTCTGAGAAAAAAGTGCTCTTGTAGGACAATTAAATTCTGTTTAAATTATACATTTTTCTAGGAAGTGCATCACCTTGAAAAAACTTTCCGAGACCCAAGTTGTGTCCTCCTTCAGGATGGAATTCTGTGAGAAAAAACAGCTGTCCCTTGCTACTGTGGTAATTTTCCCAGAGGTTGGAAATTCAAGGGATATCTGGAAAGGGCAAGTTGAGATCTCTGTCCTTTGATTTATTTGCATTTGAGTACAGCACTCATCTCGAACATGAGAGCCCTAAGCAGCAGGAGATTGGCTTTTAAGGACTAGATTAATTTGCTATAATTCAAGCTGTATTTATCACTACAGCCATTTTCTTGCTTTTCTATGTCTTAGGTGAAAACTCTGACCTCCAGGGTTGCTCACTGCTTTGTGTGATAGCTGGTTTTACAATGGAAAATAGTTCCAGGGTGAAAAACTGAGAATTTTGGCATAGCTCAGAGATTAGAGTGAATATTGAGATGGAGAAGAAATGGCAGAGCAAACTCTTGAGTGTGAGGGTACCTCACAGATTGTGGGCTGGGAAAGTAGTTTTCTACCAGGCTCTAATTTTTCTTCACTGGTCTGGAGAAGAACTGAGGTGAGCAGTTTGTGAGGCTGCAGGTTTCACTTTGATTACCTCAGCTGTGGGCCCAACCCTGGGAACAATCCCGGCAGGGACCTTGGGCCAGAAAGACCAAGGCTGGGATGGGAGTGAAGTTCCTGGTGCTGTCCCCATCGAATCTGTCCAGCTCTGACATGGAGGGGACCAGCTTTCATCTCATGAATGACAATTCAAGTTCGGTGCTGCTCAAATTCTCAGTTTCCCTGCACCATTAGCTTCAAAGAATTTTGAATACTGGAGCCATTTTTATATTGTTACTAAAACTGGTGATGAACCTGTGGATCACCCTTGGCGAGTGACTGTTGCTGTTGGACACACAATCACACACACATATACACTGTCTGATAAGAAGTCATGAACTGTTTATTACAAGATCTGACTCTATTTTTATAGTATTTCTACAAAGACCAGGGATTGGAGGAGAAGGTTGATACCTCTGCCCATCCTGTTGGTCAAGACAACTCTCCATCAGCTGTCCATGTCTCTAAGAGGAAAACTGTAAACTAACTTAATCTAACAAAAACGTCGCTTCTATTTATAACACCCATGTGTGAGAAATGGAGAACTATGAAACCTGTGAGACACACAAGAAGGCTGAAAAATCAGGGCAACAAGTGACCTCCACCAGACAGTGCAAATTCTCCCTGTCCATCAGGACATATTTCTCTTCCCTGCTTCCATCTGTGTTTGTGGTGTGTTTGCTTACAGACGGAGGAATAAGAAGAGAGCCAGGACTCTTCTGGATGCAGAATTTCAGGTGTCATTGTTTGCAGAGGCTGTGTACTCACTGTGAACTTGACCTAGCGCTCCACACTTGTTTGAGACACATCCAGCAAAAGTAATTCTTCATATTTTCTAGTTGAAAAGTGCCTTTTGTTGAAGGCAGAATATTCTACAGAACTGTGTGTGCTCAGTTACAAACGCCATCAAGAGCACTGCTCAAGGCCAGGATGGGTTTTTTGCTGCTGGGAAAAGAGTGCTGCCACAGGGTCATACATAGCAAAATACAGAGCAGCCTTTGTAAGGCGGAAAATCTGGCCTCAGGGCCAGATTTGAAATTGGGCCTGTGGCTCTCACAGGTTGGCTGCTGGGTGCTTTGAGGTTTGCACTCCCAGTGTCTATGTCTTGGTCATTTATCTATAGCAGGTTCTAAGTGAAATCCAGACTGCATCCTGAGAATTGAAGTTTGAGTCCAGCTTTTATGAGCAGGCTGAGAAAAATCAAATCTGCTACTACTTCTGGCCCCAGTACAGGCTGCACTGTGAGCCAAACTGAGCCCAAAGGGTAGAGGCTGTCCTCCTCTAGTCCTGCACCTTAGATATCATACTGGGAAAAGGAAAATGTGGGTTTAAGGGAGAATTTATCCAGGCCTTCCATTTCTAAGGGGAGAGCACTTGCTAAAAACCACTTACTGCCTCTGTGTCTCCTGTTGTGCCTGATGTGCCTTCAATTGTGGCCTGAAGGTTTTGAGCACCTCTACTGGACTGCATGCCTGAGAGAATCAGAGGATGCAGCTCCCCAGTTTTGGGGGAAAAGATGCCAATTCCGTGGCTTTTGTGTGACCTTATGGGACTGCGGAGAGATGTCTGAAGTCCTGTGACAGTCACCATGATGTCATCTCTAGACAAACCCTCAGCTTTTGGGTGAAACGTGAGGTAATTCTAAGCACAGAAGTGCCTGTGTAGATGGATGTAACTTTTCTTGATTGTTCTTTTGGGTCTAAGTTCCACCCTTTGGGGTTGTGTCTGCGCCGTGGCTCCCATTCTGTGGGGTAGTTGTGTTAATGTTTCCCTGCTTCAGAGACCTGCTTGGTGGATAAATGCATTGAAGCCTGCAAGGTGTTTGGGTGGCTCTGTGGGTGGTAGAAGAGAGGGAAATGAAGTTGATTTATTGTCTCTGAGACCTTTGAAATTGCATGCCTATGTCAGAGGCCATAAGGGCAGCTTAAATCCTTGACGGTGCCCTGCAAATACATCAGCAGCAGCTACAAGCGGGCCCATTCCTCCACCCTCTGATCAGACAAAATTGGCAGTCAAAGTAAATAGAGGTATAGTCAGGTCACAAGTACCTTTCAGTTCTTCATATTCCTTATATAAAAGGACTGGAGAACCTCCTCATTCTTGCTATCTGTAAGTCAGCACATAAAAATAAAGTGTGTGAAACCCAGCCTCTATGCAGGGCAAGTCCTCCTTCCTTGGATGGGAGTTTCACTCTTGCTACAGCACCGAATGTGGTCTGATTGCGTTTCTGATAATGTATTTGTGGATCACCTTGAGGAGAAGAGGGGGAGTTACACAACTGTTCCCTCACAGTGCTGTTGGAAAGGGTCGGGCTTTGTCTCCTTTGAAATAGATATCAGGAGTGAGCTGCAATCCTGTGAAAACACACATTTATTTCTGAAGTGTTTTTGTATTATGTGTGTGGTGCACATGAATAGAATTGCCACCTGTCCAAGGCTGATAAGGACGAGCAATGGTCATGTTCTTGCAGTTTGCTGTGCGAAGAATTGGCACCTACAGCTTCCCTCAGTCTGAGTTTATGAAATGCTGCATGCAAGGAGTTGTTTCACCATTTATGGCACTTTTTGAGTTTGCATAGATGAGGATTTGTTGGAGATTTTTTATAATGGATACAGTGTTAGGGCTTCTGAAAATCCTTTACGTTTTTCTTCTATCCTGCTGCCTCAGAAAGATCTCATTAGTTATCCTATTCCTTTAGGAATCCACATATGGCACTGCTTTCCTTGATAACCTTGGCTCAGCTTATGAATGGGCAAAGTGACAAGGTTCTGATACCCATGTGCTTTGGGCACTGAGTAGAGGAAGTGACTGAGAAAGCTGCTTGGTATTTCCATTGTACCCAGCAGGGAACTTGTCCTGGCAGTGGGGCTGCTGCCATCACTCCATCCCACATAACTTCCCTTCAGTATTTGCTGCGCCTTGCCAAGCACAAGGGTGGACTCCTGGGCTTTGCTGCGCTGTGACACTGCTGATAGGGATGAAGATATGCAGGTATGCAAGTAGGTGGAAACTCTCTAATACATCACAATAGTAATAATAATAATAATGTACACTCGTCCTGCCTTGCAGCTTTTGCTGGAACTTCTGCCCACGCACCAACCTACTTGGTTCACAATGCAGTGTGCATGCTAGACAATTAGTGGCTGATAATGAAAAATGTCATGGGAACCAGCAGAAAAATCATAGCTTACTCCAAATATATAATGAAATGTAATTAGCACAGACAGCAAAACAGACAATTTATGGTTTCTTTATTTTTTTTTTCCATAATTAAGAAGTACCAGTAAATACTCCTTTTTCAGGAAGTTTGGTATCAAATGAAATTAAAGAACTATTGTCTGGAATAGTATTTTATTCAGAGTTTAACCCTTGCACAGCAGAATGGATTAAGATCTTGCTAGCTGCAGACTATCCAAGTGAATCTACTGTGGAGCTTCTTGTGTTCATTCCCCTGGCCTGGTCCACCAGGAGAGGCCAGGTCTGGTAGCAGGATAGCTGTGAAACCAGCTACAAGCCCAAAACCCAGCTGGATTCAATGCATGTAACACTGTGGCCAACATTTTCCTCTTGTTCTTCTGGACAGACTCTTCCTGAAGTCATCTTGTAGAGTGAATGTAGTAGGAATAGCATTATAATGCCTTGTGCTCCCTGTGTCCCCTCTCAGATTCCTTCTGTTGACCTCACCTCCATTTCTGATCTCCTTTCACACTGCACCTCTGGTTTGTTCTTGGGCAGTGGGCAAGGAGTGTGTGCAGCTGTGTGGCCTCAACCTGCCAGGAGCACAAACACCATTTCTTGCCTTGTGCTCTCAACCAGAGCAGCAGGAGTGGGCCCACAGTGGCACTGCACAAAGGGGTCTATGGCATTCATTTCTGGTATCAGAAATGGGTAAATGGGGCAGGGTCCTGGCTGAATGTTTATGTCCCAAAGCATGTGGTGGTCAGCACCTCCCAGGGTTTGGACCAAGAGCTGAATGCCTTGCTGTGTCACATTTTCTCTCTCCAGGCACCGTCTGTCATCCTTAGGTGTGAGGATGGACATTTTACCTCTGTGAAAACTGACACGTTCCAGCAATGCTGCAGCACAAGGGATGTGTGTGCATTTCTGTTACTTTTCCCCCTCAGCGCCTCTCAGGCCCAGACAGCCACCACAAGCCAGACCAGAGCTCTACCCCGAATCAGTTTTACAGCCATTTCCCTGGCACAGCCTTAGTGTGGAGTTTCAAATCTGCAGGGAAAGCCCTTCAGCTGAGGGCTGGGAGGAGAGCTGGGAGGTGTGATCAGTACTGTGTGCAGGTGCAGCATGTTTTCTTCTTGATGATGGAGAAGCAAATTGCCAGCATGTCCCCCCCACTAGAGGGAACTGAGCATCCAGCTGGAGCCAGGTGCAGCGTGTGGGGCAGTGCTCAGGTGCAAACTCAGCCCTCCTTCAGACACATTGTGGCACAAACTTCTGGTATCTGGCACAAATATTGTGGTTGGGAAAACAGGAAACTTGTGCAGAAAGCTACAGGACAGGATACATGTGCTGTGTTGCCTTGTGCTGCAGAGGTCCCAGTCACCTCCTTGCTTTTGGACAGACCGTCTTTAGGAGAGATGGGAGAGCTGCTTGGTGCTCACAGTGAAGGGAGGTGAGGGATCTGAGGCTTTGTTGGTGGCTGGCTGATGGTCTTTTCCATGCAGGAAGAGTCTGTGCAGTCCCTTCTTGCCTGTGCTCCCAAAAACTCTGTCTCTGTGTGGACAGTTTTTAATACTTGGCTTTGAAGACTTCCTCCTGGATGTTGATGCTGGACCTTTGGTGAGCTCTGATAGGTAGCACCTTTTATATTTTTGCCCCAAGAGTTGGGGAAGCTGGAAGAGTTGTCCCGAGTCCTATGCCCCTGTTCTACTACTTCTTTGTTCCATCTGACCAGGAAACAAGAATTAGATGGCCAACAACACTGTTGTGCCACTCTGAGATACTTTAGAGCAAATATATAGCAGGTGATCATTTGTCTCCCAGCTTTCCTTCAGGATGCCTGTCTAGTAAAAGATCTGCTTTTTCTCTGGGATTTTGGAAGGTACTTGAAGGTCTGTTGGGGAAAAGGGGCACTTTGAGGATTTTATCTAGCGGGGGGTTGTGTAACATTTCAGAGCATGTGTTGAATAATTTATTTTTGAAAATACTGGTGGCTTGTGCCTTGTCTGAGTGGGGGAAGCCCTCTTGTCTCCTTGGGCTCACTGAGATTTTTATGAAATAAAGTAAATGGTAACAGTGGGGTCCTTGCTGCACACATCCTCCTGTGTGCTGAGATGTAGTGATCCCATGTGTTTTATATATAAGGTAGAGCATTATCCTTTCTCCTCCTTGTTCTATGCGCAAGAACAGGGCACGTCAGTGATGAGATGCAGCCAGGCTTTCATGTACATTCTGGGCTTATGGCTACTTTGATTTACAGTCATCTCCTTTGATTTTACCCTTGGCTCCAGCAGCCATTTAATGGTGACTTCAGCAGCTGAAAATAGCCAGAGTCAATGTCTCACTCAGTCACTCTCACATCCCCAGCCCTGCTCCCCGGGTTGAGGTGTGAGGGGAAAATGGGTCTGAGATGTGCCAGCCAAATTATCTAGGAAAGTTATGGCATCAAATTGCAATGCTGGCAGGCTCAAGGACAGGTCGGATGGGGCTCTGAGCATCCTAGGGGAAGGTGTCCCTGTCCATATCAGGAGAATTGGAACTAGATGGTCTTTAAAGTGCCTTCCAAGCCAAACCATTCTGTGATTCTGTGAATTGTCTGTGCCCATGCAGAATGAGCAATGAAAGTGTAGATTTCACCCTGTTGTCATTTAAGCTGCTGTGATTCAGTGCATATTTCTTTTCCTTCCTCAGGCTGTGATGAGGAAGGTCAGAGCCACCTCCAGAGTCTGTGTAACACGTGTTCCTCTGGGTTCAGTCCCAGCCACTCATTTGTTTTGCATTGGTGATTTTTGTTTCCAGCTGAGACATGTTGGCTTGTATTATTCTAAGTTTTTTAAATCCGCTTGGTAGCAGTCAGACTGTGCACTATCAAGGCTGTAACTGTGGACAGTGTAGCTCTTCTAGCCCAAGTCTTTTGCTGAGTCAAGTCTTATAAGTTCCTTGTTGGATGTTCCACAGGCAGAGCTGGCTCTGTTTACTTCCTTTCATCCTGCTCATCTCATCTGTGAGCTGCAGCTTTGTAATCACAGGCATCCCTGGTGTGCCACTGATGCTGCTGATGTTTCATTTTTATGGGGTCTTTGACTTGAACTGAGCAGCTGAACTTCACCCCTTCCTGGTGAAGTAATTACCAGAATAACAAGCCAATTTTTTTTGCAGATGACACTGAAAGTTTTTGACACGTGCGCCCTTGCCACCCACATCAAGTGATGTATGTAGTGTTTGTCCCTTGTTTTGGCATTTTGATATGTGTGAGAGAGGTGAAATGGCTTTAAAAGCTTTTTGCTGGCGCCTGTGGTTTGTTGCAGACCTAGTGGTACAGGCAGAACATGATAAATTGAAATCAGACTGTTTCTTTACAGTTTGACATCGGGATGCTGATTACAAGGCTGGGACATCAGCTAGTGCAAAACCACTGTGCTCATTACCTGTGGCCAAACCTGACAATCGAGGAGCTAAACTGAATTACCTGAGTTGGAGGCTGTTTTTATTTTCCCCCGAAAATAATGGTAATTATGTAGTATGGTAATATACTTCTTACTTAAGGGTAAAATAGCTGTTGAATGAGGATCACAGGCTATACGTTAACCTGGTTCTTAGCAAATGTAATGAAGTTAGTGAGTACCATTATGTGTAATCTGATTGTTTTAAAGAAAATACGTAAATTGCAAAGGAGGTGTTGGGGCCTTAATGACCAACTACACTTTGTTGGCTGGATCCTGGATGAAGAGATGGAGAGTGGCTCTCTTGGAGCTGGTGGAATTCTGCATTCCTACAAAAGTTTATTAAAATCAGCTGGTGTCTTTCCTATGTTGGAATTCATCCCATGACAGAAATAAAGACCTTAACTGGAACCAAGTGTGATGTACATCCTTAGTAGACCAGATCAATGTGTTGAAGGGATGTTGTGTCCAAGCCCAAATTCTGCTGGATTTCAGTTCTATTTCTTTGAAGAAGAGGGCGGGGAAGCAGAGCCGTGGATACAGCTGTGCTTAAACCACATCTTTCCCTAGGCAGTTTTTCCTGGTGGTGCTGATGACTTCTTTTTTGACTTTCTGTTCCTAGTTACTCCTGACGCCGCTGGGTTTTTGTCTGCATTTGGAGCCTTCATTATCTTTCCTGCAGTCCTCTTTCTCTTCATCAACAAGAAGCTCTGCTGTGAGGAGAGAGGTGGGCTCCCATGCCTGGAACAAGAAGGGAGAAGAAATCACTGCAAAGAAAAGTCCAGAGCTAGTGAAGGCCTTGGTGAGTGTCACAGTATTACACTGCCTTTGATGTACAGAGTCTTCTGGAGGCTTTGATTGCTGGGAGGACAGACACAGCCCCATTTGCTGTTTCTTATGTTGTCTGTCTGGAAAACAGTAGGGTTTTTGGGTAATAATGTCCCAGATTTGATCATAAGGATATGCAGTTTCTGCTGTGTTCCCATTATCTTTGTTGTCTGGAGTAATGTCTTGAAAAATGAAAGTCAGCACTGGAGAAAGAAGCATGCTCCATGCTCTGTCTGTTGTGGGAGTGTTTTGTTTATCCAGTAAGGAGCAAAATGTGAGTGTTTCTGAGTAACAACTGTGCCTTTCTGCTCATGAAGGAAATGTCTGTCCTGGTTTCCTTGTAGTAGCTATTACACGCTCCTTCATGCGTTTGTAATGTTCTGGAAATGTTACGTCTTGGGTAAACCCATAAGTCCTGGAGTCAAAACAACTGGGAATTTTACCATGTTAGAAAAAGAACATCCTAATTTTTCTTAGCCATCAAAAATGCATCCGTTCTGGTAACGGTGGTGAGTGTGAATTTGGTAATTTCTTCCTGTATTTGTTTGTAATTTACATGTCGTAAATTTGCATGTCATAAGTGTATAACCACTCAGTCAGCCAAGAAGAGGCCTCAGAAGACTCCCAACTGAAAGGTCTACTTCTCAATGGTTCAGTCTTAAATATAATGGCAGAAGAACACAATCCCAAAACGCAGAGCTCATGCAAGGTTGTTTTGTTGTTCATTTTGCCTTGTGCCTCAGCATGGCTGTCGCAAAGGACATGATCTGGTTATACTCTGGGACTCCAGGACTCATGGACAGTGGAAGAAGTTGAAGACTTGGATGTCATCTGTGGTAGGAACTCAGTGGGACTAATTCTAGCTAAATTCATTAGTGAGCCAGGGATAGGCACCAAAAAGGTACAAGTACAAATGGTACTTGAAATGACTCCTACCCACGCCCCTCTCAGCTGAAAGTCCTAACTTCAGTGTTTCTAAACAAAGGCTGTGGGGTTTTTTAAATAAGTTTCCTGCATCGATATAATTTTTAATTCTTTTTTTCCCTTCTCTTTGCCTCCCATCAAGTGGCGTAAAAATGTGGCTTTTATTTCAGTTTTTAAGATGACACATCTCCCAGGAGTGTGTGGGTGTTGACATTCTATGGAGCTGTCACAGGCTATCATGTAAACATGTATTTGCAATGCTTTTTAAAATGCGAATTATTAATAAACATAGTGGCTTGCTTTTTTGTGTGTGTTTGTTGCTTCCAGATTTTGAAGGACAAGAAATTGCTTCCCAGCTGACACTCTCGGTGGCAATTTTCATTTCAGACTGAATCTCATGTGTCTGAGTGATAAACCTTTGAAAACATGGGTTTATAATGGAAACACTAAGTCAACTTTAACTACAGCTGTGCTGTGCAAGAAAAATACCACATACATTAATGAGGTGCTAAATCTGATACGGCAGAGGAATGTGTTGTAATCATTAATTACAATGGAAGCTTAAAGCTGGAGTCTGCTTTTTCCGTTCAAATAAAATCGGCTTGGCGAGTTGGAGCTGAGAGTTATTTAAAAATATCACCTCTATATTTAGTTTAAATTTCACCGTGGTGTCTTGGTACTTGTAAAGTCAATATGGAATCTGTGTGTAGGAAATGCCAATGCTTTTAAAGGACAGCAGCATGAGGGAATATATTAAACCCTGGGCTACCTCAGTGTGTCATATGGCGAATGTAGAAACCTGGAGGCTGAGCTTGGGCAGGGAAGCCAGGGAAGGCTGCTTCCAGCACGGTGAGGGAGCTCTCCCAAGAGGAGTGTTGACAAGCAAGAGTTTGCTTCAAATTTGGAATCTGCTTCACTAGGTAGGAAGGAGCAGGATGGGGAGCGTTTGCAACGTGCCGTTTGTTGGTTAGCATTCACTTTTCCTCTTTTCAGCTCTTTTCTTCTGAGATGTGTGTGTTGAAGGGAGATCCTGATTCCACGGACTCAGGTGTTCTTTAACATGCAGCCCACTAATGGTTGCTCTTCCCAGTTCTAAGCTCTCAAACTGGGGAAAGATTTTTGATTCTCCACACCTGTAATTATGAGTGCTTAGAACTTATCTGTCTAAATAGGAGAGAAGGCATTTTGCATGACTGACATCTGCTGTAGGATGAACCCCCTCTGGCAATACCAAAGGTGAATGAAAACTGTGGCCTGGGGTGTATGGGTTCAGTGTATGAGCTGCTCCTCTTGCCCTTGGATCCAGCTGAGTTTGAGTTCTCTACCAATGAAGAAGAGAGTTGGTAGAGAAACATGTGCAAGTCTGTCTACTTTGCAGGTGTGCAGGGTGACATTTAGAAAATGTACTGTAAAATGTCAGAGCCTCTTTTTGTGTCATTGTTTTTGCTTTCCTGTATAGAGCCTGACCTCAGAACAAGGCAAGTGACAGAATGAAATAGGTGTTCCCATCAACATGGCTCTAGGATACATTTGGCTGGTTTGTTCCTGATTTAATTTTAATTGCACAGTTTGTGTCTCTGTGGAGGGACAAAGATAAGGAAAAGATCATTGTGAAAATTAGGATTTCATTGAAAACATTTTAGGAGAATTTAGGACAAAGGCTCTTAATTATTGGGACAAAATGGATGTCAAAATTTAGACTTCTATGGATCCTGTTCTTGACTAGCTTGTTGATGCTAATGATGAGTCCATCTATTGAGCAGGGATGTGCTGCCCTGGTTTCTTCTCACTCAGCTGCAGGAGTCCCTTCACTAGGAGGGCTGGAGGCCATCTGGATGCAGCCAGCCTGTATTTCGGATGCACTTGGCACTGCAGGGGGGAGCTCGGAGAGGGCTGCAAAGGTAGGGAAGCTGGTAGGAAGGTAGCACAGAGCATACCAAGCTTGCTTGGCTATGCCCAAGAATGTGCAGAAGGAAGAGGTGGTGGCATGAAGCAGTCCGGGAGTGATGTAGAGCCTTTATAAAGGTAATGTGCAGAGCTCCTTAGTGAGGGAAAGATGAACTGCCATATCTTTAGAGTCAGCTGGAGTGGTTCTTCACAGCACTGGTGATCTTTCAGGAACTGGGAGAGTGTGTATGGGAAATTGCCCCTTGAATCATCTCTCCACACAAGGAAGGAGGACCTTCCCTTGAGCAGAGGCTTGAGAGAAGTCAGTGAGGTCTCATGAGAGACCTTTTGATGCTGCGATGGTTTGGTGTCCCTGTCTGTAGTGTGAATTTTGGGACCAAGAGAAGGTGGTGATGTTCCTACACATGGTGTTTATTGCATTGGGGAGCCCTTTACTTCAGAAGTTCATAGGTGAAGTCAACTTCACAGGCAGGTGTGACAGTACTGGGCAAACCTTGTGTGAAGAGCTGTAACCAATCATACGCTTCAGTGCTGTGGCTCAAAAGAGTGCAGGGTCCTCTTTGTTCTACACGGTAATATTTTCATAATGATGTGACCTGAGACTGGGAAAGAAATTGTAGCTTAGTACACTGTGCTTTATATGGAAATATTCCTGTTGTGTCTTGCCTTGAACTCTTGTTAAAGATGTCCTCTTGATGTGTGAAAACAGCATAAATATGATGTGGTTTGAAGGAAGATTTTTTTTTTCCTTCTGTTTTATCAGCCTCAAGAGCACTTTCAGTTCATGTTCTCGAGCTGTTCTGCACAGCCACTGTTCCAGCCTCTGGGGCTAGCTGCACACTTAAAGTAAATAAATGGAGATGCAGTTCTTATATAAAGCACTCATCTCCCATAGCCGAGGCTTTAAGGAAAGCATCAACACCTCTAGCACTCACCAAGGGCTGGAGTGTTAGCAGTGCCGCCTGGGTGCTGCCTTTCCCTGCCAGTGCTGCCCTGGGCCCAGGCAGGCCCTGGGGACTGTCACATGCAGTGAGTGGGACTGTCACACGCAGCACAGGCAGAGAGTCATGTTTAGAAATAAGAAACGTGGGTGAGTGTGACAGCACCAGTCTGGCTTCCTCCAGAGTTGTGGAAAACCATGGGGCGTACTTCTCCAAAGAAATACAGTTGTGGTTGGTCCTTTTAACTCTGATGCTGAGTACCCAGCAGCTCCACTGCCCTCGGTGAGGGCAGATTGAGAGCGAGCCTGAGGTTGTTTCTGTCACCCAGCTGCAGCATGTAGTTCAGATTCCTTGACCAACCAGTGGCAGGAAGGAGAGAAGCTTCTGAAAGGGAAGTTTCTCAGTGCCCAAATGAAGCTGCTCTTCTAAACTGCTTTTTCTCTCAACTGCTTCAGTAGAGGCATGTAGGAAGAGTGGCTGGCCATGGGACAGTGTGATTGCTGCTACTCATGCCTGCCCTAGATGTTGGGGAGCCTGGTTTGCAACAAGCTGAATTTAAATGAAGGATTAGAGTAGCTGAGGCAGCAGTCCCTAAGTCAGTAGGGACAACTGCCTGCTCAGGACTGTGGCCCCAAATTCCTTTAAATCCTTTGAGCCTAGGTCTGGTTTTCCCAGTGACCCCTCAGCCTTGCAGCATCTCTGGCTGGACTTGTGGTTGACTTAGAAGTGAGAGGAGATGGGAGCTACAGACTCAGCCATGTGTGCACACAAAGATGGATCACCAGGAATCATCCACTGTGTTTTTGTCTCCCGAACAGCACCGTCTTGCTGGGCCACACAGAGCAATTCCCACAGGCTCTGTGAGGATGGAGTGTGTGCGTGGGGGAAGGAGTAACAGGAGTTGGGTGACTCCTCTAAATGTTTCTAAAATAACTTCATTTTGTTAAACAGCTAGACATGCTCTCCCACTGCTAATTTCCATGCAAGTAATTGCTCTGATTGACCCTGGTTTGTTCACTTGCTGCAGACTGGGTAGCCCAATTGCAGGCGGGGTGGAGCCTATGGGATGTGCTCTAGGGAACAGCTTGACAGCACAGGTGGGTGGGTTGGAGCGGTGGTGTAAATTGGTGTTTCTCCAGCCTTTTGAACTTGTGATTTCCTTTTGGCTATTCTGTCTTCATGCAAGCCGCTGAATGGCAGCAGCTCAATTAGGGAACTTGCTGTAATTTCTGACTGCAGGTTTCTTCTTTCATTCCCCTAATCCAGTAATTACAGATGTTTCTCACTCTTTCAGCCTGAAAGAGCACAGTTGCTGCTACTAACACCACTTTTCTAATACTCCAGTGATTTGTGAATTTCTTTGTGCCCTTTATGTAACCCTCGGCTGGAGAAGTATAAATGAAGTTATTCATTGCTGCTTTTTGTACAACCATTTGGCATGGAGCAGTTAGGGGCTTTTTTGTGCCTCTGGTGACAAGTAGCTCTTTAAATGCAAAGGGCTTTATTTTGATTTGAAGGATGTGACTGCCTTCAGTGGAGTGACTCTGGATTTAACATCACTGCCAAGTCAGAATCTGGATCCTCTGAATATCCAAACCAAATATTATGGCCAGGGAGGTGTTGCCATTTTCTCTTTCCTGAAAATTCCCTCAGGTTTTGTATTAATACTTTGGTGGTGATAATATCTACCTGTGCATTCACTGATCCTCTGCTTTCTGAGGGCCCTGGACTTATTATCATGAGATGAACACAGCTCTGATTTCAGTAGTTGTTACAGTGTAGGCAAAAACAGACTAATGAAGAGGTCAGCATAAGAAATCACCATCAGCTCCTCAGCCCCATTGTTGCTGGAGCTTCTGAGCACAATATTTGAATCCTGGTCTTCCAAGAATACCTTTTCTTTTTGCTTGAATTTGTCATCACATACTCTGTATGATGGAGAGACCTGGGTTTTTTGAAAAAAGCTCCACAATTTTGAACGATAAATGTCACATTTGCATAATTCCTTTCTTTCTTCTACCTCTTTCCTCTTCTCCCCATCCCACCGAAGCAGTGAAGATCAGTAATTTCTGCCATTGTTATCGACAAAAGGAAAGCACGAACAAAGGAATGAAAAGAAAGTAGGAGACAACATGGGGCTAAATATCCTGATCAAAACCACTTTTGTCATTTGGGTATCAATTTTTACAACTAATTTGGCACAGCATCACTAGCGAGCTGCCTGCAAAGACATGAGATGATTTGGGAGTGAGAAATAAGTCTGCAGGCTTCCTGTGCGTGGGCTGAGCCCCGTGCAGCCGGGTACATTGCTGTCTGCCTGAGCTCATCTTTGTTTTCTCTTCACCATTCTGGGGCTTGCAGGACCAATGCTCTGCAGCAGTGGGTTTATTGCTGTGTTGATTTGTAGCCTACGAATGTTTCCAATGAGATGTGTCTAATTTATTGGAATAAACCATTAGATTTTCTTTCAGTGCCCTGGAGTTTCTGATTCACCAGCTGAAACTATTATCACAGAGCACATAATCACTTAGAAAGTGCCTCTGTCTTCTCTTTTTTGTGTGTGTTAAATTCAACCACATAAATAGCGTTTTTATAGCACAAAATGGGCCTAAAAGGTACCAGATGTTTTGTATTTCTGTTCTGTTTTTACCTTAGGGAAGTTTGGTCAGTAGTGATGCTCACAGCTGATGTGAACCTTGGGTACTGTCTGTGAACTCGCCTCATAACACTGCTGCAAGAGGCTCCAACCCTCTGAACAGTTTCAAGTGCACAGGCTGGGCTTGGCACCGTGACAATTTCAGCTGGAAATACATTTTCATCACAGTAATGTTTGGTGAGAGTGCAAGGGCTTTGCAAGCATCTTGTTAGATACAATTCTGGCATGCAAGAGGAGCAAAGAGTCCAGATTGTTCCCAGAACCAGGATAGAGGATTTCTTGGCCCAATGTTGCTGCTGCCTGCCTTCGTCTGAATACATTTCTAATCTACCCTCTGCTGTTTTAAATGTGTATTTTAATTGGGTTCTAGTCTGAAAGGAGGATCAGGCTCATTACAGTTTTCAGAAGCTCAAAAAATCTTACCTCTCCAAGCCTTCCTTATTTCCCCTTTCTGTGAACAACAAAATGGCCTTACCTTTTGCACAGATCCTTGATGTTCTGGGCATCAGCTTAGACTCACACCTTGTTTAGCTTTGCCCTCTAAACTTGGAGCAGAACTTCATGCTGGGTCAGTCACACTGCTCTTCTTCGACATCCACACAAATTATGCTCCTTCTCGTGGATATGATACATTTTCAACCTGTGTTCTGCCTGTAAGGGAGCAGATTGGTAGAAAACTTTTCCAAGGGCTGCACAAAAAGTGACTGAAGAAAAGGAAATTTGTGCCTACACTCTTCTACAGGGAAGATATTAAGAAGTGCACAACTGATGGCACTTTTTTTAGGAACCTACCTATCAAGAAAATTGAAAGACATTTCGGTAATATTACAAACCTCTGCATTGTGGTTGTGTTTGAAAGACTGGTAATAGTCTACTTTTTTTAGCAATACAGTAATTGCACCTCTCAATGGAAATGCTACTGGGGAATAATGATCCTATCAAGACAAGGGAATATAGATTGTAGTAAAGGTTATGATGGTTTCTGTGAGAAGCTTAACATTGATCCTCTTAGCTATCTGATTTTCCAGGAGAGGAAAAAAAAAAACCCTAACCACTTTGAGTTTAGCATGTGATTTGGTGTGAAAATTCTTATGGGTGGTTTCAGAAGATGGAACTTGAAGTAAATTTGCTAAACTGCTTTTTTCCTCTCTCTTGTTTGGTGAATACGTTTAAAAAGAAACGGATTTTTTTTTTTTATTTCCCACACATCTTATACTTTTCTCGGTTCTTTTAGTTTTTCTTTTTTCTTCTAATGCAAGTCAAAACTGTTAGAGAAATCAAAAGTAAAAATCCCTTATGTTGAAAAGGCCACGTTGTGAAATATATCGTAAACACGCTGTTAGAGCAGTGTCTCCTAATTAATGGAGAGAGCTCCTGGGAAACAGTAAGCCTGTAACATAGCTCAGCCCCCTTTGATCCTCTGGTGAGTTTGTAAAATTGTTGCCCGCCTAAACTTGTCTGCAGCTTGTTACACATTTTATCCATCTGCTGCAAGAACAAAAATAAACCATTTATAATTCAGCTGAACTCCAGTGGTTCAGCATATCTCCGTGTCACTGTCTGTGGAGTCTTGAGTAAGAGGATGGTAGGGAAAGCAAAGCCAGGGTGAAACAGAGTCAGGCACCCTGGAAAAGACATTGCTTTTGCCTCTAGAGACAGACAGGCACTGGGTTGCAAGTTGGGTGCGTGAGTTGCAGGTGTTACTGCAAAGTGGTTTTGATTATTTGGTGAAATACACATCATTAGCTGTCTATTGTCTATAAACTGAAATCAAACCACTTGTTGGGTTCCTAGGGTTCAATCCAGACAAATGTCCTAGTCTTAGGTCGAGTTGTGTGTGTGTGTGCGTGTGTGTGTCATGTTCTCCCCCAGCCTACAGGCAATTGCTTGGTATATGGAAGTTCAAGTTTTTTCTGCTGCTTCAGATGACTGACTGACCACATCCAAGCTCTGCAGGTGGCTGTAGGTCACTGCTTTGCTTCCCTTACTGAAGCAAAATCCTGCCTTGAAAACTCCCTCCATTTTTTTGCTTGTGGTACCAACCTCCCTGTGTCAGTCGGTGATGTTTGCCTGAGCCCGGTGTAGCCAGCCACAGCATCCAGAAGTGGGATAGCTCTGTTGGGCCCATCAGGTGTTAGCTCCAAAATCTAATAACAAGAGGAGCTAATTATAACCCGTGCAAATATCACAAGGCTATGTTCTGTTGATTTTTAGAGCAGATCAGCACTTCAGTTCAGCACCCATATGTTTTATCTCCATTGCTTAGCTCTCAAGTCTGGATGCCTGCGCCCCTCTGAGGGCTACTGCTGCTGAGACAGAGGGAAGCATTGTGAAGTTCTCCTTTCATCATGAACCAGAGATTTGCTCTTGCCTGCAAATAAATGTCAGGTTAAAAGTGTATCCAGTGTCTAGCACTGTCCCACCAGAGTGTATCTCCTTCCATGCCTGGGAGAATCTCACCGTTAAAAGCACCATCTCCTCCCACTGACTTCTCTGGTGCTGTGATTTACCAGTAGCCCATCCACATCATGCTGAACATGGGCTCTTTGGAGCCTGTAATCTCTTTTGGTCCATGAGAAAACCAGTTGCACAAAGCAGAGAGGCTTTGCCAAGGGCAGGGTTGGAATGAGGAGAGTCACTGAAGGGAGCAGCTCACCTGGGATGTGAGGCGATGGCATTTGTCTGTTCCTTGCCAAAGATCTAATGTGTGGCAGGAAGCTTTACCTGGGTCCCAGGGGCTGGAGGCTGCCAGCTGGATGCTGGAACAGTGTGTGCCCTGAGCCCAGGGAATTTGTGACAGCCACAGCTTTTCAAACACTTTTAGTAACCCACATTCATTTGCTGCCCTTGTTAGGGCTGCGATTCCTAGCACATGCTGAAGCTGACAATAAACCTGCTGGAAGTGTCTGCAGCATAAATCAACATCACTGAACAAAATTATTTGGCGCAGGTGTTTTAAAAGTTAAAGTCCTCTTAAGTCACTGATCTCGTGTCTAAAAGAGCTGCTCACCAAGCAAAGTGGGATCTCCTTAGTTCATGCTCCATTTAAAGATCCATAACGCTAAGATTCCCACTACATTTCTCTGGAGATCATTTCACAAGGTAACACGCATTCCTGCTGAGCTTATTTTCTTGCTGTTACACTGCACTTACCCTTTTATATTTATATTGCTTTTAGATCTCTCAATTCAGCAGGACAATTATATTAATGTTGCATTGCTTCATTTTAGTTGCCTTTTAGTCTAAAATCTGCACCTATTTAATTCTTTCTTCCTAAACCCCTTATCCTATTTGTAGGTTTCTCCTTCTTGGAGCTCCTTAAAGAATATCTGTCTTGTGATAATGTGGGAAGATGTATATTGGGCAAAAAGGCATGCTAACTTTCTGCAAGTTATGTTTTTATTTAGAGTTTAGATGATTTTTGAGAAAGCATCGTATTGAGATGACACCAGTGCTTTTGTTAACGAGCTTCTGTTCCCAGTAATTTTGTGCCTATAATATTACACCTCCTCTGTTTGGCCTTTCCTTTCTTTATTTTTATTTCTGTGAATGGCAAAGCAGCTCTAGGCTATAGGCAGAGAGAGTTTCTGCATAGCTTTTCTGGAGCAAAGCATTTGAGATGCTTGTCTGCCATGGGCTGCCTCTGCAAGCTTTAGGCCAGTCATTTTCATCATTCAAAACATAATTCTCCTCAAATTCTCCTCCCTTCAGCTTTCTCACCTGGTCATGCTAATGCTAAGGAAATTGGGGCCAAGAGATTTTTGATTGCAGGTTGTTTTGTACCTTTTTTTTCCCCAGGTCTGTTGACAGCTGTAACCAGAGTGTGTGCACTTCAAAAAGTTACTTGTGTTCCAAGGTTCTGTGTTCTTTTTTTTAATATAAGGTTTAGCAGTTGAATAAAAGCTTTCCAGATCTCTGCAGGAATATGTGCAATTTGTCCATCATTCCTGGATTTCTGGTGGTATTCTCAATGGGTAGAAGTGCTTTTTCCATTTCCCCCTCTCAGTTCTAGAAGTCTTACATAGTGTGTCGACAGGTGTTGATGGACAAGCAATTTACAGTAATTTCTTATGGTGCTTATTCTGTAGCTCCCTGAATTATAAGTGACATGCTGGCAAAGCTGAAGAACTGATCACCAGACACTGGCAGAGTGTTAAACATGGCTTCTGAGGCTGCCCAGAATTTCCTCCAGCCACTGTCTTCTTGGATGTCTCAAATATACGAAGCAATCCAACAAGCAGGAGACTCCATATCTGCCTCACTGCTGAATTTGAGTGGAGTGGGTGGTAAGCCAGAAGAAGAGAGGGCCCAGGACTTGGAGAATAATGGAGGCGTTTATGATGATTATTCTGAGGAATCTGATGGTGAACGAGACCTGGACCTTTGGGATGAGGACTATTTCTATCCTAGAGAAGACAGCTACATTGGAGGCCCTGATCTTGCTTCTCAGAAGCTCCCTCCTGGCTCTGACACGGGTCCACAGAGGCAAAAACGGGTCAAAAACACCAGCAGCTTGCCAGAGCAGTGCGTTGAAAGCAGCAGGTCCTTGACAACCAATGGATCCTACTGGATGAGTGAAGATCTCCAGCGCCTCGATCGGCTTCCTCCCATCGCTGAGGAAGAAGGTGAGCCCTCTTTGAGGATGGGAGGTGGTGAGCACAGCCTCAGCTTGGGTGGCTCCTTAAGCAGTGCTAATGGCACGGCTCGCTGTGCAGGTAAGCAGCTGGCATGCACCCTGACTGCATTACCCAGGCCTTTCATTTCTGCTGTTGATTTGATTTAGTTGCTAATCTGCTCATTATGTTCTGTATTGTCTCTGTTTCCCACAGCTAAAATAAAACTCCCCAAATCCCAGAGAAAAAAATCTAACCTTTCCAATTCTTCCCTCCTTTGTGAGACTAATCTCATTGAAAGAAGTGGAGATCTCCAGGGTGAAATGCTGAGTATTAGAAGGCAATCCGGCCCTGTTGCTGTAGCAAGGGGCGTTTTGCTTCCCCACCTTGTTTAGTTTCTGGTAGCAGGACCCTTCAAAGGGAGTGTTTAGCCTTAAGCCTTTGCTTTGAAAACCATCTGCCTTTGCGTCATTGCTATTAAATATATATATATATATATGTATGTATGTAATCTCAAACCTTGTTTCTTTGTGCCAGGAATCTCAAGATGTTACTGTGCCATGTGCTGTGAAATGCTGCACTAAAAAGCCAGCCGTATCTCATGATTTTATGGATGAAAGGCTCCCAAATCGCTTTCCTCCCCTCCCACCGCCCCCACAGGCTTTTCAAACAAGACTGAAGAGACAGCAGGCAGGAGATTATGGGAAGGAGAACGGAATTTGGTATTTTCAGTTTTAAATAGGCCTAACTATGACTTCTGATCTTTAAATGACAGCAGGAGTGTTTTCAGGCGATTGTGCCCAGAACTGAGTTTCAGCCACATGACTTGTGCTCACTCAATGTCAGCACAAGTGTGGCTGGAGGTTTCCTGGGTCACGGAGGTGTGATGGAGACGTAGGTCCTGATTGCACCCAGGAAAGCTGCAGTCCTGCTGACACCATCCTTAGGTCTTGCTGGCATAAAGCTGCTCTTTACAAGCATCCTAGGAATGGGAATAGGGGTGGAAAGAGGACAGGGAGGACTGGGTTCTACAATATGGAGCTGATGAAGAACTTGAGACTCACTGAGGATCTACAGAATTTGGCTTCAAATATCAATTTTTTTTTTTTTTTAAGCAGGTGGTAGATGCTCTTGAAAATGTCTGTTTTATTATGACCAGGAGCTTTTCTTCACTCTTGGCTTCTAGGGAAGTCTTACGTATTTAGCCTTTTCTGTGCAGACTGTGGAAGATCAGCCTGTTTGTTTTCGTATTTAACTGGAATATCAGACTGAGAGGGTATAAACCTTGATGGTGCTCTTTAATGACTGTAAAATTAGCTCTTTTCTTTATTGCTATTTCTCACTCCGTTATGGCCAGGGAGTAAATAATTAAAAAGTGCTTTTGGTCTAGCTGTTCTGCCTCCCAAACTGGGACTGCTTGTTTTGTATTCCAAATGAAAGATTGCCAGTTCTCAGATTAGAGATCTCAGAGTTGTATCTCTTGGAGCCCAACCCCTACCTTCTGGTACCCCTATGCACTGCCTGTGCAATATCCTGCCCCCAGGGTTTGTCCATGGGCACCGAGCCAGTGCTGCAGGGCTGGGTTTGCTTTGTGTGCTTGGATTGTGTGACCAGTGTGTGCACAGAAGTCATGGAGCAGGGCACGAGGTGTCCATTCAGGGAGTGCTGGGGCCGTGGATCCTCTTGGACAAGTGCTGTCCTGGGACATGACCTTGTCTCCTGCACCCCTGTGCCTCAGGAGGGGCTCTTGGAGCAATTCACAGCAAATCCTGGGGCTCAGCCAGGTGCCAAATGCATCATTCCTGGGGCAGCCTCCTGCCACACCCTTGCTCACAGCGGGTGGGAGGAAAGGTGGTGAGCTCCCAGGGGAATGAGGGCCAGGAGTGAGCTGCTGTCCCTGTCAGAGCTGTTTGTCACCTGCAGGGACATCTGAGAAAGAGGGTTCTTCGGAGTGGGTGATGGACCAGATGGAGCTTCCTGGTGAGAGATTTAGACAGATGCCAGAGTGACCCATCCCTGCATGTCCCTGCGTCTGGGGACATCTCTCCCAGATGAGGGCAGGTACTTGTCAAGTTGCTGTTTGTCTCCATATTTTTTGACTTTCCTTCTCTCCAACCTTCCTGGAGCTATTGTGGACTGGGAGACTGGTCCCACAGAGCTCCCAGTACCTACAGTGCTGCTTCCTAGAGCTCTCTGCTTCCACACCAAGCACTTCAGGAGCATTGCACAGCTTTTTGCACCTTAGGGAATGTCATTCCAGGTAGTCTCAGATAGACTTTAATCTTTTTATCTCTGCAATGGGCTGCACAAAGGGTCATCCAATGGTCTCAAGACTTCATAGTCACAAAAGTTGGCTGTTTAAGGGTTAGAGGGCTGGGAACTGACTCCTTTTTCTCTCAGGACTAAGTTGTATAATGGGAGAGAAAGTGCTGAACTGTGATTTGAAAATGTCTTCCACAGACCCTTTGATGTGGAAGAACTCGTTTCGTTCTTCTGAGTGAACTTTCACTTCCAAAACACACATGCTCTTTGTATTTTATTTTTCAACTCTTTATTTCCTCTTTTTCCTTTAGATTCATTCTCTAACATCAAGAGTGTGAACTCCTCTGATGGTAACCTAGACATGCAGAGAGACTATAATACCCTGGCAACTTAAAATTTCAGTCATGGATTAAAATGATCAAGAGAAGATGTTTGAAGTATCTTTATTTCTGTTAGCTTTTTACCTAACCCTAAGTGACAGTGTAAGTGACACATGGACTTGCTGACATTCAGCAAAGCTGTTCAGTAGCATCAAAATGAGCTTTGAACATTTTTCCTTCCATTTGGCAGTTCCCCCCCATTTCTGCAAAATACGTGTTTCCTGTTTATCCTTGTATTCTTTTCAGAACATTGCATCTTGACTTTATTTCACTTAATGTACCATATTTCTCTCCACAATAGAATATTTTAAAGCTAAATTGGCGCAAAACAGTAGCAATGCTGAATGCTTTTTGTTGCCATGGAAATATTTCTGGGCACTTACTGAAGACCTGGTTGCCAATAGTAATGTAACAGAGAAAATAGATATGCTTCATTTAGCAGCCACTGGTGATTAAAGAGCCACAGAAACCTGTTACAAGGTCATTCCAATATATAGTTTATTTGGTTCAGGGGGAAAAAGCCCTTGCAGCCCTAGGTGAGAATAATTTTGTTTTAAAAGAGGTGCAAAACAAAATCTAGTAGATGCTCCTTTCTCTTAAACTGACAGCATGCTTCTGAGATGAAACAAAATAACACTGTAGTTAAAAACCATCATTACTCCTTCTCTTTTTTATCAAATATGTTTTTCATCCCATTTTTGCCTCTTCAGAAATGTTTCCTGGATCCTAGAATAGATTTTCTTAGGCTCTGAAGCAGCACACATATTACTGAAAACCTATTTTAGGCTCAGGGATCTAATTAATTGTTTGAGCAATGAAATTCTTGGGTTTTTAAGTCAAAATGTCCATCAGACACCTTGAGGCAGGTTAATCACGGGGTGCAGGTTTGGCCGCTGCTCAGTGCTGGTCTGTAATTAAATGAGGGTAGTAAAGTTGTAGCAAGTTTTCAAACAAATGTGAGGAAAAGTTTGGCTTTTTTTTTTTTTTATTTTGGATGCTTTTGATTCACAGTTTATTACTGAGAAAGTAGCTCAGCAGGAAATATTGCAGTGCCAGGTGTTTGGCTTAAGAAGTTAATGATGGCAAGGCAGAGTCTTCTGTGTATGCAGACTGCTGCCACCAGTGGCAAATCGTGTAGCTGTGAATTTTGCAGAAACAGATGAACTTGCTCTCTCAGACCCTTGTCCACTGTTTAACCCCAGTGTTTGTGACAGGGAAACTGTCTCACAGTGCAGAGCAGGGAGAGAGCAGCCTTTGCATTCCCCCACAGCTGGGACGCTGCTGCTCAGCTGACTGGGGGTAGTTGGCAAGAACTCGGCTGCCAGATACATCACTGCACATTTGGCTTAAGAATTGAAAAAAAATCCAAACCACCAAACAGTGGAGCAAGAAACCACATCTGAAAGCAGTGCACTGCAAGTGGAAGGGTAGAGGTGGCCATTGCTCCTGCTTCCCAGCATGAATCTAAAGGGGAAAAAGCCAGCAATGATGAAAAAAAGTGAAGAACAGCAACGACTGTGCAGTGAAAGCAAGAGGGTTTTAGCCCACTTCTCCCACAGGGCTGTTGTCCTTTGCAAACAAAAAGCCAAAGTGGCCATTAAGTTCTCAGTCTCACCAGACACTGCCCTGAAAAGGCACAGGGACAGACACAGCAGCAGAGCTGGGCCTTCTGAGTGAGTGCTGAGCTGTTTTTGCACAGTGAGGGCTGTGGTGGAAGTCTCTCAGGCTGTCTGACACTGCTCACAGCACTGGTGTAGTGGATAGGTGAGCTCGGCACTTCCACTGCAAAAAGCCCTTAGAGATTTTTTTTCTCCCCCACCAACTGGACAGCCTCAGTGCCAGCTAAAGGTCACATTTCAGTTGCACTAAAATAATTTCTATGGCCTTGGAATGCTAGGAAGTGTGACACCTCTGTCTAGATGGCTGGCTAGTTTCCCTCAGCGCGTGTATAAGGGGAAGCACACCTCTGAGGCTCTGGGAATTTTTAAATCTAGAAAGCACTATTGTATTTACTTACCTTGGCCTCCAGCTTAACAGGGGTCATTGATTTTTGCCAGTAATTGCTGTAGTAAAGGAAATTATTCTTTCTGCTCTATATGAACACTCCTGACCTCAGTAAATGACCCTTCATACGGGCAGGAAATCCTAGAAAAGAAGTGAGGTTTTCATTAGGTCCTATAAACCCATGTAGCAAAACATACCCCTAAGAAAAAGATGTTGATTATGGATAAATTAAATTTCTGCTTGAATTTGAGATGAAAATAGATAGATGGCCAGTCTCCACACTGAGAAGTGAAGTGTTTATGAATTTTATCACCTGTCTGGGTATGGAGCCAGCCAGTGCTCTAGCCAGAATGTAACCCTATAAAAATCAGTGCCTGTACTCCAAGAAGGACATTTAAAGAGGCTACACTGAATCAATACCACCAAGAGGACTAAGGGAATGAAAGCAAAGGCAGACAGTGGACAAAAACACTTCAGAGAAAAATACTCCTGGCAGCTCGAGTGGGACGAAGCACAAACGTGACCGGGGACATGCATCTGGTCTCTGAAGAATGTGATACAAGCCCGTGGCTTTCTGAAGTGAAGTGCAGACGTGAGTTTACACTGAATGCTTTCTCTGGGAAATTCAGAACCACTCAAAGTGTTTGTGCATAGACTTTTGTCCTTGAGAAGGTGGTACAATGTTCCTACTTGTATTTAAAGTACTCCTTTGCAGTTCTGTCTCTTCAAATTTTCAAATTGTAAGGGATCTTCATGCAGGATTTCACATGTGAGTGGGGATGAGAGAGCACAGCAGCTCCAAAAGGAGGGTGGATTGTGGCACGTCAGCTTTACAGCTGGGGAAGTGAAGCCAAACAGTGGTTCAAACCACAATTTCTCAAAGGTGGTACCATTGCCAGCTCTGTCTTGGGCCTGTCAGCACTGCTGTTCATCCTCAGTCAGTGATTTTAGACACAGTGTCTTTGTCAGCCCACAGTAGATCCGGGGTTTGGGTTTTCACCAAGTTCCTTGTCTGGTGAGCAGAGCTTCCATGTGCCCATCTCCCTGGGGGCATGGGGAAGGATGCTCTGTCCAGGGGTACTTGTCATCTGCTCTTGTCGTCTAGAAGGTTGCATAAGCTGTATAGTGAAGGATTTATTGGAGAGGATGAAATGGATTTTGCCATTCAGTGCAGTTACAGAACAAATTGTGTGTGAGCGTGTGTGTTTGTGCATGTATTTTCTGATCCACTTTTGCTAAGTGACATCCTCTTCCCACTCTCCATATGGCAGTTGCGACTCTATCTTCCTCTGGGAAGGTTGTTTAGGACTCAAGAGACTTCATTTACCAATAAACAGCATCTTGGCAGCATCTGGGAAATGCTGCCTTTCTCCTAGAAACCCTGCCTCCTCACCTTCCCTCTCCTACTACAGGCGAGGCAGGTGTGAATGATCTCATTGTGTTATGGTGGAGGTTACGTGCAGGCAATACTAGCAGCACTCTGTGCAGAGCTGGAACATAGTATTTCTGACTGCTGACACAAACACTAGTACTCTTTGTCTTTTTCAATCTTTTTCTTCTTTTTTTTTTTTTGTGTGTGTGTGTGGTTTTTCTCTTCTGTTGCAGTTGTTGCTTGCTTGGCTGCAGGGGCTTGGTGGAAGCATGGATAATCCATCCTTGTTCCCTCCTAGCTTCTTTGCAATGCCTAACAGCACAAAACCCACTAATGTAAGCTCATATAAGATGGGATCACTCTGCCAAAAAGTGAGCTGGTGTTGATCTTCACCCTTTTTCCAGACAGGGCTGTGGATATGACTTCCTTGTGCCCAGGTGATTTTTGGCTGTTGTAATGACCTGGTGGCAGCAGCCTTCATTTTGAGTGACATCATAGACTCCTCAAGCAGTTTTAGTAGCCAGGGGGAAAATTAATTTTCTGCAACGAAAGCAAATAGTGAGGTTACAGTCATGGAGGTAAAACTGTGTAGTTTTAAAGACAGGGAATGTCACTGTTGGGTTTTGGGGACGTTGCACATAATGAGGAAGGTGCGGTTGGGCTGTATCTCCACAGATGCTGTTTGTGGGATTCTCATGCAGCTTCCACAGATGGACTTAGGGACACTTCATCAGTACCTATTTGCAGACCAACAAGAATGACTTGGGTTGAATCCCAAATCAGTCCATAGCAAAATCTGTAGAAAATCCCTTCTCGTGACCATGAAAATAGCTGATGCTCTCACAGCATCATTGCACCACCTAAAAGTTCCCTCATGTCCAGGCAGGTGCTTCTCTGGCTCAAGAACTCTGTACCCCTGTGAGGTGAAGCATCCCTGGAGGGGCTCTTGAGGGCTTGCCCCCACAAGCCGGGTGTTTGGAGGAATTTACCTCCTCAGGCTGAGAGGGGCCTGTACAGCATGTACAGCATGTACAGTGTACAGCATAATTGTTGTGGGAGTATTTTCTAGCAAATAATGAGGCTGTTGGTGCTGGAGAGAAAGCCCTGACTTTGGATTAATGAGAGCCCTGTGGTTTGCTGCAGTTCTGTGTCTCGAGGTCAGTTTGAGGGTTAGACTTATTGCCATAAATAATGTAGCTACAAACCCCTCGGGCCTGAGCTTTGCAATTGCCGCTTATTGGTGTAAAACTGCAGCTGAGATACAGCATCCTTCCCCTCTCACACAGCTGAGCTGCTTCCCGTGCCTGGCCTCAGGAGCAAGCCACTGTGTGGTGACTCAGCCCAGCCTCTTTTCTCAAACAAGAGCCCCTTCCCTGTTATTTTGAGCCAGGTGAGTTGGCCATGTGACTGCTAAAACCGAAGCAAAGGGAAGAGGGGAAGGGCAGGAGGACAGGGTTGTCCCTTTTGGGTGACAGCTTTGGCCCCAAAGGCATCTGGGCTGTGCTGCGCCACATCCCCACCCACTGCTGCTCCCAAAGCTGGTGATTTTCCCAGGAGTGCTTTGGTGTTGTAGTAAAGGGGGACTGTGGTGAATCAACCCTCTGGCAGCAAACAAAGTTTCAATTAGAAAAATCAGTGGGAAAATAAATATCTGCCTCGTTGCAGTGCAGTTGTTTTCTGTATCAAATCCAAACAAATATATTTGAGAGGGAGTTCATTTCCACACTGTTAATCAGCAAACAAAGGCCTGTGGGTGTGAAGCTGATGGTTGGGTGCTGTGAATGGTATGTACATACACTGAGTCTCCTGTGGAGTGGTGAAACCACTTTTAAGAGGAGCAAAGTCAGGGACCTGAGTTTTCTGGAGGCTTCCTTGGCCAGTTTGGTTTCTGCTAGCCGAAAGGAACTTGTGCCAATCCAGAGAAACTTCCTTAAACATGCTGAAGGAAGTTTAGCAACTGACTCCCTTGCATTAGAGGAAGTTCATATGCAAGCCAAACAAATAAATGGAAGAAATGAAGGATGGGTAACCTGAAGGACTTCAACCCATTGTAGTATGAAAACTACCAGGAAAACCGTCATAAAAATAATACTGGTGAGGGGAAAGTTCTTTTCTTTGTTGGAAGGAAAGGACGGTGTTTTCTACTTCACCAGCCATTGGCATCCAGCAGTTTGTTTTGTTTCTGAGCCCATGAGCATTTCCAGGCGCACACCCCAGAGCACACTCAGCTCCACCTGTGCCCTGCAGTGTCCCCAGTGTGACAGGACACTTGCTGACAGGAGCTGCTTTTCTGCCTCTGCAGCTGCATGTTTCCTGCACACAGCCCAACCTGAGCCGTCAGGGAGGTGCAGGCTGACTCATGGGTGTAACTGCATCCGCACCAGGGGTTCTCCTGGTTTAGCAGTGTCTCCTATGGTGTGTAATCTTTTTTTCCCTCCACTCCTGCACAAATCCTGGGCCTGTGGTAATGGAACCCAGTAGAATAAATGAAGCCTGACTCATACTTGCTCCACATGTAAGATGTAAAGTAGGTGATTGGGAAAATCAGGGATGATTGTGGTTCAGCCTCTTGGCTGCTATTTCCTACAGCTATGGAAGAACCTTAGGCAGCGCAGTGAGAGTCAGTTTGACGTGGAATCCCATGTTCCTATTTTTAAAATCCAATTTTGTGAGTAGGAAAGAAACAACAGGAAAATGTGCTGGTTTTCATGCTGTTTTCTGTGGGCAGTCCTCTATTTCTTTGCACAGCTGTGCACAGAATTGGGGTGTATTGCTCTGACTGCTGTATTGTTTCACTGTAGAGGTGGTTAGAGCCAAAAAATGTCTTTTTTTTCCTGATTACTCTCTTTTTTTGCTGCTTTGTTCTCTTTTCTTAAAAATTATGTTTGTTGTAAGTATCCCCCGGCACAAAGGCTTCCAAATTGTGATTCTCTCCACCCGTATTGCATGCAAACACTCAAATAAACTCACCTTGGGGAGGTTCCTAGTTGGTTTGGTCATGGAGTGAGGACAGATGGAGAGGCAAAAGCAGGTTACTGTCTGTTGACACTCAGCAGAGAGGGGCAAACCTCACCTTTAGCACTGGACACGAAATATTCCCTGGTTGTTAGACCTGGCAGGAAGGGGTGAAAACTCATGGGGATAGTGCAAGGAGAAATCCTCCCTCAGCAGTAAATGACCAGTGGGTGTTAGTCAGGGATGTCCTGTCAGTGTGTAGGAGCATGGGTTTACTCCAGCATTTTTAACACATTTGGGATCTACGGGAATGGCTTGGATTGGGTGCCCTCCTCCTTAGTCAAGCCTAAATCAGGCAGGTCTGTCACCTTGTGCCTCAGTTTGAATTCCCAGCTCAAGCAGCTGACAGCAAGAGCAGGAAGAAGGGTCCAGACTGAAAACCACTACAGAGCTGTAGCCACCTAGGAATTGATGGGAGCAACCCCATGCGTGTGGCTGCGTGTTCCCTGTACAAAATGTTCCTCCTTTTTCTGAGAAGTTTTAACAAATCCCTTGTTTGCCACAGACCTTCCCAGTTTTCCAAAGAAAAGCTTCTCTTTCTGTGCGCCGTTCTGGGTTTTGCTGGGGTAGGAGCTGTTGCAGATCACTGCTCCTCTCTGTCATCCTGATCATGAAAATTTTAAGGCCAGGCCTGTGTGGCTGCTTCTGTAGAAGCAAAGAGCATGGCAGTGAGTGCTCCTGGGATGCTCTGAGTGCATGCATTATGCATAGATGTACTGATATTGTCTTGGTTATGTGATCAAACGCATTTTTTTGTGTACTACTCCTGCTTCCTTCAGGGCTTGGTGATGTTCCCATTGAAAATGATTTCCGTGGAGCAGAATCAAAACCTCCAAGACAAAAGTGTACGCACAAAGGCAGCATTAAATGTGTAGGAAAACCAGAAATTTGGCATTTGGAAAGTTTCCATTGTTCAGACAAAATGACTGTTGTTTGTTGTTGTTGTTTTTTAACACCCAGGCAGACAGGATGTATGCAGTACCTCTATGTTTCACACCTACATGATGTATTTTATCCGGTGATTTTTTTTTCTTGGGTAAGCTTGGAGAAAATGATAAGTTGTTCTTTCTACTTGGTAACACTGCAGAGAATTCCTGAATTATTTATTTCATGCATTTTAGCTTGGTGTATTTGGATGCCTGTAAGCTAACTTTGTAACTGACTGGGTGTTTGAAATTTCTAAATAAATAGTGGTAGCTTGAAATACCTTCCCAGAAAAAAGAGGTCACCCTTCCTCTTCCCCCACTGTCTCCTCTGGGGGAAAAAAAAAATAAATTAAAGATCCCACATGCCTCGTTATGAGCAGTGGGAAGCTGATTTGTAAAACAGATGCTGCATAGAAGTAATTGAGTTGAAGTTGCTAGAAATATGTATACGCTACACAACATCTGCAGATCTCAAGATGTATTCATTATCTTTCCAGAATTTAGATTGTAATTATGGGCCCTTTATTTAAGTTTCCATGGTGATGTAGAAAATGCTTCCCCCTTGTCCTTTGCTAATCAGGCCACTTGTGTGTTTGAATGGTGATCGTTTTCCTCTCCCCTGGGTTAAGTTACTGTTATTAATACAGAGATATTAAGTTGACAGGGAGCTGTCGGCTGCTCAGGCAGCGATTCAGCAGCAGGCGCACCAGGCTTTTGCTGCAGATTCCCCAGTGCCACCGTTTAATTAGCCCGTGTGCTTCCAAATGTTTGTGAGGAATAGCAGCCACTGTCATAACAAGTGATGCAGTCGTGCCTTGGGGACTGGGGAAGTTGAAATCAAAGTCAAGCAGCCAATAATATATCACACCATGCCAAGATTCTCTCCTGCATCCCCGCACCCTTCCCCTGCTCTCTTAGCAAAAGGGCTCTGCTGTGTTTTGTAGGGGGTTGCAGGTGGGTCAGTGCCCTGACAGGAGCTGTCCAGGAGTCCTGCATCCACATGGCCTTTGCAAAATGTCTTGCAATAATCAGAATTTCACCTTACGTTAAGGCACATTTATCTAACTTTACAGCCTCGTGCCCCTGGACCCAAGATTTAAATGTTACAATTATTTGAGAAAATGGTGAAAGGTGTGATTTAATTACTAAAAATGTTATTTTACACAGGATTTTTAGAAAGTTGTTCAAGTGGAAGGTGGACTTTTGGTTAAACTGGGATAATTTTTTTTTTTTTATCTTAATCAATCAAAAGATATACACATGTTAATAGAACTTTATAGCATTTGCTGAGCAATTAGATAAGTTTTGTAGAGCTTACATGAGCTGCAGGTAGAAATGCAGGTACTAGGCTGAAAAGGAATGTTTATTTTTATGTGTTTTGATTATTTGACTATATCACATTTAGGCCATGGGGTTGTTACACCTTGAAATAATTTTTATCTAAGAAAATTTCAAAGAAGGTTATTTTTAATAGCTTACATAAAAGTAATCAAATTTTATGACAGCTGGTCACCCATCATTTACAAACTAATGTTTCAAAATTTTTCACTTTTAGCCGAGTAAAAGTTGGAGCTTTTTTCCTCCAACTGAGAACAGTTTTCCAGCAGGAAGGGCAGACTTGTTGTCAAACTGTGGCAACCAGACCAGAGGGTCAAACCTACCAGTGTGGTGGCATGGAAGGAGTTGGTTTCTGCTGGAATCAGCTGGACTTGCTGCTCCATCCTGGGAGAGGAGTGCTGCCACCCCTGCAGCAGCAGGGAGATTCACGGAGATGTGACAGCACTTGCCATCAAGTTTATACTGCAGATTTTTAATAGACCTAGCAGAGTGTTGCTTTTTATCTTCATCTCTGTTACAACTGGGATTAAATACTTGAGAGACGTTGTTTCATGTTTGGACTCAGATGTTTATTAATTCTCATCTATGTTACAGTCTCACAAGCTGTGGGTTCTAGCTAATGAAATAAAAAATGGCTCCTATCTCTTTCTTTACAAGGCCCTTTAAGGATAAACTGTCCAATTATGAAATGACACCTAAATTATTTTTACTTTTAACCCAATAACCAACCACCCATGGTCTGCAATGAGGACTTTTCTACCCAATTACAATACACCACCCAGACCCATGAAGAAGAAGGTGAAAGAGAAGGACTGGCCTATGCCCTAAAACCTCCATCTTGCTTTATATATATTAATATACTCTAAAACCCTAAACTCTAAGTTTTGCACCCTGTGATATTACACATGTCGATTCAAACTCCACACGTCGATTCAAACTACACACCCATAATCCCAGTGCTATCAGTCAACTTTGGAAGGCTTTTCCAAGGCCTCAGGTCAAAAGCAGTGTTTTCTTGGGGATCAGTGCCTGTCAGCACAGAAAGTCTGAAATACTCAGTGCCCAGGGTTCCAACAGCAAAGTATGTCAAAGGAGGTCCTAGTTTCCTCACTCGAGGCTGATGTTAGGTTTGAGGTGGAGGAAGGTGTTTTTCCTCCCCAAATGGGAGAGCTTCTGTCTCTACCCGTTTGCTCAGCTGCTGGGGTTGGCCATGGAGATTATCAAAGCGAGTCTTGGCAACCAAACCATGCCCTTGGTGCTGCAGGATGAGCAGTGATCACGCTCGACAGCTGGGCTGTTCACACACAAACCCCTGCGTGCACAGCGATTGCTGCCGTCCCACCGCTCCCAACATCCTGCTGCTGTGCTCCCCTGGTGCTGCTGGCAGGGACATCAGCAAAATGTCCCTGTGTTTCCATCCTGACCGAGCCAGGCCAAGAATATAGAGCATGTCCTGAGGCCTCCTTTCCCCATCAGGAGGATGCTCAGCACTGGTGAGGGTACAGCCATCCCCCATGCACTGCACGTGCTGGCAGCAGGACGGCAAGGGCAGCACAGGGATGTGCTCAAATGCCTTCCCTTCACTTTTAAAGGTTACAATTCACACTGGTCTCCAGAGCTCATCTGCTGCTGGCAGATGGAGCCAGCAGTGCCTGTTAGCCATGTACCATGTTTATGTGTTCGTGGCACTACCCTGAGCAGGTTACATCGGAGTTGCTTTTTTTTTTGCACAAGAGAAGTTCTCTCCCAACCTTAGCAGGGGCTGCAGGGGAATGGAAGCATGAAAAAGTTTTCAAGTCCTTTGTTTACTACTTTGTCTTTGCACACGCAAATGATTTTTACCAGCGGTTCTTCCCTGTGTTGTGACTTTGTGTTTTGCTCTGTTAAATATCTTCATTAAAAAAGAAAAAATAAACATGCAGGGTTGAGCAGGGTCTAATAATATGTAAATGATGCTGATACAACATGACATCACCAAGGTTTCCAGAGGTTTGGAGAAGCAGGTGATTCTCAAGGTCGTGCCCCAGTCCTCCCAAAATCCTTGGTCACTTTTCCTCCCCAGAGGGGGCACCTGGGGGTCAGAAGTGTGCTGTGTCCTCTGGCTTCTTGGCCAGGAGCAGCAGACTGTCTAAAGCCTGAGTTGTGTTTTTCTTCCAGTGAAGAGATACAGGGAGGAGGATGAACAGGCAGCATCTTCAGGCAACAACCATGATGTGATTAAGCAGTTTGAGACCTCTGTGTGATGGTCACATAGTTTTTGATCAGAATTATCAGAACAAAAAGTAGATGTGGAGTGTAGACCCAAATTCAGCCACTTGCCCTCCAGCCACAAGGAGCACAGGACAGAGGTGTCTGGATGCAGAGGTACTGCTTGCATGGGAAAAGGTTAAAAAAGTTGGAGTCAGAGATCTGTAGCTTCAACACAGAGAGGTTCCATGAGAGAGAGACAGAGAGGTTCTTTTGCTGTGGACAGCAAGTCCTAGTTCTTCCATTCTCTCTTACTCAACTTGATTTCCTGATTTTACCTGCAGCTAAAATACTTAGGAGGGAAGTGTCCAAGTCCAAGACTTGCTGAAGTCCATTAAGATCTTTCCATCAATATCATATTGTTAATTGAATTCTGTTTCCTTAACCCACAGGGATTCTCATGGATTTTTATTGGAATTTTTTTCCAGAGTAAAAACTGTGGGACTTGGTTGTAATTATTTTTTATCTATGCCACATAAGTCATCTCTTTAGCAAGCTTTTTAGCAGAAGCTGAATGTCTCCTTTTGCAACAACTTCACAAACACAAGGTGAATATTGAATGAATTATGCTGTATCATTTGCCAGCACATACGCTAAATGTCAGGCAATGACAGAAACTAAAAATTTATGGCACAGAAGGGAAGAATTTTATGATCATCCGTGGACTAATGTAATGACTCTTTTATACAAACAGAGATGAAATGCATTTAAAAACATAGCTATTTAGAAAATTGGCCTGAACACATTCTAAAATCTAGAGAAGTTCATTAGAGGGAAGACCCATAAAAGTGCCTGTTGTTTTTAGTTCAATAGAACATTTTAATTTTGAAATATAATTGCTTGAATTTAATGCACCCTCCAATTAGATCATTTGAAGGTGTCTCCATCTACCTCTTCTGGTACAACGTGGTGCAGAGATGCTGTTAATTTTATTTTCAGGGGTACCTAACTGGTGCCACCATCAAGAAACATTAAGATTTGTGGATGTAAAGCCATCATTGTGCTCCAAGGGTGTATCACACGCTCTTCCAGCTGAGCAGATCTTCTGGGTGGGAAGGATGAAGGATCTTTTGGAAGTGCTGAGTCCAGACTGGGATTGTGGCATGTTCAGACTTTGCCTGAGACTTCTCTTCTCCTTGTGTACTCCTAGCAGACCTTTTACACATATTGCTGGTAGTTTTCGTTTCTTACATAAATCTGAAATCTGTAGCAAACTCAGGCACAGAGCGAAGCTGAGCATCTTGGGGAGCCCTGAATAACTTCTCTCCCACTCAGACTTGGCATATGGCAGAGTCTTCTCACACTGTGTTCTTACAGGAGAGCTTCCTTGACCCTCTGTTTCTGTTTTCACTGTCATGACAGCCTGCACTTTGGACTCATTTGACTTTAACTTTTCACCTGTTAGAAAATCTTTGTAGTAACCTGAATAGATCTTGGAGTGCACACAGCATGAAGGAAGTGTTTGGAGGATGCTCTGGGGAGTTGAACGGGCTCGAATGCCAGCTCTGCCCACAGCCTCTCTGCAAATCACTCTGTTAATAAAGAGCCTATTTTAGTTCTGGAAACATGGAGCCTTCTCAGACTATTACCCAGCATGTGGTAAATTAAACAATCTTGGCCTGATTGCATAATGTCACTTGAAATTTAAGATCCTTTTTCTCTTTAACCCCTAAAATTTACAAGCCATTTTTGTTTAGATTTATTGTAATTAGATAATGATTCTGCTCCTTTGAGGCTCTTCTAGGAAGTTTTTTCGCACTCTTTTGGTGGCTAGTCTCAAAATAACCAGGGGCAGGAGCACTGCTTGGTCTCCCTGTGGGTTTGCCTCAGTGCAAGGGGTGCAGGGGCACTGCAGAGTGGTCTGGAACTGGGGCTGCAGCAGG
Source organism: Donacobius atricapilla (assembly GCA_013397315.1). NCBI lineage: Eukaryota > Metazoa > Chordata > Aves > Passeriformes > Mimidae > Donacobius > Donacobius atricapilla. The sequence goes on from WBMY01001229.1 coordinate 69,000, forward strand.
GGGCAGGAAAGAGGATTGCTGCTGTGTGAGGGCAAATATGCCTCAGGCCCACTAAGCCATAACTCTGCTGTCTTATAGGAAGAGGGGTTTGAGAAATCACTGCTTGTAGCTGGGAGGATTTCAAGTGCAGGGGCACCTAGGTCCATACTGAAATCCTTTCTTCCTCTGGACTAGATTTAAACAGGTTCTTAACTTTCATCTTGAGTTTAAATACAGTTTAAAGAAGGGATCTAATTTCTTTCAAATGAGAAACGTGAGCGCTTTTTTGGTGGGTGTTTTTTTTTTTTTTTTAATTTTAGGGGGATTTTTTTTGCATGGAAGTGTAGTGATTCCTTGGAGTTCACATAGCAAACACAGCTTTGGTCAGCACAGGTAACAGGCAAACATAAATTCTTCATCTGTGTTTCTTGCTGGTTAATGAACTGTGTGGTGTTAGTTTAGCAAGATCTACCAGTCCCCGTCTTTTAACACTGGCAGTGGGTTTTAGGAAGTGATGAGACCTCTCAGGACATTTCTTTGGCACAATATAATGATTCATAGAACTGAGAGGTTGTGTGTCATTGGAGAAAAAAAAAAAAAAAAAAAAGATACTGTAAATTAGCCAGAGCATTTGCCTGCCAATGTGAGGAGGGACTGCACAATAGTTTGTAGCCTGGTTTTTGGTTTTCAGTGTTTGATGTGCCAAGCATTCCTTGAATCTTTGGAGAGATGCTTCTATATCCCAGTTTGTTACATCCCTAATAGAGTTCTATTAGGAGGTCATGCTCATCCTTTCATCTGACACTTTTTTCACAGCCAGTTCTCCAACCCTGAACACAGGCTTTTCTGATTTATTGGTGATTTCTCCTACACAGTATCCCCCTTGCCTCCTTCCTGGATTGTGAACATGTGACCAGAAGGGGAAAGTTTGGGAGACAGGATTCTTAAGAAAAATCACGCTTTTTCATTGTACAGTACGATCTGCCCTTAATCTTAGAATTGTCTGCTATTGCTCTGCAGGGACTCTTGGCTAATTAAAGTTCAGATAATGCTGTCTCAACCTCTGTCCCTGATGCTGTGCTGTTTATTCATGTCAGGTATTCATAAGACGGTTGACATTTTCTTCCTTAAAGATCTCTCAGGTAAATTACAGGCATTTTACTGCTCTGACCTTTTCCTTTACAGGAGGAACTTTTGTTTTCAACATTTATTTTGTGAATATAATGTCGGAACGGATGTAATTGGAGAGGTGTAGTTGTTCTAGTCTGTATAGTTGGTCTATTACCTGTAATGATCATCTAATGCTGGTATTTATATGTGATTATCTCTTACCAAACTGCTTTAAATTTAAAGAAAAAGGCAGACTGTTTCACTGATTGGTTTGGGTGAATCACCTTTTTCTTTACTTCCCCTGAATACTACATTTGCTTTCCTAACACATTCATTTTGTGCCTGAGTCTCAGGGAGATGACTTGCTCTATTAATATATTTCTGGAGTTCTCCTGTTATGGGTAGACTTTTATGGCTTTAATGTAGTTTTTGAAAATTCCTCTATTATTGATCTAGATATTATCCCAGCAGGAGTCAAACCCACAAGACAATTGTGTGAGGATAATTTCTTACTACAGAAGCATTTTATTCTGAAAGCCTGCTGTGTGGTGTGTGCTTTGATGGATGACCCACTGTTTAAATGTGTATTAGACATTGGCTTGCTAATTAAATGCCTTAAGGAGTGCTTGTATCCATTCAGTCTCAGTAAATGCGTGGAATTTCTGTTATTTTATTTCTTGCTTATGCTTTTATGTTGAGTTCTTTCTGTTCTGACTGTAGAGAAGAAGGGGAGTAATGGCTAGGAAAAAAAAAAAAAGATTACTTTCTACCCTCGCTCAAGACTTTCAGCTCAGGGCAGAGGCGAGACAATGAAGGCTCTCAGTTCAGAACTAGGTCTGCCAGATATGAGGAGAAGGAAAAGAGATGGGTTTTGCATTTCAGAAGGGTGTGAGAAGGGCACTCACCTGGAATTTTAGACATGTGAATTTGGATCCCTCTTTGCTCCTGAATGGCCATCTCCCATAAGGAAGAGGACCATAATTACAAAGCTGTGAGATGCTTTTAGACTTCTTGGTTGAAGTGCCTGTGCTTGAAGCCTTTTACTGGAAGGGCGAGTGGAGATGGTTCACGGTTGAAGAAAGAGAATAAAGTTATTCTCCTGATTTCTGAGTTCTTAAATTGAAAAAGCAGCCAAAGAAAGGAACAAGGACTTCTGTTCACTCAGGAAATGTTTCCTGAGTTTAATCCTCACTCCTCTTGCTGGGATTTTGTGTGTGTGTGGAGCAGATAAGCATCAGAAAGAGTGTATTTGCTGCTAAGGCCAGACACAGAATTTCTTCTACTCAGAACGATTTAGGCTTTTTGTTCTAAGACAGAGGGATGTGTAGAGGATCATAGACTGGCTCAGGTTGGAAGGGACTTTTGAAATTTATCAAGTCCAATCCCCCTGCCTTGATCAAGTTATTCAGAGCCTCATCCAGCCTGGCCTTAGACATATCCAAAGCTGGGGTACCCACAGCTTCTCTGGTCAGCCTGTGCCTGTGGTCTCACCACCTCACAGTAAAGAATTTCTTCCTTATATCCAATCTAAATTCACCTGTTTCGGTTTAAAACATTTCCCATGCCCTGTCTCCACAGGCCTTGGTAAAAAGTGTCTCTCCGTCTTTCTTGAAATCCCTCTTCAAGTATTGAAAAGCAGCAATAAGACCTTCCTGATACCTTCTGTTTTCCAGGATGAACAAGCCCGAGTGTCTCAGCCTGTCTTCATGCAAAAGGTGTTTCAGCCCTCAGACAATTTTCATGGCCCTACTTTGGACCTGCTCGAACAGGTCCATGTCTTTCCAGCACAAGTCAGTTCCCTCCAGGTCCTGGAATGCATCTCATCAGGTGCCATGGATTTGTGAGTGTTCAAGTCCCTCAGAGGGTCTCAAACCTGATCTTCTCCTAGGATGGGTGGGACTTCATCCCTCCAGTCCCTGCCTGGAGATTCAAGGACTTGAGAGATGTGGAACAAGCAGTTGACAGTGAAAACTGAGGCAGAAAATGTTATTGGGCACCTCAGCTGCCTCTATGTCAGTTGCCACCAGATTCTCGATCTCATTCATCAGACAGGGAATAAAAACATTGATTCATTTAACAAGAGCAAACTAATAGTTTTCTATTCAACACAGCAATTAATACTATTTTTTAAAATTTGAATTTGAGACCAAATTTGAAAAAAATTATTGTTATTTAGTAGTGACCTTTGTAGGAGGAAAGACGTGGCCCTTCTTGAGCAGGGGAGTGGACAAGATGACCTCCAGAGGCCCCTTCCAACTTCACCTCCTTCTGTGGAACCTTTAAACCCTAAATAGTTCTGTTTGCAAAAGAAATTGTTATGTTTTCATTGCTGTCATCAGCTGTCTGCAAGCACAACTCATTCTTTCATTGTGACTGTTTTTTGCTTATTTGAAAGGGATGGAGGCAGAATCTGTCTTTCTGTCTTCCTGAGGCAAGGTTCATCATGAGATGCATGAGGAGGAGGAATGTCCCTGGTTTTCTTCTGAAAGTGCTTGCAGAACACATCCAAGGCCAAATGATGACTTTTTTTCATCTGTGTCCCTGGACATGTAATTATCTGTGCTGCTCCATCCAGAGAGCTCTCACTGGTGCTTTCAAGTAGAGAAAAGTGCCCTGTTTCTCTCATTATAGAGATTTCAGTGGTGTAGAAAAGGAATCTGTGGTGTGAAGCAGAGAGGATTATTTTATCCTCATCAATGAAGCTTACTCTAGCCCATGGAGTACATGTATGTAGGACAAGATTAATTAAAACTAAAGAAAGCAGTTAGGAAATTCAGTAATGCATCTCCCCTCTGTTGTCCTTGGGAGGACAATTCAGCCCAAGCACAGGATTTAGAGATTCCTGGTTGGTTTTTGGAGCTGGCCATGCTCACCTAAGCTCTCAGGGGTGGGTGAGAGGGTAGCGTTGGCCCTCTGTCATGTCTGTGAAGCTGCTTTCCTCACCAGCACCATGCTCTTGAGGACAATACTAACTCCTGTCATCTCCTCCTCCTGCACAGGAGGAAATTGTGATAACTGTTCGTCAGGCCTCTGCTGTGCTTTTCTGTAGTTTGATTTGTGTTTTTATAGAAGAGATTGCTTTGGGGCTGCACTTGAATATCCTAGACACACCACTGATACTTGCATTTTGTGCATAACTTCTTCAAGTAAAGGCAATGGATTTCTCAGTTCAGGATGGGGTGAGAGACAGCCATGTCCCCTCCATCGAATGCTGATTTAAACAGGATGGGTTATTTTACAGGTTCAGTGCTGCAGGAAACAGAAACTGTCTATTGTAAGCACTGGGGATCAGGGAAAAGTGGGAAAAAAAAAAAAAAAAAGAAAGGAGAGAAGGCACATTTTGCAATGGGAGGAATTTGTTCTAATCCCTCTGAAATTATTTTCTTGCTGAAATATTTAGACCTGGATGGACTAAGCCAACTGAGTTACCAAGACAACCTCTCCTGTCATGAAGATGACCACGTATCTGTTGATTCAAGAACAACCACCAGGAATAAGGGCGCTGGGCAGCACAAGGGGCCCGTGCTGGAGCCCAGAACTGGGGATGGTGTCAGCCACTTGCACAGGGAAGGACGTCTGGAAATGGAGACAGCATTTGCCAACCAGGGATTGGAAGTAAATGATGCCACTGACAGCTCATCGGCTTGGAGCCCTGAGGTACAGTGGATTGTCATTTATTACACATGGTGAAAGCTTTTGAAGGATATTGGGGGCCAAAAAAAGGTTAGAGGAGAAATGAAGTGAAAAATTGATCAGCGCAGCACAAGATGATGGTACTCCTGTGTGCTTGTGTGCATGACCATGCACCTCTTCCTTTGTGCTTCCCCTTTTTTCTGGTATTTTACCTCTTGCTACTAACACTAATTCATAGAAATTCTTTTATTGCTTGATTTCTGACTGCAGTCTCTGAACTGAAATTGGAACTTTAGCTAACCGGAAGCATTTGCTGCCATTTAGCAAAGAGCTCTCTGTGCTGGCCCAGGGCTTGGTCACTGGCTGTATGTGCAGGGGGTGTGTCCCAGGACAAGGTATGTGGTCACTGGGTTAGGTCTCTGTCTTTTCTATGTTTCGTAGTTTCTATGACTTAGACAATGGGAATAATCTGAAAAGCTGGAGGTAGCTGCTGGGGGTGGCCTGTGACCTGGCCAAATCGACCATGATCTTATCCCCATTGATACCAGGCAAACTTTTAGGGAAGGAGAGAACCCGAGTCTGCTTTCCCTTAGTTCTGCCCTTTTATTTTGAAACCTCAAGGAAACATTTCAGATTTGAAGGTATTATAAACACCTCATGACTTTGCATCCCCCTTTCCTGTACTAATCTCTCTGCATGATGTGTTGATTTTCATTTTCTTACCGCAGGATCAAATTTCTGGAAAAATATCAGCCTGCATCAGACATATTAAAAGAACAGCACAAAGGTCATATCTTATGCCTGAGTTAAAGGAGAGCTGTGGAAATCCATACCTCCATCAGCCTGTGAGCAACAAGGCTTTGAGGGAAGGCCCCTATCCTTGGAGCAGGCTGCCTGCAGCCAGTTCAGACCTGGAAGGCAGATCCTTGGTACAGATGCTCCAGCCCTAAGGGGTGTTTGGAGCAGCATTTTGGTTTTCTGCACAGCCCAGTCCCACAAAACACTACACACCACACGAGAGCTGTGTGTGGCAGCAGCCCTGCCCTCTCTTTGCTGTGTTTCTGACACACACAGTTTGTCTGCCCATCTGAGGCTCATTTCTCCTGTTCCATGTCTGATGTGCTTTGCCATGGTTCACGTGTGCCGCAGTGTCTCCAGTGCCCTCTTGTATCTCTTTGAAATGCATGGCTCATTTTACTCATTGATGTCTATGTTTTAAAAATGCAAAGAAGGGTTCTGGCATACTGGAGCAGAAATGCCCAAGACACAGTTTATCTCTTTACAAGCAGCTTCTCATTCAAAGGTATTGTGTGGATTAATGAAAGACTTTTTATTGCAGGAACTAAATGTTCTGACATGTCAGAAATGTCCAAGTGTTATTATGCTCCACTCAAAGGGCCTCTCTTTAGAGACAGAAATGGTAATTTTATGCCCCTGCAGTGGAACCACAAGTACCATTTCAAGCCTTGTCCATAATTAGCTGCTCTTTCAGGTTTCTCTGGCAGAAATGGACTTATTTTACTTAGTGAAGTGGATGCTGGCTGTCCTGAATGACCAGGTTAGACGTACAGTATCAGTCAGGATACTTGGCCTGGCCTCTCAACGACTGTGCTGGGAAGAGGGAAAAGAAAGAAATTCAGATGAAGCATCTAAACCCCAGTCTTTACTTGGATTCCAGTTCAAGTGTCTGTATAACCAACACATTCACAAATCACTTGCAGCTCAGCTGGGCTCCAAAAGCAGAGGGGAGTTCTGCCAATGACTTCCACAGAAGGAGGATTTGTAGGTGTGTAACAAACCTGCATGGGGGTGAGTGCTGGATAGCACAATGCTCTCAGAAAGGGCCAGTCTGTGAGGTCTCCAAAGCTTGGTTTCCCATGGAAAGCTTACTGCCAAAGAGTTTGGCATTTCTCTTTCCCTCCTTGCCTCCAGTTCATGCAGTCTTCTCTGCAGTGGATCTGGCCACAGCTCTAGTAGCACAGTTTGGGATTTCCTGAAATCCAAATCTTTTCTAGCTGTCCGGTCAAAATGCAGATATCTGACCTTCAGTCTACCTTACACAGTGCCAGAAGGTGAGATGCTAATCCCTGCTGGGGCAGTAAAGAGTCTCCTGGATCTTCAGTCCTGTGGGTTTGTACTGATGCACTGGAGTTCACATTTTCCAGCTCAGTCATGTAGATGAAAGAAAAGTTATGCCTCAAGCATGGTTGTATCCACACCGTAGCAGCAGTCCTTAAGTGTGCCTTGATTCCATCTCCTCAACAGCAAATGCACAGATAAAAGTGTGGAGGGAAATCTGAGCCAAGCACAATCCCATCCCACATTGAATATTATTTCATCAACCAGACAGAAATAACTTGACTGCTACACAGGAGCGCTTAACATTTTCATAACACCACACTCTCTCCAGGCAACCTGGCCTGCCTTGCATTTTTGTTTTTAGCAGCCTGCTGTTCATACAGAAAGGTGCTTCTGTAGCTAAGCAAGTAATTTTGTGTGTTGTTCTCCCTCTGACATGACTTCTGCAAGACGTACAACAGCAGGTCTCTGATCTGCACACTTGGACTTTTGTGTTCAAGTGCACAAGTGTTAAACACCTCTGAAAATGTGAAAATCTGGAGCTTTGCATGTCATGGCAGATGAATCTGAGCACTTCAAAAGTAGATTGACAGGAAGTAAACAAAAATTTTCATGTTTATCCAAGGCCCTGTTTGAGACACACCACCCCAGACACTTCTGAAGGGACTTAACACCAGACGTCCTGTGGCCCATCATCTGTTCTCTGAACAAAAAGATTCCTGTGTTGGAAAGAAGTGTTACTTGAAATGTGAAAAGAAGATAAATGTTTGAGGAGGAGGGTGACTCAGATGCTGGTGACAGGCCTTAATTCACCTTCTGGCTATTAACTGAAAATCTTTCCCTAGTACAGTGTATACTCATGTTTAAATACAAATCATTGATCACTATAGCAACCCCTTTATCATATGAAGCACATTCTAGCTCTAAGATAAAAAAGCACTGTTGAACAGAAACCCACACACCCACTCAGAAAAAAGGTAAGGTGAGCAATCTGTGGTTTTATCTTGTTTTATCAAGATGGCTTTTGTTTTAAAAGTAGGTAAAAGATTGTGTGTGAATTGGTCTGCCCATGTTGTGATTGTTTATTTTGAATTTTTATTCTGAATGTATTAGTACCCAAACTGAACAGAAGGAACAGATGCGTCTCTTGGGAGATTTTAGAAGCGTATAAAGAATCAATATGTATTTAATCAGACTGCTTTTTCCCATTATCATTGCTTTAGCTGTAGGAAAAGTATTGAATTATGGGTTAGCATCTAGAAATGGAATTTCCATTCTACAAGAAATCCTGACATAATGATTTCCTCTTCAAATTGAACACAATGCCTAATTTTTTTTAATTTCTAGCAGAACAAAATACCAAAAAAGTTAGAGATTCAGCTGTATTGATCCATTTTAATAGTGAAAAAAAATCCACCTTGAAAAACAATTCCAATACTTAACCTGTTACTTTGAACATACAATGAAGTGTATGTTCAAAGTAACAAGTTAAGTAGGTCAAATTGTTTTGCTACTGCCTCAATATTGACATGAATGAAATGTAAAAATCCCTTTGTTTAGTTTCCCTCTATGTAGAATATTTGCCAAATTAACTGTCTCCTGCAAAACACTTAAATATTGATGAAACTTTTTGTTGGAAATGTTTCAACAAGTGCTGTTGCTTACTTGAGCGTATGGGGACTATTACACAAAACCAGGCAATTAACTATCATTGGCCTTTCCAGAAACAGTGGGATCCATATTTCACACAACAACTGCCCATACTTGCAGGCACGAGTGAGGAGGATAATTTCTTCTTAAATGGAGCTGGAGTCACAGAGGCGGCTGAGTGCCAGTGGAGGTTTTACTCCTTCCTTCTCTTTGCAGGAGCACAACGAAGCGAACAGCGTGCCAGCTCATCGCGGTGCCCACGAGCCCATCTGCAAATGTGGTGACCTGGATGTCATCTTCACCTATAAACCCTCAAGCCAAAAGCTAATAGCCACTGTCCTGGAGGCCAGGGACATCCCGGACAAGGACCGCAGTGGTGTGAACACCTGGCAGGTGCACGCCGTCCTGATGCCAGGCAAGAAGCAGAGGGGCAAGACGAGTGTGAGGAGGGGGCCCATCCCCATCTTCCAGGACAAAATCACCTTCAGCAAGCTGGATGCACAGGAGCTGAGCAGCCACGCCATCCGCTTCCGCCTCTACGCCGTGCACAGGATGGTTGGGGAGAAGATGATGGGGGAGCAGTTCTTCCACCTGAGCGGCATCAGCCAGGAAGGGGAAGTGAAGGTCACGCTGCTCTTGGAGCCAAGGAGTAACCTGAGTGTAAGTTTGATGAAGGACAGGTGGAGCCCATAAAATTGTTTGTTTTTTGGTGAATATGGTGTTCCTGAAGTCCTTCAGTCAGGGCTGTCAGTGTGTGACTGGCGGATCTGACCTGCTGCCACTTAAAAAGTTACCAGTAAGGGGAAGCACAGGGCATTTCTTCCCTGTGCAAAGCTGTGTTTTATTAACAGCTCAGCTTGTAACCTTACACAAAATCATGTGGATCTACCACATCTGCACAAGTCACCACATGCTGCGCCATTCAGATACAATAGGTTGGTCTGGGAGCCACCAAGGCATAATTAGTCTTAGTTTCAGTAAAGGCCGTGGTTCTTGTGCACCACTGTGTTGGTACTGCCAGTGCAAAAGCTGCCTCATTTGGCCCTAGATACCAGCTTGTGGATCTCCACTGTGCAGTTTCCATCTTGCCAGAAATGCTTAGTAACGTTCTTCTACATGACAGATGGAAGTAGAGAGGTGGGTCATGTGAAGAGGAACTGGCTGTGCTGCTTCTTAATTTTCCATGCACATCACAGTTGTGCCCAGCTCTGGCTATGCCAATCAATTTGTGTAGATGAGCTCTGTCATGACTCATTGTCTACAAAAAGCTTGGAGAGAGGCTGTGCATGTGAAATGAATAAAACATCCTACTCCAGATGAAGCGGAGAATAGTGAAAGCGTTGTGGTAGTATGGAAATAAAGTAAGAAAATGCACAGTACATGGCCAAAACCTGCCAAACTGCAAAGTGTATTCCATCCAAAAGCCATTATCAAGGAGATGTACCGAGTATTAGTGTAGTAGGATGTTTGCTTATCTCAGAGGCTTTGATTTACACTCGTGATAACACTTTACTCAGAGTTCCTCATCTTTAAAGAGAAAGTTCAGAGATGTGTTTTTGTAAAAGTGACGCTCTGATCCTTCTGGTGCCCCAGAATAATTAATTCTCAGTTATTGTAATTTGTTAAGAGAGATCTTACTAAACAAGGCCACGAGACATAAATTAAGGGGGAGGGGAGGAGTGGTGAATGTCCCGATGATTCTCTCAGTGCTCTTTCCCTGCAGAGTGCAGATTCTCAGCTGAGTCTGTCAGCAATCTCTCACAGTGATAGCGCTTCCTCAACACAGTCCCTGTCGCATGGAGGGGTGCCAGAGCTGCTCGTGGGACTGTCATACAATGCCACTACAGGGAGGCTGTCAGTGGAGATGATCAAAGGCAGTCATTTCCGAAACCTTGCAATTAATAGGCCACCTGGTAAGTACTTTCACTGCTATTAAATAGCGCTGTTGTGCCAAAATTTGCTTTTTTATTTTCTTCCTCAAGGTACTGAGCTACAGCATTTCTGAGCTGGGTTTCCTTGCAGATTGATTGAAAATAAAGTATTATTTCAGATAATACTAATACTAACACTACTACTACTACTAATATATCCATGTGTTGATAAATATTACAGGGCAATTGGAGGCAATCATATGAAGGCTCAGCTGATGGGGCAATAATACCCAAATGTCTGTTTTATTGCTCATACCTTTACAATATCTGATTATGGCAGAGTGCTGTTGTATCCAAAGCACAGCGTAATTCTCAGCGGATCCATTAAAAAAAGCGAGAAGCACTTTCCAAGTGTTTAAATGTTACCATGTGACCCACAGAGGCCCTGCCTGGTGCCATGAAGTGTTTCCCAGGGCTGCACTTGGTTTAATCCCTTTGCTGTGCTGTTGGGTGACCTGGTGCTCTGGGCCCTTTGGGGACCCTCCTGCTGTGAATTCTCCACCGCTGCGCAAGGAAATCTTCTGCAGAAAGAAGATTTGAAAGTTGTTGCAACAGCTGAGTTCCCTTCCTCCAGTGGTAAAGGAAAAAATGGAAATTGCCTTAAGGTAGCTTTAGTTGGTGCCTGAGCCGCAGTAAGTCCTTGAGAAGGATGGTGCTGGTAATGTCCATGATAGAGAAGGAGTCACAGCTGCCTGTCTGCTGCTAGGTTGCCTCATTCAGGGGTTGAAGAGCAGTGCTCCCTTCATCTCCTGCTGTCCTTTTGCCTCCTGTCTGAAACCAGCAGCTAATGGCAATGTGAAACAACACCTTTTTTTTTGTTGGTATATTTGCTTTTTGTGATGTGTGCCTGCTCGTCAAAGTAGGTAAACCTTTGACACTTCCTTGCCTTCTCTGGATTTGACAGAGTATCTCCAGCTGCAAAACATTGAAATTGCTTTTGCAAGATGCTCTGCTCCTTGGTTCAGATCTAGCAAAATATTTATGAAATATTTCAGTACATGCTTGTGAAAACTCAGGTTTTCCATTAAACTATGCTTAAGTAGATTACAGAAATAATCTGTATCATCAGTCAGCCCCTCAAGAATTAAGGGAAAGTCTGTGCAACAGTAAAACACCTGACCTCAGCCTGTGCAGCCCTCACTGTCTTTTATTAGCTGTGATAACATAGCTCCCCATGTGGGTTACTTAAAGGCATGTACATCTTTTAATAAAAGGTTTTAATTTGGGATCTTTTTTAGTAATTTAAAGCAAAGGTAGACTAAGGCAACCATGCCCCAGCAGGAAAGCTCTCCTGTTTATATGTGCCGCAGAGTAGATACATTCTAAAGTTTTACTCTCAGAAATTAAATTAAAGTAGTCCCAATATAGGTGCAAATTAATTTTCAAGCATCTGTAATGCCCACTTCTTTTCTCCATAAATGAAATTTCATCCTTTCTGTATCCAGATGATACAGACGTGTGTCAGGCCAATGTCCCTCAGTGCGAGATGAACTTTTTAGGTGAAACACAGAAATCTATAAATTTTTATAGGTGAACTCTGAACCTACCAAAATCTGCTTCTTTTATTCCAAGTCACATTGCTGTTTCTGCCTTCTGAATTGTTCTTCTGTGCCTGTAAAGCCCCCAGTAGTGTGATAAGAAAAAGAAAAACCCAGTGAAGCAGAAACTGAAAGAAATTAAAAACGAGGAAGGAAACCAGCCCTTGTCTGGGTGCTGGAGCAGCATTTCACTGATGACCCCTCTGGCGCTGCAGAACAGCGCTTCGAGGGCTGCTCCTGGCCGTCTGAAACACGCTGCTGGCTGAATGAGATGCTCAATAAGTCCTTCACAAGGTGAGAGCTGAAACTGCCGAGCCCCTTTCTGCAGGGTGAGCAAAGAGCCCTTGTGTTTTCTTAAATAGGTCCTGTTTGAGGTTCTGTTGTTCGGGGCTCAGAGGGAGTGATTTCTTTAAAGTGTCATGGAAATTTCGGATATAATAGAGCTGTGGAACACTTAAATACCAGCCTAAACTGCTATTCAGGGCAGCCATTTATAGTAAGACTGAGAGAAGCCAAGGGGCAGAATCCCTCCCCATTCCCAGCCCTGGATACCCAGATCCTGTACAGGACCCATCCTGACAGCTTTTGGGAATGGCAAGGGAATTTTGCACCACAACAAAGTCTCCAGCTGTGCTTTTTGCCCACCTTGACCCTCTTCTCTGCCACCTGTAGACCCACACCATGCGTGCTGCCTTCTTGGCATCCTTGCACAGGGATTTCACTGTGTGCAGAAGGAACTGGACTGGGGCATTGGCGATTTTAGGTGTTAGCGACTGCAGAGGCTGAAACAGATGGTTTTCTAGAGAAGCAAAGGGAGATGGTGCATGTCTCAGTGTTTCCTGAGCACATTTTCTCCTTCACTTAAACCTTTAAACTGAGTCAGGTAAATGTCAAAGTCATGGGTGCTTATGTGGGTAATAAATGGGTTAGGAAACAGCTGGGGAGCTCACAGCAGCTTAAATCGAGCAGGCAGTGTCTTTTCTTCAGGTCACATATGTGGGATTTAAGAATAGTTTGGTCAAGGATAAGTGTCCAGGTGTTGTTCCAGGGAACATGCTGAGTTAAAGGCCTAAGCTGAGAATCCCTGATCACACAAATAGATCCATTATCACTCAGAGCACTTAAGAGCACTCGAGAGTACGGCTCCAGCATCGGACCGTAAATTATCTGGGTGTGCCAAAAAGCCTCGTGCAGAAAAGCATCTACAGTTCTGTCAGATGTGGACACTGTTGGTATTTTAGTGCTAATGGCTTGTGTGCTGTGCCTGTCATTCTTCTTGCTTCTTGTAAAAATCACTAATGTGTGCTCGCATTGTGTAGGAGTTCATATTATGGTCTGTGGTCTTGTATCTTCTTAGGACAAAATGCATTGTGTTGGTTTAAAGAGTGTTTATTACTAAAAAAGGAAGTAACAAGAGAAGCCTACACCACTGGCAGGAATGTATTTAAAAATTTATAACCAGTTACATACTATGTGCATGGAAGTAATACCTTGGGATCGCAGTGATGGACCAGGAATCATTTGAGCTAGTCAGTGCATAAACACAAAGCACAGAAATGTGTCTGCCCATGTGATGCTAAACCTTCATCAGCTGCTCTGCTGGGTGCAGCTCTGTCTCCTCTAATCCAGCCTTCCTTCTGTTCCCTTCTGCATTTCTTTTGGGGTTTATGTCTGTGCGTAATGCAATGTGAGAAGAACTATTGCGAAGTTATTCCCTCGCCTAAGAAAAGTCCTCTAAGCTTTTTGGCAGCTGCAGAATTAATCACACATAATAATTGCATCCGTGCATGATCATTATTATACCAGCAGCATATTAACCCCATTAAACAAATACAATAGCACTGATGCTGGAAAAGACAGGAGGGGAGAGAACAAGCTATCAGGATTTCTATGGGGAACAGGAGAAATTCTTGAAGTAAAGACTTGTCTGAAAACAAACATCTACCTGAGCCACAGGTAACAATGCCAACAAGTACAGAAAATGTTCCCACAGAAAAATTAGGATCTTTAAATTAGGATCCTATTTGCTCTTGCATCAGAGTGCTTGAAAGCCATAAGTGGATTTTATCAGCTTATTTTTGGGGGAAGAAAATTGTTATCCCTGTTACCTTCCTGGAGAACAAAGGCACAGGTTAATTCCCTTAATTACTTCAAAGCAGGCCAGGAGACTGAATAAAAGAAACTGACTTTTCACCTGCATATCTTGCTTTGAACAGGGAACTTGCTTGAGCTCTTAAAGCTTTGTGATTCATGTCCCCATGTCATCAGTGATAGAAGAGGGATCTGTGCCAGGGCAAGCTGGGATGGATTCAGTCCTCCAGACAGTGGGTAACAGAGCAGTAGATGTGCTGAGAAGCTTCTTGCTGCTGAGTGCTTGCCAGTCAGTGACAGTAAGATTGTAGAAAACCACCTCTCCTTCTGCACCTTCTTGTTGCCCATCCATGAATATAGCTGGAAAAAGTTTGTAATAAAGAACAGCTGAGGAAGCTTTGTTCTGGGTGGAAAAGATGAGGCCAGATGCAAGAAGCCCCAGGAGGATGTCTCAGTAATGAGCACTTGGGCAGTGAGGTAGAAGAGGAAGTGTGGATGGGTGTAAGGTATCGCATGGGGATGCAGGTGGAATTCAAACAAGATCTGGATGGACTCAGAGCCACTTGGGAGTGAAATATTAGGCTTATGGTAAATAGCTGCAGGAAAATGTCAACTCAAGGGTCACCAATAGTAGTGAAAAAAATCCCTCAAATTTAAGGTGGACAAAATAGAAAACTTTTTTCATATTTGATTTGTATTTGATTGTAAATACACATTCACTGGTGTAATGAACACAGTGTACAGTTCTGTCTTCCTCTGTTCAAACAGAACTGAAAAGATGTGGTGAGGAGCGTTGGAGACAATCAGGGGAATGGGAACAGCTTCCAGCAAGCTGTAGATGAATAGACTCTGCCTACCACCATGCTACAACAAAGGGAGGTGGGGGAGGATTCACAGAGGTCTCTAAGTGTCATTGGGAAAGTGAATTGGCAAGTCATCCGCTGTCTTCTGATACGAAACCAAAGGATGGTAAAAGGAAGCGAGGAGGGAGCAGGCTCTGAAGAGGAGACAGCTCTTCACCTACGCTGTCACATTCCTCACTACAGAATGTCATGGATGCTGGAAGCCTGCTTCAGCTCTGTGCAGCACAGGGGAAATGCACAGAGAAAGTTCCACAGAGGATTGTTAAATACAAAGCCTCTAAATGAGGAAGTTCTTGAGTCACAAATCGCTGGAGACTCGAGAGTGCTTGTGAGAGAAGCAGCCCACGCCGTATTTTCATGGATTTACTGCTGTGTGTGGTACTGGGCACTGTTGTGTGGATGAGCTGGCTGGGTACAGCTCTTCCCACCACATGTAGGACCTAGGACTGAGTAGGCTTAGGGGAATAAGTGTCACAGTCTAAACAAATGAAAAATGGACTTTCAAGGAGCGACTGTGAGATTTTTTGTGGGGGATATTCCATAATAATTAGATATCCAGGGATAGTACGTGGTTATCAAGTAATATTTTCAATAGCTTTAGGTTTCTAAAAGGTTTGTGAAAGGCATAGTCCATGATACAGTTGCTGGGTATGGAAATGAAGATCTTTCTGAATCAAAGGACTGCATTTGAGATGGATGGATGGTGATGCTCTCCCACTCCTATATCTGTGAACAAGAAAATTCTTCCCCTCCCAAAACAAGCAGAAGAAAAAAAAAAGCCATTTCTACCAGAGTGGAACGATCCTAAATCCAAATTTCAGCTGGAGCTGAATGTTGAGCGTGAATCTGCTGTGGCGCTACCAGGCAGCGTTTGCAGGAGATCGGATCACAGGCTGTGTAATCTAGCCATGCCCGTGGGCACTGCTGCTGGAGGTGTTAAAAACCGGGCTTAAGCATCCTTACATCCTGCTGCTCCCGTTGCTTCCTGATCTGCTCGGCTGTGCATCCCTGCTTTTTCTGGTAAAGTCCCAACCCTCTCTCTGAGGCAGCACCAGTGCACTAATGTGGAAAAGAGTGGAAATGCCCTCATTAGAGGAGAGTTACGCTGCGCATCTGGAGAGGTGTCTGTGCTCTGCTTTAGCTGTGTCAGCCCGGACTGAAGCTGCACCTCCTCAGAGCAGGTGGTGAACTGGCTCTGCAGCCTGACACGTGTCCCAGGAGAGGGCTGGTGCTGTGGAATGCAGTGGACATGGGGTGTTGAGGCCACAGAGGAGGATCACTGAGGAGCTGAGCTCCGAGGTTCTCTGGAGCTAGCATGCCAGCAATTCCCACCTGTGCAGTTGCTTCCAGGGAGCCCTCACCTGCTGCCCCTCTGGCAAGTCACTCATGCCAGCAATTCCCTCAACAGTGCTTCCAGGGAACGGTGCATTCTTTTCTGCTGCGTTTCAAATTAAAGGCGCTGCTGGTCTCTTCTCTGATGACTCATGTTGTGAAGGTTGCCAGATCCCAGCCTCTCCCTTGTGAGAGAGCTGACAGCCCCGGGAGAGGGAACCTGAGAAGAGGCTTGGTGGAATAGGGAAAGTTGGCTTCTTGGGAATGTAGTAGGCAGCTCCCAGCTCTTGTGTGATTTATACAGTAGGCCATAAACAGCCTTAATCCAGACTTTCATGATGTGGGGTTGGGATCAAACGCTTGGGTCTGATTCTCCTCCCTGCTATTTTACTGATCCAGCTGTAGTGAGCCCAGTTCAGAGTGTGAATGTTCAATGTTCTGCCCCACTGCTGGTTGAAAGGGGAGGCAAAGCCAGGGCTAATGGTCTTCTGGGCCTCAAACCGAGACCTCACGTTGAGCTGCCTGTACACAGCAGCACAGAGCTGAGCTCTGGGGCTGCTTCGCCACGCGGTGCTGCCGTTTATTATGTAGGCTGGGAGCGTGGGCTTGCCAGCTGGGGGAAATTAAGCTCCAGGCCCAAGGCTTTCTTCTACTGCGGCTGTTATTAGTCTGGATTGCAGCATGCTGACATGGTTATCCTGCTTTTGGAAATGAGCTAGCCTGCCTGGAGCGCGGGTGGGAAAGTCCGCACGGCGCTGCGCGGTACCCTGCAGTCCACGGACGTGAGGGGTCAGGAGTCTTTGGTTGTTTACTTCCCCTCTAAATATAAATTCAAGCAGGGGGTTGGACGCTTTTGTATTTGCAGTGCTCTTGCTCACGGGTCAGCTTTACTAATAATGGTGGTGCTTAGTGCAAGTGAAAGCAGAACGCACGCTGTGGTCCCTGCTCCAAAAACGGGAACGCATAAATTACAGTTGATTATCCCCCTGAGTTGTCATTATCAGTTAGTTCCCTCCAAAGAATCATGACAGAAATGGGTCATTAGAAAAATCCTGGCAAAACTGATTGCCTTTGCAGATGAGCTCGAGAGAGAGGTGTTTGATAGTTGATGGAGACAGAGCAGTCTGCATGAGGAGAGGTTTGCCCAAACCTCTGGAGTAAGAAGAAGCAGCACTAGCCCAAAACGTGTCTGGCTTCTTACAGCATTCCTTGATTTAGTGCTTTTCACTCTGGTATTAAATGCTGAGATGTTGATATGTTATGTATACGTGAACATTGTCCAGTCCACTCATACCAGAGAGGCAAGATGAGTTCAGAGTAAAAATGCTCTGCAGTGAGAACCTCTGTTCCAAAACCTGTATGGAAAGGAGAGCATGGTAGATGTGGTGCTAAAATTGGTCCTGGCAAAATTAGACTTTGTTCTTGAATCTTCACAGACTTCTGTGTAACCGTGGGCAAGCTGCAGTCTCGACACTCCCAGATATTAAGAGGTCTCACTCTTCCTCATGTCAGTGAGATGGGTGCCTAAGCAGAAGCTGAGCACTTAGGGATTTTAAAGAATGTCAGCCCTAATCTCTTTTCCTTTTGTGCTTGATGGAGGTGGCACAAAAGTAAACACTCTAAAGAGCACCGAGTGCTGAGACACCACAGTAATGAGGCCATTACTGAACCTGAGCATGTAATTAGACGGAAAATGTTTGCCTTTATAATGAATAGATGCTCTTACATATACATTCCTCAGTAAATCGTCAAGTTCATCCTTGCCGAAGCCCCACTAATTTCACTGTGTTACTGGGGATGGATTTTCTTTGGCAAAGTCAACAGGAGGGGAGAGCTTTCCATCCCAGAGGACCAGACTGGACCACAAGAAATGCTGTGTTTTCTGATGAGATACCTAAAAAGATGCTGCAAAGAGCACAGTGCAGGAAGGGAAAACTACAATCTTAAAATTTAGTTAGTGAAGCAGAATAACAGCTCAGCCTCATATGTACCATCTCTGCAAAGCAAATTTCAGATGCTAAATATATGATCCACACCTACTCTTTTATTTCTGTTCAGGCAAGCTTGATTCTTTTGGCTGTTAAAATACACCCAGTGGAATAAACTTGAGGAGAATTAGCAGTCTGACTTAGTTGTCACTTGCAGTGGTTTTGTGCCTGTGTTTCCTTGGGGGTGAATAGGGCTCCTGGTATTAGCTCTGCCTTGGGAACAGTCTCCTTCCAGCCCAACCCAGGAGATACATGCAGAATCTCCACGCAGCTCGTATGGAACAGACAGGGTCTTGGTGCAGAATTATGTAGAGATCTGAGGTATATTCAAAGAAAAAGCCAGCTTTTCTGACTTTAACTCATTGGTGATGTGCTGCTCATTTTTCCTCAAAGCCAGCTGTGTTGTCCCTCACTTTCAAAAGTTGACGCCTCAGTCAGGGATGTGACGTCCCAGAGTTCATGACTGTAAGACACTCCTCCATTCATTGCCTGCAAAATTAACTGGGACATGCTGAAACATTATCCTGTGAGGTGTTTTAGCTGTGGCACTTGCTTTAGTGTTAACACCTAAATCATCTGTAATGGTATCACTGTCTGCTAGATCACTGCTGAGTTACAGCATCTGCTTTTTTGATTACGAATTGGTTGGCTCCTTTGGGCACTGTTCAGACGAATGCGCCTGCAGTTAGGTGTGATGAGTCCCACCTGAGCTGCCACTACTGGTGAAAGTCAGGAGGAAGGATGACAGCAAGGTATACCAAGGTTAAAATCTAGACCTCACTCCTCTCCCTGTTCTCTTAGAAAAAGAGATGCAGGCATATATGGGGGACCTTTCCCTAAAATAGCACAGGGATGTAATGTTGGGTTGGTTGTGAAAAGAAAGAAAACTTTTGAAGTTCAAACAGAGAATTATACTAATTACCCTCTTCTTTGTATTTAAAAATCAGCCCAGTGGAATTCTTCCAGAAATCCTTTTCTCAGAAAATGAAAAAAAAAAAAAAAGGATGAATACATTAAAAAAAAATTCCATAAAACCCCTACTTATCTTTATTTCCAGGGAGTTCCCTGAAGTCTAGACCAGCAGCCAGGACTTACACGAGGAATGCTTCAGTGCACATTGTGGTTTGTCAGTGCCAAGCACAGTGACATCCCTACAAATACTGTAGGAGTTGTGTCTGGTTTCACATTGAGTCAAGCTGGAACAGAAGGTCCTCTCTTGGGCTTTGTGTTCCTGATGAGTCTGAAGCTGTTATAGATTTCAGTCCCTCAACACTGAGTATTAAGGTGGAAATTAGTCCACCTTTCAGTAAAGTGGTTTTTCTCCCTTCCCAGATACAATCAGGAAATTGAATCAAACCTTTGCCTTTCTGTGTGACAAGCAGGTCTTTGCTGGCAAGATCCTCTTCATCCCCAGTGTTGTGTTGGGAGCCACGCTGGCACCCCCAGCTAATGGCTGGGCTGAACTTTCCCCGCAGTAACTTGATAGCTGTACAGCTGTGCAGGCTCACAATTTGCTCCTTGATTGTCAGCCTCCTGACAGCTTTTTCAGGGGAACAGTTTGAGAGGCGCGGGAAGCCCTGCTTTGGAGACATGGAAGTGTTTTCACACCTGAAGTGTAATTTCACACCTTGTGTTGCTCAGTAGATAAGTGCGTAAAATAGCACATCAAACGGGAACAGAAGAGGATAGAAATGCTGCAGACAAGAGGTGGAGGGTTGTTATTTATTTCCTATCTTCAGCACACACTGAAATAATACTCACTTGCAGGAACCCAGGCACAGATTACGAAGGGGTTAGCAGAGGACTTGTCTAGCCAAGCAATCTATCACTGTCATGTGCTGAGCAAGGTGAAAGCTTACACTGAGCTGGGTCTGTGGAGCACTGGGAGCTCTGACACCGCAATATTAGCAACCACGTAACAGAGGAGAACTGATTGATACAGGAGGCAGCAGGAATTTAAAGAGTAGATTTACAGCAGCACTAAACTGGACCATCCCCTTTCCTTGTATTTGCTAAGCACCTTTAGTCCTTGTATGGACTCCTTGTATGGACCTAAATTCTAAATAAAATTGGCCTTGAGTCCACCAAAAAAGTAATGAGAATTTGGGAAAAATATGAAACTATCATGGGAGATCAAATAATTTCACTGTTTATGCAGGGGCTTTTTCCCTCCTTTTCAAGACACTTATTTTTTAGTATTTCAAACAATAGATCATAGAGAGTGGTGCAGAGGCAAGGGCAGCCAAGGGAAGACTGGGTAAGACAGCCCCAATGAATCTTGATTGTGAGGGAGAGGAAGGGAAGGTGGAGATACCATTTGAAGTGGAGAATCTGAAGAGACGCTCATGGTTTTGGTTAGTCTTACAAGTAAGTTCACTAGGACTGGATACCTGATACCCTGTTCTTTCCTAGAGAGTGGGGCTGAAACATGCATCAGTTTTCTTTTCTCCCCAGCTGAATATGAGAAAATCCAAGAGGTGCTTTCATCTTCCACTTCTCGTCCCATGGATTTTGCCAAGAAGCGCCATCCAGCCCTCATCTGTTATCCACTGCAGACTAAACTGCTCTACCTAGATGGTTTTTTGGGGTGTTTTGGTGGTTTTGGTGTTTTTTGACTGCCTGGGACTTTTCATTTAGCCTGTCACCTGCACCAAGCACGTAATTTCCTCTTTTTTTGTCTTAGACACCTACGGAAAGCTCTGCCTGCGCAACTCCGTGGGTCAGGAGATGTCTCGCTGCAAGACCTCCATCCGCCGGGGACAGCCCAACCCCGTCTACAAGGAGACTTTCATCTTCCAGGTGGCCCTCTTCCAGCTCTCCGACGTCACCCTGCTGATCTCCATCTACAACAGGCGCAGCATGAAGCGCAAGGAGATGGTCGGCTGGATCTCCATGGGCCAGAGCAGCAGCGGGGAGGAGGAGCAGAGCCACTGGCAGGAGATGAGGGAGTCGCAGGGGACACAGGTCTGCAGGTGGCACACGCTGCTGGAGTCCTAGTGGTGTCCTGGCACAAAGGGCTGTCTCCCCACGTTCTCTGCCAGCAGAAAACAGCTCTGGCAGGGCACGCAGCTCCAACCTGCCCGCTCAGTGTCAGCAGCCGTGGGTATCAAAGGTGGCAAGGCCTGGGAAAGCAAGTTTACTTCTTGCCTTTCCAGCTTGCCCTGCGTTTTCTACACCCAGATAATTAACCCTAGTGAGAAGCAGTGGGAATATCTGCAAAATCCTTTCCTTGGTCATTGTCTTGCTCATCTTCTCATAGGCGTAATCACCACAGACTGATTCTGATGTGATACTGTTTTCTTCTGGGGTAAACTCTCTCTTCCCTCTCTCCCCTTATTTATATTAATGAAGATTGCAAATATTCTTGCCACGCAGATAGCTCTCAGAAAAGCTAACCTGCATGCAGATCACATCCTCTCCCTTTTATTATCGTGTTTCTAAGTCCTAGAAATAAGCATTTGATACCACTGTAGACTGGGTGATATATTTTTCAGGCAGCATGAGAAAGCACTCTTGAATTCTCTGTCAACTTTTAAGTGCCTAGACATTACTACTGTTCTCCTGTACTAACAATTGATATAAGGACTAAATACTACTGATATTTTTAATTAGGCATCCTGTGCACTTGTTAGCCTGCATTGCCATAGGTTTGCACAAGAGATAACAAGCATTAGTTTTATATTGCATTATAGGATGCATGTTTAGATGTTTACTTGAAGTTATGGCTTCTGTCATCACAAATACCAAAAAAAGAAGACCAGAACAAACTGCACAGCCACCTTTGTGCCTGAATCACTCCTTTCTGCATCATTTTGCCCATGTGTTAATGTGATTTTTAGAAGTGAGGTTCATTCAGAAAAGCATTCTTGTGAGCATTATGGGAGAGGGCTTCAGATCTGTGTTTTTTCTGTGATTCAGCAAAGCACTACTCAGTTTCCTGAGGGCTCTTCTTCAAATCTTCTGTGCTATCCCGTAATACCTCCTTGGGATATGGAAGGGGACTGGTTTTGGCATGCTGAGCAGTAGAGGATGCCATACCATGTCACCTAACCTTGGGAAGGAGTTCTCTTCTGGCCAGGAATAGGATGGGGCTGCTGGCTCTGCTGAATTAGCCCTGGAGAAAAGAATTGTGCTTCCTGCCTCCAACTGAAAGCAAGGCAAGGAGCAGCCTTGCTGGATGAGGTGATGACACTGTCACGTGGTTACTTTTCAGACTGCATTGTCCTTTTCCATTTTAATCTCTTTTCCTGTCTCTGTAAGCTGAAGTCATGGAGATGATGGATAGAGGATGTGTCTCAGTCTGCTGCTTGGGTAAGTGGTTGTTGTTGCAGTGCTGTGTGTGACACAAAGGAGGATGTTCATCCTCAGTGGAATGTAGGCACTGAGGTGCTGAGATCTCAAATGCTATCAGCTGCCCAATCTCCCATTCTCCACACTCTCTAGGAGAGGACTGTCTTTTCCCCATTCCTGCTGATGACAGCAAGACACAGGAAATATTTTGCTGAAGAGGTTTGTCTGTACTGAATCACTTCAAGGTTTGTTTTTACCATTTACAGAGACCTGGCACCAAATTCTGCCTCCTCCTGCACCACTACCACTTCCTTCGCTTCAATGGTGCTGTGCAAATCTAACTAATGCAAATTTTGGCACTGGCTGTTTGACCAAACTTGGTCCTTGGTGCTGGTTTTTGTCACATCCAGGCTAGACAGGCCCTGAGGGCAGTGCTGTGACACTCACAGGTTATCACTGGGTGTCACACAGAGGCTCTGTCTGTCCTCAGGAGGCAGACAGAATAATCTGCACAGAGAGGCACTTCTGGTACAGGTGATACGAGTTATTCTACAGACCACGCTGTTGTATCTTCTTATCGCCTGTCTGAGCATCATTTTTCCAGGGAGACTGGTGGTTATCCTATGCAGGAGGGTTCTCCTCCCCTGTCTAGATAAGCTGGCATGTCTGCTTTGCACTACTGGGGCTTTGTAACATAAAACAGGGTGTAAACCAAATGCAGCTCACCCAACAAATATATTCTGACTGCACTGCTGAAGCTGCTGTATTACCAATGCAAGAAAAAGTGAACATCTGAGTGGTAACCAGCAGCATAGAACTTTATTTATTGTACACTTTTCTCCTGGGGAAAAATAAAAAAGTAGAGGAAACAGCCCAGTTCAAAAGGTGCATTTGCTGATTCCTGTTGTTTTCCAATCTCTCCATCTTTTCTTTTGTCCTGAACTGCATAAGATGTATATGCAAGTGTTTATAATTAATTTTATTACCTGGAATGTGTGTGTAATAAACTTACTGCGATTCTCCTCAGAACTTCTTGAAGCTGCAAAGTCTTGCCTGTGCTTCATGATTAGCTAAGGAAAAAGTGTAAGTTCATAATACATTTCAGCAGTGAATTGGAGATAAACCAGATTTATAACAGCATGATTAAAAAAAAAACCTAATGAAAAAGATAATTTTAAAAAACAATGAAGTACACTGGCTTTGGACTTCCATGCTGTTTTCACATTAAGATCTCTTCTGAAGATACGGCATTAGGGGAATTGAATTTTAATATATTCATTGTGGAGTTTTTGGAGTCAGAGAAAAGCAAGTGAAAACGGCTTACTTAGAGTAAGTTAATACCTAAGCACATGTGAGAACTTTGCTGTCCAAGGGAAGCAGGTTGATGTGTCCTTGCTGCCACATTTTACTCTTATATTTTATCAGAAAATTTTGGAGGGAGGTGGCAAGGGCTGTGGCAGGAGGACCATTGGGTTTTTAGAGCTACTGCTAAAAGTCTTGGCACATCCATGCCTTGAGAAGCATGTTTGTGGGGTTCTTTATGTTCCTATTAAAGCAATGGAGAAATTTAGGAATCTTGGGATGAACAAGGTGTTGGAGGTACTCATGCTTGCTAGCTATATCTTGGGATTTTTATTGTTTCTGTGGTTTATTTTTCCTTCCATTATTGACTGTCTGTGAGATGGAGGCTTTGCAGCAGCTCTGGCATATTCCAAAGCTCCTGTAATTCTTCCCATTGACAGGCTGAATTAGTCATTGCTAATATTGATACAGGCTGGGCTTGTGCTCATGGTCTTTCTTATGTAAACACCACTGCCCTTTTAGACCCTGCTTTAACCCCTTGTTTCCTTTGGAATTGGCTGACAAGAAAGTTTTCCATTCCTTGGGAATCCTGACTCAGTTGACTCGCAGATGGCTGATAAACCTGTGCTCCCCTGGCCTTCTCCATGTGGATTCTTATGCCCTCTGCTTTTGTGGGGTTCCAGGTGGGGAGAAGAGCTGTGAGAGGGCCATGGGGATTTCAGGGAGCAGGATAGGAATGGATAACCTGGTTCTGGGGTGCTTGGGTGCTTGCAGGTCTAGATTATGGAAGTTTCCTAAAGAACTCATGTTTTCTAAAATAATTAGTTCCCTTTTGACACCACTGTTTATAATCCCTTTATAGTTTATTTGAATTTTCTTAAAAAACAAATAAAAATTTAAAAAAAACCCCAAAAAGCCGGAAAATGTGGAAAAGGATTAACTGCATTGGCCCAGAGTGTTATGGGCAAGTGCCCTAGATACACCTCTGTATCTTGAAGAGCATCGTTGCAGACTGTTTGTTCCTTGTTCTCTCCCCAGCCAGCATGCCCCTGTCCTGCCAAGCTCTCTGCTGCTATATTATTTTTTCTTTTTTAATGTTTATCGACAACAGAACAGAGTGATCTCACCTTGTTTATATTCCCCATAATAATGGTGATCTTCAACTGATGCCCACAGGAATGAGTTCTTCTTTTAGCCCACTGAGCTGCAGCAATAGCTCACTGAAGTGCCCATTTGCAACGGCTTTGTCTGGATGATCTTCTGCATCCTTTGATTTGTCTGGGTTTCCTTTTTACCAGTGGCTTTAATTAGCTGGACCCTGCTGTGGCCTGCTTGTTCCTGTTGCTCTGCCTTGTCTGCCTTTCCCTTCAGGGGCAATGTGGGTTGTGCCGCTCCCGGGGTATGTGGACAAAGCTTGGGTGTATTTTTAGCAGCTGCAGATCCCGAGGAGTTATTTGGTGCTTTACATAGCCGACTGATCCTCAGTCATGAATGTCGTTAGAAGTTCCTGGATGCACAGATCCAAAGGCTGCCAGCTGCTATTGATCATTTTCCCAGCATAAAGCTGAAGGTGGCAGCTTGGCAGAGGAGCAGGCATTTCCTCTGGTGGCAGTTCATTTTCCCCTTCAGCTGGAGCTGGCAGTGACCTTGAAGCTGGCGTGCCTGCAGAGCTCGCTTTCCGCTCCCATATTTATCATCGTTTTTAATCTGTGTGATCACAGCACTTCATCTCTCT
Organism: Donacobius atricapilla; assembly: GCA_013397315.1. Classification (NCBI taxonomy): domain Eukaryota; kingdom Metazoa; phylum Chordata; class Aves; order Passeriformes; family Mimidae; genus Donacobius; species Donacobius atricapilla. Next base: position 94,521 of record WBMY01001229.1, read on the forward strand.
GCCTCTCAGCTGCCTTCTGCCCTTCTGCACAAAAAGTTGACTGAAGGGCTGAGCAAAGAATATGGCCTTCTCCATCATATTATCCCCTCCCAGAGGGGTCATCTAAAGTTGTGATGCTCCTGATCAAGACCTTGCCTCCCTGCTCTCTTGTCCACTTGTGGAGTTTGAAGTTTGTTGATTGGGCTGTGACACTTCAATATTTACAGAGTAGTGAAACCCATTCACCTCAATGTGGACAAAGTTAATGACAGAAGAAACAACCTGTTCTGTATTTGCTTTCTTCCTTTTCTCATGGGAATTGTGTTCTGCAAAAGGACAACACAGCCTGCAGGAATTAGTATGCAGGAACATCCTCTTTCCATTTAAAATGTGCTAAGTGTGATGTTTGCAGCTATGGTTTGAGGGGAAGAAACAAAGCAGCCAGGGTTTGTAGAGGAGCTCACACTTTGAATGAGGCAGGTTTTTCCCTCCAGCATGTGATACCCCAACAAATACATTCTCATATCCCAGTAATCGGTGCTGGCTCTGAGCTCATCTGCTTCTATGATACAAGCAGCCAGAAGCTGACAGTTCCTAAAGCTTGGAAAGGCATCCAAGATAATTCCACAGAGCTGGTCTGGGTGTTTATTTGGGATCTGGGGAGAATTTTACAAGCTGTCAGGCAAGAAATGAAAACCCCCAGCACTGGTGGGAAGGTGGTGGCAAGGGAGAGAGGCAGGAGGGGAAGGCTCTTGGTGTGCTCGTGCTGCTGCAGGGCTGGGAGTTTGCTCACTCCCTACTCCAGATAAGAGCACAGCCGGGCTGCAGTGGCATCAAGCCTGAGCTGAAACCCAGTTTCTCTGCACGACTCCTGAGCTCCAGATCTGCTGAAGGTACACGTCCTTTTTATTCAGTGCAGAGTGAGCTTGCGTCTTCCTGCAGCCTACACCATGGGCCCTAAGAAATGAATGTGTAAATATTTTGTCTCTCACAGCAGCCCAAGGTCATCTTTCTGGAAGAGCAAACAGGCACAGAATCCAAAGAAGATCAGTCTGTCATATGAGTAAGGTTAGCATCTGCACTTACAAATGACAAAGGCTATTAATCCTCATGCTGTAATCCCCAAGCTGTTTGCCAGCTGGCAGCAGGAAGATGCTCCTGCTCAACCCACACAGCTATCCATGTTTTTTCACCTTTATAAAGCAGATATAGGTCAATACTGTAGCCTAAATAAAGACCTTGGTAGATGCCATTCATCTCTTTTGGCATTACAATCCCTCTCCTCACCACACAAACCCTCTATACAAATGAAGGGGTAAGAGAAGGACTCTGGGCTGGGCTCTCCCTGTGCTGTTCCCCCAAAACAGAAGGCTGAAGGTGAGATTTTTTTTTTCCTCCTCTCCTCTGCTCCTGAGTTTGTCCTGGGTGGATGAATTTTGAGATCTCTCTTAGCAAAACGCAGTCACTAGACAGGTCTTTACACCCAGAGCAGGGAAAACCTAATTCTTGCAGAAGGCAAACAAAATTCCAGTAATGGGACTTTTTTGGGTCTTAATTTGGGAACCTGCATAGGATTTGGGTATTGCCTATCAGGAGCATAAACCCTTGAATCCTCTGAGGTATCACTGGTGGAGCAGAAGGAAGACTGCAGGTAGTGATGCAGGTTGGCTGTGATAGTCTGTCATCTCACACACCAAAAACTGTACAGTCACTGGGTTGCCCAGTGAGTATTAGGCAGCTGGGATTGGAAATAGTTGTGGAAGAAACACAAAAGCCAGATGGGAGCTGTGAAACTCCACTCAGACCTGTTACTTGCTCTTCTCTCAAGGAAATTGGAAAGCAGTTATTTTTGCTTTAACAGAAATCACAGCTGCTTTGGCAGCTGCAGGTGTGAGGAGCTAAGGATGCTTCCTCTTAGGTTTTTTTATTTCCTTTTGTTGTAGTGGGGGACATCAAATACACACCAAATACTCTGGAGATGTTTGTCCCCTGTAGTGTTATTCCCAGTGTGGGCTGATCATACTGAGAAACAAGAGACAAAAAGCTGATATTGGCCATGGGTGAGAAACAAGGATTCAGGGTTCACACAAAAGCAGGATTCTTCCTGAGCCCCACAACCATTAATTAGCTGTGACCTCCAGGGAAGGCACTTCATCATGCCAAACACTTCCCTCTCCCTTCATTTCTCTTAGGTAACATTGCAAATTTCTCTCTTCATTAGCAACTAGGAAAAAAATCATATAATTTGGCCAGCTTTCCTCATCCCAGTTATGTCTTGTTAACACTTTCCAGGTGTTCTTCCTTCATGCTGTCTCCATCACTGCATCTCCCATCCTCTCATTAATACCTACAGAGGTCTGGTACAATGCAGGTCAGTGCCTGGTAGCAATATTTTATGTTCACGGTGCTCAGGATAAAACCTGTCCTCTGATCCCTTGTCACTATGTGGCACCTCAAGCACAAGCTTTCCAATTAAACTGGTACCACATCTCTGCTGTATTCCTCTGCTGGCATTGCCGTGGTTTGTGTCTTGCTGGGCTGCATTCTCAGCTGTAACTTCATTGACTCTTTCCCAGCAGAGAGTTTTGTTTGTCAAGAAGAGTAAATGAAGTAATCATTTGGTAGACTTAGCATTTAAATACTGCGTGACATTTATATGTGTGTGTATATATAAAAATGTTTTTTTATGGCAGAGTGCCGCCGGGCATTTGCATGAAGCACATCTCAATGTATATTTGACTGTTGATTTAAATATACGGTATGTAATAAGTTATTTTTAGTGTGTATTGGCTTCTTTCTATATTGGAACAATATACCATCTCTGGCAGGGTTTTGTTGTCTCTCTGTAGCAGGCACAGCTGGACACTGTAGGCACTGAGGGGTGTCCTTGTCCTGGTTCCTCCTTGTGCTCCATGAGGTGGGAGTTGTTCCCCTCAGGAGCTTTGTGGGCGGACAGACATCGCTCCTGGGGTTTGTTGCCACAGGGCAGTGTTGTAAGCCTCCTATTTCACCTCCCTCCTGGTGTATAGTAGAATATTTAGTATTTCTCCTCTCTCTGCTGTCATCTCCTCAGCACAGAGAGCTGGTTGCTGTTCGGAGTGATTCAGCCCCATGGCTGAGGGAGCACCAGCAGCAATGATGATCTCAGCTCCCCTTTCCCAGCCTGAGATCACAGAGCCACAGAATGCTTTGGGTTGGAAGGGACCTGAAAGACTATCCCATTCCAACCCCCTGCCATATTCAGCCTCCTGCTAAACCAGGTTGCTCAGAGCCCTGTCCAACCTGGCCTTGAACAATTCCAGGGATGAACATCAACAACTTCTTTGGGAAAGCACAACATTTATCTATAATTGTTTACTTAAAAAAAAACCATTACAGACAAATTAATAAAAATGCCACATCCCTAACTTCTGTTGGTGCAAAAGCAGGGCTTCTAGAGCTTGCATTTATTGTTGAATTATTTTTGTGGTAAATAAATTTATAAAGGGAGAACTTTTCCTACTGTGAAGGTTATAAGAAGCAAATTCACATGTCCTTTTCACTTTTGTAAAGTTCAAAGATTTACACTGAAAATTGTACCTTGAATCTAGTTACTGGATGGTTGGTGTTGACTGGTTAGGGGTCACTGGGATGGGGTGAGCATTGTTTCCCTTGCCGGGTATGTGATTGAAAGAGATATCTGGAGTGTGAAACTGTGATAAAAAGATGAAAAAATACAAGGAAAAGATGTTTGGATACTCAACTGGAAAATTGGTATGCGTTTATTCTTAGCTTTTCATGTAGTTGACAATGAAACATTTTTTTTTCCTACTTAAGTGCTAACGTGCATGATCATACAATATATTGCCTCTTGCTAATTATATGCTGCATTAGGAATACTAATGTCTAGATGATATCTGACTGGAAAAAAAAAAAAAGAAAAAAATCAGCACTAAACCCAGCTTCTGCAGAATTCTGGGCTGAAACCACCCCTGCACACACACAGCTGTCCTCACCTTAGAAACAGTCTTATTTTGTTATGGAGAATGCTGCTGTTACAGGTTTTATCAATAAAACAGAAGCAGATGGCTCATGTAGACATGCAAACCCAGTGTATCTTCCTTTTTGCTCTCGCTGTGGCAGAACGGAGTGAATATGCATCCAGGAGAGGGGGACGTGTTGTGTTCAGAACAGGGATGCAGGAGCCTGGTGCATAATGCAGGACTGGGAGGAATGGGAAGTATCTGCCCTGCCCTTGGTCCCCCTGCCCATCCACATGGACACAGGGGCCCTGTGGCAGCAGGCTGGGGCATTTCGGGTGGAAGAGAGTCCCATGTCCTACTGATGCCTTGGACCGGCTACCTGAAACAGAGGCAAGACAAAATTAAGAGAATAAAAGCAGGTATTTACTGAAGGCCTTCACTAGGTACACCTTGGGCAGTCAAAAGCCTCCAAGGGGCTACACCCAAGCTGGACAACAGTCACCAGTTTTTCATACAGTTACAGGTTTGGTCCATTTACATATCAGGGGTTAATACTCCAATTACAGTTTCAAGTAATGAAGTAACTTACTCCCAGTTTGCCCCCTTAGCTCCCTGCTTGCATCTCTTGGAGCCTGAGACAATAAAATGTCCTTGAGTTTCAGGCTTAGAGAGGAATTGTTTTGTCTGGATAAAATGGGAGAAGAGTAGCTGACCGGCTTTGGAGTTTTAGAGTTATACACTAAAGCAGTGCAGGATCTGAAAAATATAAAAGCCAAATCCTATGGCATCATCATCATCATGTCTCTGCTTCCCTCTGCACAGAGCCATTCAGCCAACTCTGTGTGGGGAAGGAAAAGGGCTGGCTATGCCTTTGACATCTGCTCTTCCCTGCTCTCTCATCCTGCCCTGGCAGGAGTTGGGGGAAAAGCCCCTCCTGCCCCCTCTGTGGTGATACCCTGGACTCAGCATTTCTCCTACACACCACTGATATGTTGGCACCTTCACCGGGGCACACGGAGTCAGTGTCACCAGAGTCCCTGCTCTGTGTAGATACCAGCCTTGCTGACGTCCTGGCCCTGTATATGGGGCACAGAGGGATGCCCCATGGAAGCTGGGGTGGCCCCTGGGTGGAAACAAAGGTAAGAACTCAAATGATGAGCTGGAGAGGTGAAATTGGGCCAACAAAGGGTGTATCTGTATCTGGTGGCTATGGTTTTTTGCATCTACCTTTGGTCATGATGCATTTGTGAGTGGTTTACTTCTGGTAGGTTGCAGTTGTAATCCCTGCCCACATGAAGATGGAGAGCGATAGAAGCTTAAAAAAAATTTTCCCAGATTGGTGACTTTGAACTGGGGTTAGTTTGTTCCTCTCAGAATAGCAGTGCCATATTTGAGGGAGACATGAGAAACCACGATTTCTTCAGCCCTGCTGGCACCCACAGGGCTGGCTTTCCAGGACCAGCCCTGAAATAGAGTTTCTTTTTCCGGCAACAGTTGGTAGCTTCAGTGCTTGGAAACCTCAGCAAAGGCAGCTGATATAAGACATGTCTGAGGACACAGAAAACCCAGCCCGGGGCCCTTCATCTTAAAGACAGTGGAGAAATGGGATATGCTGGGAAAGTCAGAGAGAAACTAGGGAGTTTGGAAAAACTCACCCTCCTTGGTGTAAAACGGGGATGAAACACAAGTTTTGCTAGGACTGATTTTCAAGGGTGACCAGGCTCAGCTGAGAGGGCTGGTGGGGGCTGCAGGGTGGGCTGAGGTTTGCTCTGGGTTGCAGTAGTCCCCCAGGAGCTCCTCCAGGCACAGAGGGGGATCTGCAGAGCCAGGCACTGTCTGCAAGTTGCTCAGGGGTTTGGGACCTCAAATGGGCACCGCTGCCAGGCTCTGAGTCGGTACCAGGGCAGCGTTGCCCTGGCTTGGTTATCCTAACACTGCTTCACCCCCCATGCATTTTCTGAAAACCACTTAAAAATCTCCCTGCCCAATCAACCAGCCTCAATTCTTCCACCAACTCACCCTAATCCTCCCCAGTGACAAGGGTTGCTGGTGATGGCTCTGGAGGACTTGGGCACTGCTGGGAACACCACTGTTCCTACAGCTTCACCCTGCCCATGTGAGAGTGTCCTCAGCCTCAGGAGAATTCTCCCAGGCAGATTCCCAGTTCAGGGCTAACCAGCGCAGGGTTTGTTTCATTCCTGCAGGCAGACTTGCCTGTGACCCCAAAGTGAGCTTAGCACACACCACGCTGATGCTGCTGGCACTGAACTTGGGGAGAGGCGACTGAGCCATAGGTCTTGGTGCCCGCTGGCTTGGTCAGCTTGGCCTAAAGGAGGCTGCCCGTAAATTTGGTGGTAAAAACTCAGGTTTCCTGTGTGTTTGGTGTACACCACCTCCATGCAAACGCAAGGGCTCAGCACCCCACTTGCTGCTCCTGCTGGGACACCGCTGCTCAGCACGAGCACGTGTGGGCCCTGCCGGGCTCCCAGCTGTGTTATGTTTTATCGTTCTGATTATCCTGTCCTTCCTCCAGCTGCATTTTAATTCTTTAGAATGACTTCATCCCTTGGCAAAACACCAAGTGCTGTTTTGTCAAGATATCCTTTCTTTTTTTTTTTTTAATCCTAATTTTGACCACTTAGAAAAGTCACATTTTTAATGTCAGGAAAATAAGTTTTGAATTTCAGTGAAAGAGTGATATCATTTTTCACGAGAGGGTGAAAGCATTCCCACTTCTCAATCAGCTCAGTGGAGGCTAAAGCTGAGCTGTCTGCCATCTGTCTCCTCGCCAGTCTCTCTTCCACCACCATCACTTTTTAACAGGTTGGCCAATTTCAATCACATTTGAGAGCAGGGTAACTGTCTCAAAGACTGTTATGCTTCTACAAATTTTGTCAGCTGGCAGAGGATCATTTCCAGAGAAGCAGAAAGGAGTGGGTTTGATAGCCAAGGGTTGGTGAGCTGGTCCATTGTGACATCTCCAGCATGTGCTGCCTCTGGTTGAGCTGGGGATGACCAAGGGGATATAGAGGAATTTGGCTGGGGATGTGGGGAGAGCATAGGGGGTAAAGAGCACAGATATGTAGGAAAATGAGCTTCATTTTTTCTGCTCTTCCCCAGCTTGTTTCAGAAGGTTTTAAAAAGTTTTTCTCGAATGTAAAAAAGTAAAAGAAAAAATAAAAAAAAAGAAAATTACAACAAATTTCTTTGTACAATGAATTGGAATATAGAGGAGACAAATAGCATTCTACTACAGAAAGAACAGAAAGAGAAAGAGCTGGCCTGCATTTTAGATGGCGGCAGGATTAGCCTCCCAAGGCATCTGGTCTCTCTGAGGCTGGCCAACCACTGGGAGGCATGAACGGGGTCCAGAAGCTGGAGCTACTCATCTTCATTTGCTGTGACAAGCCAATGGCTGGGAAAGCTTTTGAGGGTCTGTGTCTGCTGGAAGCAGCTGAGTGGGCCAGGCCAAGGATGAAACCTAGCCCAGGATGCAGCTCCTCACATCTGAAACTTCTCAGGTACAAACGCAGAACATTTTGGGTGCATTTTATCTTTTGAAAATACGTTCTTCATGCTGTGTTTAGGAATGCAGCACCTGTGTATGTATATGCGGCCTGGGAGGGCTGGCGCTTTTATACACACATCTTTTGAATGTTTGGTGCTTGAATTCAAAAAGGAACATTAATTTAATTCATTTTTCTTTAACACTTGACTTGAGGAGACATAACTGCTTTGAATTGAAGGAACTGATTTTTTTTTTTTCTGATTCTGTGAGACAGTTAAAGTAAATGCTAATGTTCTGGGGTTTTATATTTCCAATTGCTCTAAACCATTTAAAAACACATATTTGTTATAGCATTGAATGTGTCAGGCAATCCTGCTTTCAAAAGACTAAAATAAAAGAAAAAAGCTGCTCTTCTATTGTCTGCCTGTCCAGGTTTTATCTTGTGCAGCACACATTTAAAATCTTATCTTCTCAAATAATATCCTTGTCAATAGACACTTTGGTCCCAGTTCATGGGTCTGTTTAATTTCCTCTGCACTAAAACACTGTGTGAGTCAGCTGGGCAGTGATTCCTGACCAGGCATCCCTGGTGGAGGGGAAAACTCCTCTCCAGACAACGAGGGGAGGTGATTTCTTGTGCTTCCAAGGCAGGAGGAAGATGGGATGGGGTAAGATGGAGCATCTTCTCTCCTTCCTGATGGAGGTCCGTTTGAGCAAGCAGAACAGTGCTGGTTTACACTGGCAGAGTATCTGCTTCCCTGCACTTCCTGCCCCCTTGGAAAGTGGGCAGAGAAAAGCAGCTACACTTGGATTGTGGAAGAATTTCCTCAGGGCTGATCAGGGGATGGAAACACTTCTTGGATCCAGCTGAGGAAACACAGCTGACCTTTTGGCTGTAAATTATTGCCTGCTAGTAAGTCCTGCTTGTGTGCTGATAGGAGAGGGGAAAATGTGTCTTTGCAGTAGAAATTTTGTTGAATGTTAAAAAAAATACAGTAAATTTCACTAAGACTGGAGTGAGTGATGCTGTCATTCATTCAGCTCTTAGGCACGGAGTAGGTGCTTCTGTGTCTTCCTTTTCTATCTCTGCTTGCAGAAGTGATATTACTGAATTAATTACAACATCTTTGTGAGGAGCTGAAGAATCGCTCGAGTCCTCAATTCAGCAGTAGAAGAATGTCAGATTCATCTCACGGTAAATTTAAAATTACACCAACCTGAACTACTGCTACTGGCAGCATAATAATAAGGCAGGTAATCAAAATCAATTAAATTCTAGTGCCTTCCTATTGTCCTAGAAAATTCAAATTTGAAATTGGAGTTTTGTTTGACTTCTCAATAGAAGAAACAGAGCTTAAGAGATAATGTGAAGTAAATATGTGGCTGTGAGTGATCTTTCCTCAAGCTGCAAAGACCAGGGGAGCCATGTGTGGCACACTGAGTACCAAATGCAGCCAGGCAATCCAAGTCAAGGGAATAACTGATCTGAGGCTGCTGCATTGACATGTGCTAGCTGAGCCTCAGGCTTGCCAAGACCCAGTTAAAATTTGGGTGAGATATTGATCCAGGTGAATGCCAAATGCAGTGTTTCTTCATTCCCACTGTCTGGGAGGAGGGAGGAGGACAAAGCCTGGTGCAAAATCCTCTGCAGAACCTTCATGGAGCAACCAGAGGGAGGAGAACTCCCTGTGTGCTTCCAGCAGTGACATGGTAGAATATGCACTGGACATCTTGCAGATCACAGGGGAACGGGGAATTGCCCGGGAGCGTCAAATGCTATCAAAATGAATATGTTCCCATTGCACTTTGCCTTGTTTTGGGCACTGCCTGAGCCTTTGAGTCACCTTTAGTGGCAGGATGGGAGGTGCCAGTAGTTGTTTTGGAAGTGTTCAAGGTAAGGCTGGATGTGGCTTTGAGCAGCATGGTGTAACAGGAAGTGTCCCTGCCCGTGGCAGGGGGTGGAACAAGATGATCTTTAGGGTCCCTTCCAACACAAGCTGTTCTGAGGTTCCACGGGCTGGACTGAGCGACTGCTTGGAGAGAGGCTGTGGCATGAACGTGAGTCTGTCAGGAGCAGCGGTGTCATCCATGGTAGTTGTGAGGAAATGGACATAGCTGGCAGGTGCAGAGGAAAATGTATTGTCTAGAGATGTTTCTTCTTGGAGAAAAGTCCTGATCAAAGCCCAGGCTTGGTACTGGGGCTGATCTAAGCCACTGTTGTACCAGTAACTCCAGTGCAGCCATTGGCACCAATCTGGCTGTCCAGAGAAGCTCATCTTGTGCAACCCCTTTTCATTCTGGGAGTGACCCACCTCTTCCAGGGAAGGTCCCTACACATAGCTGGTGTGGGTTTTTTTTTTTAAAAAACAAGACATTTCTTTTTTTTTGGTTTTTTTTCCTTCCTATCTGCCAGCATTTAGATACAGAGTTAGGCTTTCAGGGAAAGAATTTTCCCCTCTTTCTGCACACTATATTATATAGGTGAGATTTTACTGACTTCTTTTAATCTTTTTCTGGGCCTTCCTGGGTGGACCCTTGGTTGTGAGGGTAGGCTGAGCCTGGTATCCCACCTATTTCCCCAAGGAGGGTGCTCAGCAGTAAAATCCCACTGTCTGGCTGAGAGGCAGGAGTTATCCTACCCCACAGTGACCTGCTCTTTTATCTGGGAGAAGGTCTGCGTTGTTCTGCTGTGCAGCTTTTTTTTCCTACAACAATCCAATTCCTGGCCATGGAGTCATGGTGTAATTGCCAGGGTGGGACCCAAGGCACGGTAGTGGAACATCACAAAAGCTCTGGGGAAAAAGTGGGAGAGGATCTGACGGTGGGCATGGAGGGAAAAAGGAGAATCATAAATCAGGAGGGAAGAGGAACATGACCCAGTGAGAGAGCAGCAGAGCTGGGCTCGCTGCCAGCAGGACCGAATTGGACTCCTCTACCCCCAGCCCTTCCAGGCGCTGGGTTGTGTCTCTCCCAGTCTTGCCCTGAAGCGAGCAGAGCTCTCGCCCTCTCAGTGCCGCAACGAGCACTGGGCACCCCCGCGGCTGCCGGCCCGCTCCAGCATCCTTCAGCCCGCCCTGCCGGGAGGTTTTATGGTCCCCCTTGCCCGCCCCCTCCCCAGGCTGCTCCCCGCTCCCAGTTCTGGCGTTTCACGTCCCCATCCTCTGCCGCCAGCCNGCCTCGAGTCGCGCCAGTGATGGAGAGAGCGTCACCGTCTCCTAGCAGCGCTCCTAGCAACGCTCCTAGCAACCGGGCAACATCTGCTCCCGCTGGACCAATCCGCGCGGGGAACATCTGGGCACCCACCTCCGCGGGCTGCGGCCGGGAGGTGATGCGCTCCTCAGTGGCTGCAGGGACCCGCAGGAGCTGCCACCACCGCCGCCACCGCCGCCGCCACCAGCAGCAGCAGCACCGCCACCACCTCCTCCAGGAGCAGCGAGGGAAGGACGGAGCAGCCCTCCCTCTGGAGCCGGGGCTCGCTGGGTGAGTGCCACCGAGCCGGCGAGCTGTGCGGTTGCCCGTGTCAGCGAGGTGGTGCGGGGCTTCGCCGGTGGGATCTGCTCCAAAGGGTTGAGCAGGTGGCTGTTGGCGTGGAGCAAGTTTTGTGTTTGTTTGGGAGCTCTCGTGGCTTTGCTGCAGCGTGGGAGAGGGAAGAGCTGAGAGGGAGGCTCCGCGCGTCCCGCAGTGCCATGGGCAGAGAGGTGTTGCTGCTCTGCCGGACTCTACGAAAGGTCATTTCGATCAGAGCCCTCTTTTTACGGTCAGAGCTGAACTCTGAAAAGTAATCATAGCTCCTCTTTCCATCGCCTCTTAGTGCTGTCATCCTCTGGGGTGACACAACTGTCTAAATATAGTTGTCTTGTAGCTGCGAGACAGGAGTACGCACACACACAAGCTCTCTTTTGCTTCCTCTCTTGCAGGATTTAGACATGTCTAATTTCGTTCATGCACTCAGAAAGTCTGAGTGTCTCTGGCACGCACATGTAAAAGTGCAGAGTTTAGCTGTACAAATGTATCTGTGATGGTTTTTGCCCCTGAGAATGAGAGCTATTCTTACTACAGCGTGCCAAATGCTGCACCCGGAAGGCAAGGCATCAGCCTGGAAAACCTACTGTATGTCAGGCAAACTCTGAAACGTGCACCCTGTTAAAGAGAAATGGGAACTTGACTTTCCCCAGACCTGTACTGCTCTGCGGGCAGTGTGAGTGTGTATGATAGAAAATTAATGCTGCTACTCAAAATAATGGCATGGTTTTAATAGTAGCCCTTTAGCTTTCCTCTGAGGTTGACAAGAATTAATGGAGAAAATAATGTGCCATTTTAAGAGGTGGTTGGGGCAGAATTAATGTTCTAGCTCCAGAAACATCCGGATATTTAGAGGAGCGAGCTGTATTTTTGCAGCATTTGCTCTGAGAGGATTACAGCTACACCACTGAGAGACTGAAATGTTTTTTTTCTTAATGTTTCATCTACTTTCCTGATGTGTGAAAGGGACTCCAGGAAGGAAGGTCAAAGTTAGAGAATTGGGTGGAACATCAGAACTCTTATTTATCCCTGTTACCAAGCCCTGTGGGGATGCTGAAATAGCACTTTCTCCTCTTGTGGTCCAGCTGCTCGCTGTGTTTGTCCTGATTTTGCCACCTGAGCCATGTGTGTTTCTCCTTGATCCACCACGGCAGGTGACCATTCAGCAGGGCCGTGCTGCCAGAAATGCTCGCTGAGCCCGTGCGAGGGGGAAATCTTACCAGAACTGCTGAGATTACCCCAGAAAGACCCTCTGCAGACTGACTCCACATCCTCAGGTAACTAACAAGTTTGCAAACTTCAGCGGGTTGGGCTGAGTGAGGGAATTTACTGGGATTGATGTCGAAAGGGGTGAACCTGGAATTATTATTTTATTCTATTGAGGAAAGCGGTGGGACTATAGGGAGGAATAGTCACTCAGCCATTAAGTCTCATGCCTTCATGCCCTCACGAGAGCTATTAAGATGCTTGTGCCTTGTACATATGTGTGCCCAGGGAGAATCTGCAATTAGGGAGACCTGCAGAGCAATCAGCAAACTAAAAGGCGGATTTAAAGTGCAAAGCCAGCAGACGAGAGTGCGGCTGGGGGTCCCCCCCTCCCCATGAGTCAATGAAAGGGGGCTTGCTCTGGCTGATAAGGCTCGATATGCTAGAAGGGCTGCCATCGATGGGCAGCCGTGTGAAATCCCGGGGCTGGCATGTGTTTTCGATCCACATGTTCATCCGCCCGTGGGCTGGTAGCTTTGCATTATCAGCTGGGAATCCTGCAGTGGGACCAGCTGCTTACGCTGCCCTAAGAGAGGAGAAAAGCGGCAGCAGAGCATGTGAAATCAGGAGCACGTTTCAGCTGAGCACCCCCTAATTGCGGGAGCTCTGAAGGTTAGAGACGGCGGAGTTGATCACCGCAGTTTGACAGCAGTCGCAAGGACATGATGATGCGTCCTGCCATGTCAAAGTCACGTCTCCCGCTGATAATAAGGGGCAGTTTCTGTGTGCTCAGGAGCCTCAGGTTTTGTATTTGAGCACGCGAGAGATGCTCAGCGAGGGTCTCCATCTCAGGCAGCTGTAGCTGGCATATTGATCACTCTCCTTTGCGCTGCGATAGGAACCCTGCAGGGCAGCGGCACATTTGAGTCGCCACCCCCGTGCGCAGCTCGGCGGGGCCGGCTCGGCCGGCCCGCTCCCTGCTCACCCCCTGCAGATGTCCGCATCAACAGCCAAAGAGGATGGACTCGGACGAGCCCTCTCCCCGCGGCACTGGGCAGGCAGGGAGGAATTGTCCCCCCGAGGAAAGGCAGGGGAGGTGCGGGAGCAGGCAGGCGTGGGGATGCTCCCAAGGGCTCACGTACAAGTTCTGGGACGGGGCTGCTGCGCGAAGCCGGGGCTTGCAGATCCCCCTCTGTTGTCTGAGATGCAAAAGCAGAAGCTTAGGTGTGTGGTTGTTTTGGGGTTTGTGGGGTGTTGTGGGTNTTTTTAAACTCCGTGTTAGCTCCTGTCTCGGCTAGGCTGCAGCCCCGGGGAAATCGCCCGGCATTAATTCATGCCGAAGAGGGGCTGCTGTCACCGGGGCGATGCAGGAGCGCAGGTGAACTGACTTTGCTGCAATTTGCAGTTCAAATGGGAAGTTGCCGTGATATAAATCTATTTCCAATCCAATTTAGATAAGATAGCCCTCTGTCCAAACATGCCTAATAACTCTGCGAGTACCAACGCCACAGAGCACCATAATTATTCCTGGAGAAATAAACAGGAAAGGACACATTTTGCTCTGTTGAAAGTACAATTAAAGCCCTTGCGAAGCTGGGTCTTAGAGCTCCAAGCCTGAGACAGAGGCGTCTGTTCCCTCACTGCCGCGCGTGGGATTTATATTCCACACTTCCATTAGCGCTAATGGCAGCTCCAGCCGCCGTGCCCCGATGCGCTGTGCATTCCGAGCAGGCACGCACCAGCGGGGTGTAAACACCGGGCAGCGGGAGCGGCAGCGCCCGCCCTGGGGCTGCCCAGCGCCGGCAGCGCCGCAAATTGCGCCGAGCCCTCGGGGAGCGGCGGAGGGCTTGCGGCTGAGCGCTGCCGGGATGCTGAATGCGCTTTCCCGACGCTCATCCAGGCTGGAAGGACAAACCTCAGGCTCAGGACTCAGCGCTGCGCTGGTTGGTCCCCGAGGGGAGGTTTGGCCCCGTGCCTTGACTTGTGGTGTGGCGCTGGAAAAAACGTAATGTGATTAAGATGTATCTGTCTCTGAGCTTGAGTGAGGCAGAGGCAGTGACTCATACCACCTTGCTGGAGCTGTCAAAACACTTGGCTCGCGAGAATAGCCTTCTACACAAAAAGCACTGATTCAATATGTTTATATTTAAACAAAACACTAAGGGTCTGATTCACTGCGGCATTACTACAGCCTTGGATGGCTGTAACCCCAGCCAAGCAGCTCCCAGGCACGCACAGAGCCATCGGCTGCTGATTTCCTATAAGTGTTAGAGAAAGTCTTGGTCCTTGCAAGCCTCCTGCATGGACAGGAGTCCCTCGAGGGCTTTAGCATCGGTGCTGTTGTTGAGGGCACAGTGCAAGGTCACAGCTCATGCTCTCATTCCCCTGAACCAGCAGACAGATGTGCGGGCACCAGCAGCAGCCACAAGAGATGATGGTGTTGAAATGAGTGGTGGTGGGATGGCAGCCACACTGATCACAAGAGTGGACCCTGAGCTTCTCTTGAGCAGCCCTGGGACGGGACTTGTGTGCCTTCAGCTCGCTTTCTCACCCTGCAGGTGTGCAGGCAGCACCCCTTCCCTCCCGGGGAGCTGAGCCACCTGTGACAGCCCGTGGGAGCTGCTGAGCTGGGGAAGTGGGTGCTCCAAGCTCTGCAGATTTGGAGCTGCTGGGATTTGCTGACAGATGGCATGGTGTTGAGCAGCTTGGGGCTACTTTGCTTCTCTAGGGTAGTCTTTCATTTAAAACTGGGAACACATTCCAAGCCAAACTCACAGCCTAGAGATGCTTTTGGTGTTTGCTTGGTCGTTAGTTCCCTTCCTTGCTCCTAAACTGAGTTATGGGTGTTGGGGTGAGGGGGTGGTGACAACTTTGCTGGTTTAGTTGATGTGAGGTCTTTAGGAATTTAAATTCAGCTGACCAAGGGTATGTCCCAGGCTGGTGCTGAACATAACCAGAAAGAGGATGTTGCTTGGGTGCTCAGTGAACCCACTGCCAGGATGGTCATGTGTGTCCCTCAGCAAAATACAATTGTTTTGTCTGCTCCTGCCTGCCAGCACCAGCCCCCAACCCGTGGTATGTGCAAAACCACAGCCCTCCTTCCCTCCCAGCCACGGGCTGCCAGTGCTCCTTCCCTGTCCTGGCACCAGCTGTGCTCAGGGGATGCTGAATTTCAGTCACCCTCCTTCTCTGGGGGGGCAGGGAGTAGAATTCCCATGGCCTGGAGCAGCAAGGGAGAGTTTAACATGGAGCTGGAGGAGCTGCAGAACTGAGCTGAGATGCTCTGCATGCTGTGGTTGTCTGTGCTGCCCCTGTGCTCAGGATGATTTTCTGCTTCCACTGTACACAGGCAGTGATGAGGGCTGTGCTTCCAGCCTTTTTCCTGAAAAACACTAGGGAGAGTATTTTAGCATTTGGAGGTTTGGTTTGAGGGAAAGGATCTACCTATGTGCAGGGTTTGGCTTCTCTCCCAGCCCTGACAGCCTGGGTGGCTATGGGAATGTCACTTCATCTGTCTGTACCTCTGTCTTCCTCAGAGCAGTGTGAGGGAAACTGTAATGTTCTCCCATCCCATGGCACTGGGAGATAAATGCATTTGTTGTTGTGCTCAGATAACACAGCACAGTGGGGTTTCCACCTAGGAGAACATGATATCAGACTAATTAAATATCTAGGCTCTGGTGTAACTCAAATACTGGAATAAAACCTGCAAGCAGAGAAGGTTGCTGCTTATGAATTTAAACCAGTGTTTGCAGCTACTCAATGCCAGCGGGCTGGTGAAGACTTCAGCCCTGCCCTTGCCCTTGAGAGCTGAGTTGGGTGCTGGGAGCATGTCTGGTGTGTGTGATGATCCAAGGTGAGTAGAACCCTGTAGCAGTCCTTGACAACCTTGGCAATGTTGTCCTGCTGTAAGAGCAGTAGTCCCTCTCCTGGAGAAATGCTGCTCTGAAGTGCAATCCACGTCCTGATGGGTTCCAGAGGGAGGTTGCGAGGTCTTGACTCCAAATGGGGTGTTAATCCACTGGTCAGTTTCCTGCACAGATCTGCAGAATCCTTCACGAGAAACTTCCATCCTCATAGACTCGAAATTCAGTGAGAAAACACAATAATCCTCTGGCTGAAGGGGTTTCTTCTTCAGCCCTTTCTTGTGGGTTTTTGCTGTAGAAGGAAGGGAGAACACATTGCTCCTTCCTGCCAGTGAAGAAGAGATGCTGTCAGTCCTTGGAATGGCTGTGTGGGTATCCCATCACCCCCACCAGCAGCTAAGACTCAAGGAGTCCCTCACCCCATGGAGGGATCCTTCCAGCAACAGAAGGTCTGTGTTCTGGCTGTGCAATACATTCTGGCTTTTCCACTGTGTCAGGGAAGCAGTCCAGAACCAAATCCTTTATTTCACCAGAAAATCTAAGTTTCAAGTGCTCCTATGAGAAGATCTCAATTTGAGCAAGAAAATACTTCCCATAGGACCTGACTTGGAGTTATTCTGCAAAGTGTCTCTGGATACTTTCTTTCCCTGGATTGCCTTTAGACATCAGTATAATAATAAGGGGGTTTTTTAATGATTTGTTTGTTTGTTTTTAAGGGCATTTAAAAGCAAATATCAGAATTTTCTTATAAAAAGGAGGGTTTGGGAGAAGACTGTGCCCCCCAGAAATGCATGTCTCCTCATGTTTTCCAGTGAATAAGCCAAGCAAAGCCCAGTCCTGGCTCTCACAGCGACCCAGTGCTCACCAGGCTGAGTACCACTGGAATTAAGGACCTCATTAAGATGCTGAATTAGCACCATGTCACCTTTCCAGGGAGATGAGCAAGCTTGGAGCAGGCAGCCAGGCCTGTCTGCAGGTGCCCAGAGTGCCCTGGTCCTCTGCAGGGCTCAGCTCTGGAGGAACAGACCTCTCCTGGGCTCTTGTCACAGGATGGAAGCCCAATAATTCCTTTTCTTATCCCAAATGTTGAGACTCCATCCTCTGTGCCCTGAAAAACTGAAGCCACCTGGAGGACAAACCAACTCCATCACACTGGGGCTCCAGAACTGAGTCTCTCCTGCTCTTCTGAGACAACACTACCATCTAGTGAATACACTCTGCATTGGTTTTCCCGGGAAGCCACGGAGCTCCGTGCATGACGCGTGGAAATCAAAACCCAATCCTCAGCTCACACACCCCACAGCAGGGCACAGGGTCCCCTGTCCTGCACACAAGTGGCCCCATCCAGGTCCCTGCTGCAGCACATGGTGACAGTCCCTTCTAGGGCAGCTCGTGCCAGTTCTGTGGGGCTGCGGCTGACCCTGACACCCCACTCAGCTGTAGGACCAGGGGACCCTGCCTGTGCCCAGTGCTGTGGTGGTCACTCCAGACAGGGATGAGGGGCTTGCTATTCTAGCAGGCCTCAGGGTGGCTGTTTCAGAGACAGCTTCACATTTACCAGCCTCTCAACTGTTTTTCCAGAGGGTTGAGGGCTGCAGACTGAGGCTGAGTGTTGTCCTGGCTGCACTCCCCCTCTGGACCCCTCCTTCCCCTGGACACCCCAGACTGTGATGTTGGAGCCACCCTGGCAGCAAGCATTACTGACTTTCTTTTTCCTCTTCTTTTGTGCAGAGCTGATCTGATCGGGGCCTACCAAAGACATTAACGACGTCGAAAGTAGCTTACTTTAAGAGGAAATATGCAGAAGAAGAACATTTACATCAAGATTACCATGAGTATTGTCCAAAAGTGAGTATCTCTCTCGCTCCAGACCCTCCCCTCCCCCTGGTTTCATTCCTCGATGCTAAAGACCCATCCATTTACTCCCCAGCACCTGATACTACCAGAGGACCGGACTTGTATCCTAAAACTATCTCTCCAAAAACTCCGCTTCCTGGACGACCCTGAAGCCTATCTCCGTAGGTCTGTATTAATTAACAATCTGTTGAGGAAGATTCACCTAGAGACAGAGAGGGAGAGCTATGAATACTTTAAGGAGGCTCCGTGCTATAGGACTGCCTACTCTGACGCACGAAAACGGCTGAAGTTTATGGTGCAGGAGTGCTGTTCCCAGTCGCTCTATTATGAAGAGCTGCACTCGTATCGCATCGTGCCTTACTCTGCAGAGAGCGCCGTTTACGGGATGGGCTACACGGGCAGCCACCTGGAGCAAAATTCTCAGTTGCTTATTTATAAAATGAATTAAAGTAGCTGTTAGACCCGCTGATGTTTGTTTCTGAATGCTTGAACTGCTTTGTTGAGGTGTTGAGGTGAGGCACTAATTGCAGATGTGTTTGCGATCGGAGGGCGCCGGGAGCTGAGTGGAAGGTGCTTTGGATAATGCTCTGCAGCCCCCGCTGTTAACCCCCGGTGTGAAGCACCTTGCTGTAACACACACAGAGGTGTAATACGGAGGTCCTAACCTGCAGACACTGCCTGCAAGGCGGTTTGTAGAAACAAAGCTGAACTTAAAGTTACCTGTGTGTAGATACGGATGCTCCAAATCACTTTCGCAGTTAAATTACGCCAGCCCCAGTGCAAGGGGAGCCCCCGAAGCAGTGGAGTAGTCTAACAGTGAGGAGTAAAACACAAGTTGTCTGCTGTAAAAGTATAGACAGAAAGTTTCTTTGAGAATTGCTTTGACCATGAAGGAGTCAGTGCCAAAGGAATCAGTCTTTAGCTTAGGATTTTCAGAGACTGAACTCGCTTGCTACTTACAGACACTCTGTACTGAGATTTGCAAGGGTTTGTGGGTTGTTTTTTTAAGAAAAAATTAATTGCATTCACCTTTTACTTATATTATCTCTTAGCTGGTATCTACTTTGCTGTTTTAATATGAACCAGAATGACTCACAGGAAAGATTGTTTCTTCAGCCCATCATCGGTGTTCCCTTAACTTCATTTGCCTCTTTCCCTAGCTGTTTCCCTGATACTTCTTTGCATGCTAATTTGCTGTTTGGCCCGAGGTTCACACTGGTGCTAGGGAATAGACAGAAATTTCTTTTTATGTGGACTATAAAAGGCAGAAAAACAATGATAACTCTCATACATAGAGAATGAATGTATCTGACGGATGCTGGTAAGACCTCAGAGGCTCTCCTGATGAAACTGCTCAGCATTAGTAATAATGTTTCAGGTTAAGTGAAATGTCTAATCTCAATCTGGGAATTAACTTTAAAATATGTAAATATATATATTTCACAAGCTATGGCATGTGGGATGTTCAGCAAACGGAATGACTACGAGCGGAAAGTTTCACAGCTGCCAAAGCTACGTCATGAAAATACCAAAGAGTAACATTAGGGGAAAGATGATGCTCCAGCAATGGGGTCAGAAGCAAAGATTGCACTATAATCTGGGGGAACGTGATTAACGAGCCTGTAAAATAGCCGTTAGTGATACACTGGCAGCTCCCGCTGCAGGGGGACCTGCATCCCAGAACTGCTGAACAAATACACGAGATGGTTCAAAGCCTGTCAAAGTCCTACAGGTCTGTTGGCTTGCAGTGAAGAAAACGGATTTGCCTCGCTGGCTATCACCACTTCAAAGCTTTAAAGCAAAGTAAATAATAGCGCACACTCAGCTGGAGGCAGACATATATAAATATATATCTAAGAACCTAATTTTTTATGCATTTTGAAAAGCTTTGCTTTTGCAGATGTGGCAGATGCTGTTTCTGAAGCATTATATAGTGTGAACAAATACCGTGGTTCACCAGGAAAGTGCTTTTTTTTGTGTCAGATTCCTCCTGTCACCCTTCTCAGAGCATCCTGGTCTTGTGTGTCACACATATCGTCACAGCTCCCAGGCACGTGTTAGTGCTGGAGAAAAGGCAGAAAGGCAAAAAGGCGTGAAGAACAAAGTTAACTCTGGTATCAGTAGTCAGAAGTCAGTACAGGTTTAGGAGACAGAAGGAAGCAGTAAAATCCAGATTTTTTTTTTTTCAATTAAAAAAAAATGTCAGCAGTGTAATTCAAAACAAGAATAACCTGCAAACTAGAGAATATAAACATCTCAGATACTGTGGGAAGGCTGAAAAAAACAGGGCAGTGCTGTTTGGGAGGTGTTGTTAGTCATGATGAATGTTCAGGTTTCTGTTTTTGCTTTGAGACAAGTAATATTTACTTATCTCTTAGAAAAAGGTGTCTTTCAATCCTCAGCCAGTACAGTACAGCCTCAGAGCTTCCTGGCTGTGTGTGGTTTGATTCCTGCTGCCCCTGGGCTTGCACCAGCCCAAAATCATGCAGCAGATTCAGTTGCATGATTTGAGAAGTTATTTCAATGTGGTTTGAGAGATCTCCAGTTTGAGAAATCTCCACTGGAAAGGGGCCATGTCTGCTTCAACAGGGGGCTGGGAGAGCCCAGGCTGCTGACCAGGTGTGTAGGACAGCCCCAGTACCACCAGTGAGAGCTGGCAGAGAAGTCCATTTGCTGTTGTGAGAGGTGCCATTATCCCCCAGGAGATCTCTGGCCTCTGCAGCACCGGGAACGCCTCGCGCCTCCCCCAGGGCTGAGGGAATGGTAAAGGAAAATTGTTCCTGTCTTCTAATTTTTCAAACCGTGTAATTTTCCACTCTGAAGTGGTCTGATTTATGCATTTTTTTTTTCTCATCGTGTCTGTTTTCACCTGATTTCATAACCATCTAGCATGTACAGGAAATGCTTAAATGCCTCTTTTCTCTCGCTGACTGACTTTTTACATTCATAGGATGGTTCTGGCTTGAATAAACAAAACTTTTAACTTAAAATTAGAAGCATTTCAGTGAAATGAAAAAAGCTCAGTAGAATCAAAGTCTTAAACCTCACCTGAACAAAAAGAAACATTGGCCCAATCAGATTCACCTTTGAAGAGGTTCTTTGCCTGCCGAAAGAGGCAGATACTTTCGTGCCTGTTGAAAGCTTCTCTGTAAAGGTGTTGCGATAATTGAACGATATAACAGACAAAAATCTGCATCAGGTCAGAAAACTCCTCGGGCTACCCAGGAAAGAGGATGATAATTCACTCATGTTTTTCTCATGTGCTGTTTTCTTGAACAAAACACGTCTCTTTTTTTTAATTTTTACTTGCTCCAGGAGCCATTAAAATGGATTATTTCTTTGTAAAGAACAAATTTGGTTTTTTATGGTTGACTTTTTGTTATGGAATTGAATCAAAGGTTCACTACTCTATATATTTTAAGTCAGCTTCAGTTTTTACTGCCTTTTGCTTTGCCCAGTGATTGGTGCTGCTGCAAATGGGTCTGAAAAATTCTACTTGAGTGCTTAAAAATAGTTTATGGGGTGATAAAGAAGTACAAATGTGCAATAACATTGCAAGTGACTCCCGAAATATTTAATTTGACACCTTTTGAATTATATACTTCTATTGATTTTAGCACTTAGTTGCCAAGTTACTGCGTACCAGCATTTTAATACAGCTACATACAGTGATTTTTCTTTTTTGGGTTTGTAGCTACAGTTCAGCTCTTCTGGCTTCTGATGTGAGAATCTGTCTGTAGGTGGTCAACTTTCAGCGAGATAGATTGATATAAATATATATATATATATATGTTCTATTATGACTGCATTAGGAACTCCTACGTATGGGCTATGTTTGCACTGGATGTAAAGAAAGTCCTTGCTTCCCTTTGACTCAGTTGCCTTGGAGATAGAACACTCATCAGAGAGAATATAGATGAGCTGGGTAACAAGGACAGACTTGGTGAGGAGAGCTGATCCTTTTGAAAATGACTGGCTTAGGACAATTAATTTTCACCAGGGAATAGCAGCACACTTGGCTGTAATCAGTGTTTCTATGAGTTGAGTTTTCTTTGTGCTGCTTTTCTGGCTGGACATGCTGGTGAAGGGTGCACGGGGGTAGCTTTGTGGGGGCCACTGTGTGGGTGTGGATGGGGTCTGGGGCAGAACCCCAGCAATGAGTTGAGCAACCTGCTCTAGTGAAGGTGTCCCCACCCATGGCAGGGGGTTTGAACCAGGCGGTCTTTAAGGTCTCTTCCAACTCAAACCATTCCATGATTCCATGATTCTGTCACATTAGGGCCCTGATCCTGTAAATGTTTGGGTTGTCTGCCCATTTCCTCACACAGACCCTGTCTCTGGAGCTTGGGAGGCTCCTCGTGTTCTTGATGCTCAGCATGTGCATGAGCTTGTGCAGGGCTGGGGCTGCACCCGTGGCAGAGATCCCCCGCGACCGCCGCGTTTTCAGTGACAGTGACCGCCGAACTGCCGCTTGAGCTCTGGAATACATCTCTATTGCACTGTAAATTGAACTTCTGTTTTCCAATGAATGTGTTGAGTATATGGACTATTGTGCCTTAAAGTCCCATCCTCGTACGAGCCTTTGTAAATGTTCTGTAAATCCGCAAACCGTCTATCGCTGGTATCTCTGTGCACTCTCTACAGATCTGATTTGGTACTTGGCAGGACCTTGGGAAACCCAACCCTGACCTCAGTTTGCCATGAACACAGAGGGGATTTGTCAATTCCCTCTTTTCTTTTTTCAGATTGCTTTCTTCTCTGACATTCATGAAATTTTGTTTTACTGGTTCCTACCACAGCTGGGCTCTGGGCCACCTGCAGCACCAGGAGCCCCTTGCAGGAACTCAGAAAGTTGTAAAAAAGTTGTCTCCAGATTTCTCTACCACCTGTAGAATGCTCCCAGGAGGGAATCGCAGCTGCATATAACAACTGTAGCAGGTGTTGTCAAGTATATCATCATGTATTTGATATGACTGACAAAGCAGAGAAGGGAACACCTATTTCTGTTGAAATGCATGAGCCTGCATTATGTTGAATACATGGTGACTATACACCGAGTAATTGGAATAATACCTACAGGTTCTGTAACAAAAAAAAAGGAAAAAAAAAAGGCTTTTTAATGTTTAAAATTACCTGGGACCTGATTGAAGGTTTTTATGAAATTGTTTTCTAAAGTGAATCGTAGAAAAAAAATGTATATGTATTTTAAATATACGTATGATGTGCATGTTATTAATAAAGATCTATTTCTATTGAACCAGATGGACTCTTGTTGATTGTATGTTGTTTGGTTCACAAGTTAACGTGTAATGTTTCTAAAGAAAAGTTTCTACCTCCATCAATCCAAGCTTATAACCACAGATTCTTTGAGAGACCTGGATCAGAGGGTGAACCTGGGGTAACTCCTCTGTCATTCACTTGTCCTGCCCTGATCCTATTGTTGGCATCCTATGGACTATGGACTCTTGCCTATGGACTTGCAAGAGCCTTCTTCTTTTCCTTGTTTATGTATTTTTTTAAAAAAACTGCAAGGAACCATTTTCCTAATGGTGTTCTGCAGGGCATGTTCCAGATGCTGCTGAAGCGTCAAAGTTAAAACAGTTAGCTTTTGGAGCCATTCAGAAAAATGGGATTTTTTACTAAAAGTCCTGATTATGATGGAAAGATCACCATCTTCCTTATCCGCGGGAATTTTCTTTAGGATTCTTTTGTTTAGAAGCTGAAGCAAAACACTGAATATATTTAAGAGATACTGAAAAGGAGAAATATTTACAAAAGGATGGGCTTTCCCATGTGGGCAGGAGACTCTTGAGGCAGTCACAAGGAAACATCTTCCAGGGCCAGGTGCTTCAGCTCCCATCTCCCAGCCAGGACTTGGGTACCACCTGGGCTGCAGGTCCAAGTTTTATATATACTGAACATCCCAACCAGGTGCCATAGCACAGCAGCACATCAGTCACCTCCTCTGCAGGTGTTGCATCAGGAGACAACAGCTGGATGTTTCAGCCTGAGGACAGCTCTGAAACCACTGATCCTGAGCCCCTTACATGCCTCATGTGAATGTGGTGCTGTCCAGATTAGCAGCCACCACTCAAATCCTGGGGTGCTCCTTAAAAGATACAGTCTCTTACCTTTCTCTGAACAGCTCTTCTTTTTAATCAAAAAGCAATACCTAGACCTTGGTCTGGGGATGTGCATGACTTAGAGGACCAGGCTCGCTGTATGTTTGCAGTTTTAACCTGTTTTTTCTCCCCATATTTTGCGTGAATGACCAAGGGTCTCTGGGGTGACATAGCCCTGGCATAGCGAAATATATTCAAATGCCCAAAATTCCTCCTGGATCCTTGGTAGGAGCTGCCACCTCTGAGGATTCACCACAACTGGTAAGATCTGCTGAGGCTTCCTTGGCCCAGTTGTGGGGAGAACTGCCACAGTGCGGAAACAAAAGGCATTGGAGCAGCTTCCGACCTCCCAGAAGAGAGGCACTGGGTTGTCCAACACAGGCAAACACTTTCCCACTATGGATCTTTTCAAAGTCATGTGGATCATCCTGCCACAAAGCAAATTCAGCTGAAGATTTTAAGTGGGGTCCTTTGTGCCAATTTCTCTGCTGCTTAAGGAGGTGACGAAAATACCATGGCCAGACCATTGTGGGCTTGCTCTGCATTCAGCTGTATTTTCTTTTTAGCTCTTTACGGCCACTTTGAATTGAAGTAGCTGCTGGGCTGCCCTACCCTGGCACTGCCAGCTCAGATCCATGGAGCAGCTGGCACAGGACCCAGGGAACCCAGCCAAGAGCTGTAACTCATCATTACATCCCACCCTCGGTGCATTTCAGGGCTTAATTAATTCAGGCCCTAAGATAAGCAGTGCTGATGCCCAAACCAGGTGATGCTTTGAGCTCCTGGCTGCAGAGTGCTGTGCAGAGCCCTGCAGCCCCCCAGCTCTCCTAGTGCAGTGAGGAGGTCTGCTCTGCCTTGCTACCTGCAGGCTGATGTGCCACTGATGGGAAATTGTCCCCACTTGGGCTGAGTGGTGCCAAATTGTAGCTCTTGCTAGTTGAAGGAGTCTTTTCTCGTGACATAAACTGCTCAGCGGAAATCAATGCCAATTTGCTGCAAGGAGGTTTCTGTGCAACATCTGCTGTCAGAGGAGAGGAAGGATGGCTGGAAAGGAACAGGTCTTTCTCCCTGTAAGGTGCCAGAATCCCCTGTTCACAGTGGGGAAGGTGTAGTTGCCCTCCTGTGTTTGAGGCTCAGGGCCATGCAGACATTTCAGGTGTACTGAGACCATCCCATTCCCTGGGTTCTGTGCCAGCCACTCCATGAAACTGGGCTGGCAGCGCCGAGGTAGGGCAGTCCAGCACAGTCTGGGCATCTGATAAGCCCACAGCCCTGGCTGGGATGCTGGGGGGAGCCACAGGAGTTTTTTAACCTGTTCCCATTGGGATCATCAATCCCATACACAGAAAGCATTCCAAAGGCTGGATGTGCCATGCCCCAGGCAGATGTGGTCTCTCCCAGAGCTCCCTAGTGCAGGCAGAGGTGGCATCTCGAGGTGGTGTTATCCAGGGAAACATTGGGATTTTGCAGGTAGATAGAATTGCAGGGTGGGACTCTGTGAATGCACCTACTGTGACAGTGCTATAAGGTCCTGCAGGTACTAATGTGTTAGCAGGTACTAATGCAGATCCTGCATGGCCAGGTGCAGAGTGTGACATCCCACAGAGATATCCCACCATGTGACATCCCACCTTTTGATAATGGAATCAGAGTGCTGTTCCTGATGATCCCTATGAGATGGGTCACTTGCTTACAGCATTAGTGTAAATAGTTATTTTTCTGCAAAATGTTGGGTCTAAGGCTAACGGGCATCTTGGTACCCTTTAGGGGCAAAGGTCTACGTGCAGATAGATGTGGCGAAGGCTGCCCTGGAGGGTGAGCCAGAGATTGTGTCCGGCTGCTGCTTAGACACACGGTTTGCAGAATGGGGAGGCTGGTTTGGGAGCACCTGAGTCAGGACAAAAAACCTGGTCTGGAAGTTCTCAGTTCCCAAAAGTCTTGCACTTGATGCCAAGGGGTTACTCTTCTCCTGGGACTGTTTCACCTGCTAGTTTGTGTTTTGGGAGATGGGTCTGCGTGAAGACATGACCAGGGGCTGATGGACTGGCTCAGAGGTGTCTGCTCTGGCTCCACTTGGAATAAAACATCAGTGTTGGGAGGGAGGCTTGTCGTGAGGCTAAAAAAAGCCCACCTGGATCTTGTATTTGCCGTTCGCAAGGCCGGGATCACCTGGAAAGCGAGAGCAAGCTGCAGAAAACACATGGCAATCCTAAGTCAGACGCTGGTACCCTGGGGACTGAGCCTGCCCCGCGGGACGCCTTGTCCCTTCCTCGCCAGGCAGGTCGCCGCTCCCCGAGCCGTTTTGTGCCCGGGCAGGTTTTGTGCAGGGCAGGTTTTGTGCCTGAAGATGGCACCGCCGCATCGAAGGAGGGCCGGGCACGGCCGTGGCGGAGCCGGGAAGGCCGGCGGGCAGGGCGGCTAAGGGGGCGCCGGCTGGGCCGGGCCTCACGGCGCCCTGTGCCCCCGGAGAGCCCACCCCGAACGAGGCTGTGCCGCCCTGCAACCTCATCCCGAGGTTTTCCTTAGCTCTTGGCCCCAGAGGGTGTCCAAATATTGCTGGTTTGGTGTAAACTGTCTCCTCTGCTCTCCTACGGAGCTGTACGGACAGCGCGCTGTTGGCAGAGCTCTGCAGAGGTCTGGCGTGAGCGGGACAAGATGCTGCTCTAATTTACAAGAGACAAATCTCTTCTTGCTCTGGTGGTTAGAAGATGGATGGGAGTGTGACCCAGGCTCTGCCCAGGTGCTCATATCAAGTAAAATAGCAGTGGTCAGAGCCCAAAGGTGTGAATGAAGTTGTATTTTCTGGGCTCTTGCTCCCCCTCCCCTTCACTTCTTGAAGGACCTGAAGAAGCAGCAAATCATCCCTACATTGTGCAGGTAAGAACTGAACCTTGCTCTAAGGGAATGATGACCTTCCCTGACCCCTGGATAACCATGGTGTCCCAGATCTGTTGTCTGACCATCAATATTGGCTCTGTTTCATTGCAAAGGTGATGTGAGACAGACTGCAATTAGAATGAATTGCAGTTAATTAAATGGCTTGAGCTGGAGCTGGGCCTGGATTTTTTACAGTTTTCTGTGCATTGTCACTCCCAAAAGCCACCAAGAAAGAGAAGAATTCTGTGCCCATTGTGATAACTGTCTCTATCCACGCACACACAAATTTTGTATCTGCGTGTCTTTCTCCTCACCACTGGAGGGCTGCATCCA
This sequence comes from Donacobius atricapilla, assembly GCA_013397315.1. NCBI lineage: Eukaryota > Metazoa > Chordata > Aves > Passeriformes > Mimidae > Donacobius > Donacobius atricapilla. The sequence continues at coordinate 121,753 of WBMY01001229.1, forward strand.
CCTGCAGATTCTGTTTAGGTTCCACTAAACCCAGAGCACCTGTCACTGAGAGATGTGTTGTGCCAGCGTAATTGGGGAAGGCTGAAAAGCAGAAACTGTTTTCTTTTGGGAAAAATCTGGCTGTAAACTTCATTGGTTTGCAGTGAAAATGCTTTTCTTCCCCTGTTGGAAGCTTTGTGGTTAGTTCTAATAGAGGCAGTGGGTTGGGAGGGAAGGAGGGAGAATTTTTTTCAGGATAGCAGGGCTGTGAAAATAGAAGCTTTAGTTTGTTTTGAGCTGTGCTCCCTCTTCCATAAATTAAATACTCGTGCCACTGGAGATGAAGTGGTCCTTGATCTCCTGTATTTAGCCCCAGCCATCTATTTCTGTGTTGTGCCTGAGCTGGACAGTGGTTGCCTGAGGCTCAGCCCCTCTGGTCTCCAAACCTAAACCCTTCTCAGTTCCCTTGGGATCAGCTTTCTGCGGAGCCTGGCAATGGGCTGAGCTCCCTTTTCCTGCTTGACTCTCAGGATTGAAAGGTGCAGTTGGGTAGCAGGAGCTTGGCAAGCAAAATATCATATTTGCAGATGTGTTACAGGGTGCTGAAGAGTTGTGCCCCTCTGGGGCTCTCTGCTCAGACCGTTGTGGGGTTGTTTTTTAGCTTCACACAGACTTTGCAGATTTCTGTTCTAGCTTTGAATTCCTATAGCTTGGAGATACAGCAGAGTCACTAGGAACAGCAAGACAGGTATTGCCTTAAGCCACGCCTGTCCCCTTTTTAACTGCCGGGTGGTGCCTGTGAAATTTGATGATTGACTCTCAGGCAGGGCTTCCTTGGGGATGGGAAACCCTTGGGATGACTGTCCTGGTGAAGACTCACACTTGGCAGAGTGACTTTGTTGCTTGTCCAGTTGGACCCATCACCTTTTCCTCACGCCACCTTGGGCTCTCACTTCCAGGGGCTGCTGGAGAAATTCAGCTCAAAGCAGTAGTGGATTGAATAAAACTCTGCTTGGACTACAGAGGGCAGCAAATCGTTCAGAATACAAGTGGTTTCACTCCATGCTTCTTTCAGCAGCTGCAGCTCTGTTGGAGCCAAGTTCCCTGCAGCCGAGATGAGGAATGGGGCTCCAGTGCAGGGACCAAGTGACAGCAGGGCCACCTTCCCCCCGAGGGTGGCTGCTGTAACCTGTGGCTCTTCTCCACAAACTCCTGAGGAGGTGTGTTTGCCAGTAGAGGCTGCCTGGGGTGGGGAATTGTGCTTTGTGTTTTCCAGACTACAGTGTGATCTTTAAAGTTGTTTTTCCCCCATGTAGGTACGTGCTCTCCCCTGAAAAGACAGAGGAGCAAGCAAGCAAGGAAGGGCTGCCCGGTTAAAACCACAGAAAAGTGCTCCATGGATAAAGCCTTTTGCATCGCTTGCAGGTGTTGCATGTGCACACAAATCCCTCTACACCTTGGTGTTTGCGCTTCTTGCTAGGAGTTCTTGCTGAGCAGGGAAGTGCGTAACTGCTTCAATGGAAACTTTTGGGGACTTCTTAAAGAAATCTTTCATGGAAATTCAAATTTTGAAAAGGCCTTTCTAGATGTGAACTCTGTGCTACAACTTTCTGTGTCTCTCTCCCTCCCTTCCCAGATGACTGGGTTCCCTCCAAACTCTTTTGAAAATAAAAGCTTTGATAAGTAAATCAAACAGCCTTGTGCTTCAGATTCACTAATGGGATCTGCCACTGGTCGGCCACCAAACTGCTCCCTTTGAAACCCTTACAGGAAGAGAACCAGTTGTATTAGATATCTTGTGTCCTCCTGTCATTCATATTTTTGGAATTTTTTGTCCAGTTGCCTGCCCAGGTTGCCCAGAGAAGCTGTGGATACCCCATCTCTGGAGTGTTCCAGGCTGGGTGGGGCTCTGAGCACCCTGGTCTGGTGGAAGGTGTCCCTGTTGATGGCAGAGGGGTTGGAATTAGGTGGTCTTTAAATTCCCTTACAGCTGAGATAATTCTGTGGTTCATTTCTCTGGGTATAATTTTTCTCATGGTATCATTTTCTTTTCAGCATACAGAAGGAATGTACCGGGAGAAACAGCCATACAGCTCTGTTGGTTCCTGCTGAACCCCTCTGGGTCACACAGAGCTTTTATAGACCTGTGAGTGGTGGCATCATCTCTCTCTATACTGAGTAATGCTGGACGCTGGTATGTGGAATGCCAGCAGTGCTCACTACTGAGCAGAAGAAATGAGTGGTGAAGGTTCTGGAGCACAAGTCCCATGAGGAGCAGCTGAGGGAACTGGGGGTGGGCTCAGAGTGCAGAAAAGGAGGCTGAGAAGAGACCTCATCACTCTCTACAATTCCTTGAAATGGGGCTGCAGCCAGGGTGAGGGCCAGTCTCCACTCTCAGGTAACAAGCTACAGGACAAGAGGAAACGGCTTCAAGTTGTGACAGGACAGATTTAGACTGCATATTAGGAAAGATTTCTTCATTGGAAGGGTAGCCAGGCATTGGAACAGGCTGTTCAAGGGATCAGCGTCCCTGGAAGTGTTCAAAAATGTGTGGATGTGGTGCTTAGGGTCAAGGTTTAGTGGTGAACATGTCAGTGTTCGGTTGATGCTTGGACTCGATGATCTTAGAGGTCTTTTCCAAGCTTGGTAATCCTATGATTCTATGAATGGGCATAAATGGAGTCAAATACAAGTCTGTCCATTGTGCATGCATTTAGTTGCCCCCCTTTTTTACCTTCCTGCCTATGGGGTGGTGGGAGCAGGACAGAATTGCAGCAGGCTGTAAATGTATTTTTTTTGCAAAAGGCAGCTTCTTTTCCAGTTCAAACGTACACCAAAAGGAATGAGAGCAGGCAAGAACCAGCTGGGATAAGGTATTAGCACAGTGAAACAGGCATTGGACTGGCTCTTTTGGGTGGTCTCTTCATTTCAAGGATAGCTTTGATAGAAGCACAAATGCTGCTAAAGCCCAGGTAAATGTGGACTATGAAAAATAAAACTGCACTATCATGGTTAACAAGGATTATTTAATTTTTTTTTTTTTGAGCTATTTTGGGGGCTGAAATAAGCTCAGGAGCTGGTAGGTGAAATTTTGGTAGGTTCTAGCTGGCTTTTCCTTTTGAGCTCCTTAAAGGGTGACAGAAGAGCAACTGGCAGAAAGTATCCAATCTTGGTTTGAAGACTCTTCTTTCCAAGTAGACTGTCCCAGAGGTCACAACCACTTAAAAAGGAGACTCTTCTTTTTTTTCTTTTTTTTTTTAATTCTTTTTTTTTTAAGTGTCCTGTTTCTAACTGGAACTGGTCTGGGTTCAGCTTCTAGCCAGGGGCATTTGGTTAAGCTGCTCTCCTAGATTAAGAATCCCTTTTAAGTGCCCCTTATCTTCTCCATGTGAAGACAGGGTAATCAAGTTGCCCCTCACAAGCTCTCTTTTGAGACTAAACAGATTGATCTCCCTGTCTGTGGCTAAAAGGCCTTTTCTAAACCTTCCATCAGAGCTTCACTTGGGTATCTGGGCTTGAAATGGGGCTGTAATCACTAAGTGAGTCTTGGACTAAAGTGATTTTCTAAAGTATAACATGAAGCATTAAGGATTTCTTGGCCCGTATGGAGGGTGGTCATTTTTTTAATCCCATTTCTTGACTCTTGCCTTTTTTATGTTTGTTTCAGTGGTTTGGACTCTACGATGCAGAATTGATTCTGGATATATCACCCAACAGTGCCAGGAGACAGGTTGTTGGCTTGGGCTGTGGATCCCTCTGTTCTCATTAATTCCAGGTCATTTTGGAGAGAGAAGGTGAAAGGACACACACCTGCTGGAAGGGGACAGGGAGACAGAGCGTGCAGCTTTCAGCTCAGGAAAGCCTCATGCTCCTCCTGGCTGCTGCTAGTGCCAGTGTGGTGGCTACAGGGCAGGAGGTATTAAGGTTATATTGCTTCAATATTGGCGTTCATAACGCCTCCTCATTGCCTTACATAATGTTTTCCTAGCATACAATTTCTGACACAAAATTCTTCACAGATAAGAGATCTGGTTTTCCCTCTACCACAAAGGTATTGAAAAAAACACCTGCATATTGAAAGAAAAAAGGGAAAAATATAAAAGGATGGACAACACAGGAAAGAAAAGAGGCAGATGAAATAGTTTATGTTGTCCCCTGAAGCACTGCTCAAGCTGTTGTCTCTAATACTACCGCCAGTGTCATGATAGTTGGGGCTCAGGGGATCATGCAAGTCTCAAAATCCTTGTCCTGACAGTGAGTGCAGAGTGAGAGACACCCAAGTGTTACAGATCAGTGTTAATCAGGAAATCTTAAACCTGGAAAATCATACTCTGTCCCTGTGATATGAACTTCAGAAACTCGAGTACTTCTGTTGTCAGCGCTAGAAGCTGCTACTGCAGATCAAGACCAGGAGAAATTCCTGTTAAATCAACATTAGATTAATATTTATAGTGCTAGGACTGATGAGGGGACAATCTGCCTTCACACTGATACTTAAAATTCCTCCTGATTCCTGTTGCAGGAGCTGGTTCTGCTCCCCCTGGAATGCCCTTTATTGCACTAATGCTGTCCAGAACCTGCCTGCATGGAAAACCTGGTGTGTGTGAAACTCAGACGACTTCAAGCAGCTGTCAAGGCATTCTGGAGCATTTTTGTGAAGCAAACTTCCACTGATGCAGTGCAGACTTACAATGCAAGTGGTGGGATGGGGTCTGGGATGTGTGGTGGGAATGCAGGGGCAAGGGGAACGCCAGAAACCATTTTAGTGGTGACTTGCTACATGGAGGGGTTTGTGCAGATGAGTTTGCTGCTGGCTGATTCATTCCTGGGGATGAAGGAGAAATGAAGGGCGGGAGAAAAAATAAATTTTGCTCTGTCCAAGAATTATGGTGGCACATAGCAGAGATACAGATGTGGTGTGTGTCTCATTATGCTCTTGACAGTATCTAAGGACACAAAGAGGGATGTCATGTTCCCTCTTGGAACCAGTAGGGCTCTTTTCATTCCAGATGGTTACTGGTTTATCTTCCTGTTTATCTTTTATCAAATATAGTAACAATAAAGCTCCAAGATTTTTATTAACTATAGCAAAAACAAAACAGGCAAAGCCTTTTCCTTTTTTTTCCTAGTAATTCCCCTGCCTTCCATTGGGGAAGAAAAAAAAAACCAAAAAAACAAACCAACAACCCCCCCCCCAAAAAAAAAAAAAAAAAAAGATAAATTCTCCAAACTTGTATGGGAGAGAAAAGCCATCAAACAGTTTGTGGCTGCCAACTTATTTTTTAAACTCCAAATTAAGGAGAGGTCAAGAACTGAATAACAAACACCAGAAATATGAAGACTACAGACCATGCCAAAGACAGAGCTGTGGTCCTGGCCACTGTGATTGCTTTTCTGAGGAGAAACAAAGCATGTGTGGTTGTGTGGTTGTTATCAGAAAGTCAGGCATGCTTCCCCAAATGAAAGAATTAATAAAATAGAGAGATTTCCTTCTGGATACTATGGAAATAACAGAAATTATGAGATGAAAGTGAACAGTTCAGAAATAAATGTATAAATACCACTTTACACTACAAAATAGTCTCTCTTGGTGAGTTGTAATAATTAGCAGGCTTTCACATCCTAGCAGTGGTCCTTCTAATGAGAACACCTTCCATCTTTCTAGTGAGCAGCTGAAGCCAAACATCCATAACAAGTGAATGTGTTGGCTGTTACACGCCATGGTTACCACGTGGCCATGGATGTTTTGCAAAACACAGTGTTCCACAATAACTCATTAAATGCTCTTTTTCTTTCTGTTTTGTATACTCTCATTAATTTGTCAGCTCAAGGTGTTTTTTTTTTCCCTTTATCTATATAATTGCTCTCTCTGAAAATCTTTTAGGCATCTGTTCAATTTAAGTTTGCAATGCAAGAAATGCCATGAAATCTTCCTGCAACAACAAAAAGATGTCTCAATGATCCTGTTGTTCATAGCCTAGCTGAGATAAATTTCCAGGAGTGAAACTTCATGTAATCCTGATGATGCTGATGCTGAATGTTCCTTGTACTTTCTGCTCTGATTTCACACAGGAATGACCGTGACAGTGCTGTGGAGCTGCTAAATGGGACTGTCCAGGAGACAACAGTATCCAGAATGCAAAGTAAAAACTACTCATGTGAAAACTGAAACCTTCATTCTCTTTGGAGCAGACAGGAGAAAACGTGGATGGACTATATTTGGGAAAGGTTGGCTCCTCAGAAGGATTGTCTCCTTTCATTCATGGGAGTAATTTCTTCTCTGAGGGGACTGGTGTATAACAATGAACAGGGTAACCCTCATCTTAATATGTAATATTGTAAGTTTGATATTATTTTTTAAATTGACTTAACATTTGCCTGTTTTTGAATCACTTTAGGGCTTTACACTTCTGTTTCTCGCTGCTACTCTCAGATCCAGGATAATCAATTCCACAGAAAACTTCATCTTGGGGCCAAGGGAACTTTTTGAGAAAAAAAATGAAACAAACCAGAGAATCAAGTGGTGGACATAACACAGTCTATTTATTATACTTTTGGAGAAGGAATTAAGTACATAAAAGTGCTCCTTGCTTTGTGTGTCTAGTGCTGTGCTATGCACAGGAGCCCCAGAATTGTAATTTGTCATTTGCTTAAAGTTTGTGCATGGTCCAGTTTTAATCCTCCTGGTCCTGCAGCCTGTAATGAATTCCAGTTGGGTCCAGTTCCACAGATGAACAACCTCATGGTCTCTCATGAGTGGCTGTGCAAATGACCTGGATGCATGCACTGGGCTTGGGTAGGAGTGGTCACCCCTGTGGGGTAAATTGAGGGTTGTTGATAATGTTTGATTGTGGAATAAAAAGATTATATAGCAGTCTGCGCTTAAATGAGAGTGTCAGAGGTGAAAATTGTTACTTCTGCTCTTCATTCCTCCTTTTCCTCCCTCTCCTTCCCCAGGCAGCAATGTGCAGGGTGGGTTTGTGTTTGCAAGCTGTGCTCTGGTTTGTGGGGTCTGGGTTTAGGATGCTGTATTGTCCCTCATCCCTGCACCAGCCCGGATCAGTCCCACCCCTCTGATGGGCTCTTGGCCCTCCTGTACAACAGGGACTGAGCCATCCCGTGCCTGGTGGCAGGATGTGGATTTTGCAAGGGATGTTTCAGCGATTGACAGCACAACGAGCCATCAATCTGAAACAACAACCCACAGGCGTGCATGAAAATGTGATGCTTTCTGCCACGGGAGAGAAACGACTTCCACAAAATGACTGTGGAACAGCATTAAACTCGAGTAAAGAGCTGAATTAATCACAGGCTCCATCAGGGCGCTGGGGAGCTGGCACAGAAGGAAAATGAGGCACCGCTGAGAGCTGAGCCAGCAGCCAGCTGATGAGGTGCTCTCCTCACTTCCAAGGGACTCAGCAAAAGGATTTTTCTCCCCCTTGGAAGTGAGGTGACTTTTCAAATGTGGGGAGGAAGATGACAGTAAACATATGTTCTGCTTCCTGTTAGCTGCTGTCTGAGATTCTTTTCCTCCTGTGTATGACTGTTTCTTGATTTGTTTCCGCACTTCTTTTGCTGTGCCCAAAAGCAGGAACAGAAGGGCAGAGGATCATCAGAAATGTGAAGACCCAGAACAGCATTCACCACCCACAGGCCTTACTTTTGGGTATTTTTCGAAATATTTTTATGTCAGGGAGGGCTGCATGTGATGAAAGGATTTATGGCTCTAATTCCTTGTTCCTGCATAATCACATCCTTTGTTCTCCTGCTTCTCTGAAACATCTCACAAGCTTATTTCAGCCATCAGCTGCAACTTTTCAGTTTCAGTGTCTGAAATATTTCTGCCCATGCTCCCTGATAGCCCCCATAGGATTTACTTGTTAAATGAGGTATTTCTGGACCAGACACTGTGTTGCTTTCAGAACTTGGGTGCAACAACAACAACAAAAAAAAACCCAAAAAATCCTGGATTCTTTCCTATTTGTGGGTACACCTGGCCCACACAGGAGGTAGGTAGTAGTTTAGCTAATTCCTGGGCAATCAGAGAGGTGACTAAACCCCTGCTCTTGAATGGCAAACAAGGTGCAGTGCAGCCCACAGATGGGCTTGTAGTCTACTACTGACTTACAATAAAATGGTACCACAATAAAGTCTTGGAAGTTTGTAAAGCCATGAGAGTCATGGATTCTTCATGGCCAGATCAGGACTTAGGGCTCCTGTTTTAAATTATTCCTCTGGGAGGCCCAAGGGGAGAAAAAGTAGAGACCTGGTTTTGTAATTCTCTCTCTACAAGTCTCAATCAAAGTCTTTGTGAGGCTTTTGTCCAACTTAGAGGTAGAAGTGATCTCAGTGGGATGTAAAAGCACTGAGGCAGGACAGTAGACTGTCTGAAATGTGGCTCTGGGCTCTAGAGCTCTGCAGTTGGGGTTATATCTAGCCTTTTATCTCTGTGCTGTGCCATTTAACTTATTTGCACTCTGCCAGCTCCTCCATCGCGTGCTTTGGCCAGAATATTTTCCTTGGTAGATACCAAGGCTATGCCTACCCCAATATACACCGGTTCTATGGGTCACATGGATCTTGTCTTCAGTTTTGTCCTGGCCTTGGCAGTGCTGGATCAATGCTGATGCTGCTTCACGTGTCTCTTGGGTGTCTCTCTCCTTCAGACCCCCTCCTGCAGCCCCTGTTTGAGTCAAACAAACAGTGCCACTGTGCGCCACTTCTGGGAGCAGCTGCAGAACCCAAGCCCTCTTTGGCAGAAATGTCACCTGCTTTCTCTCATTATCCTCTTGGAAAACCATCCAGTTTGCCTCCTTGCCTAGTGCTTTAACATTTTTGGACTGCATTTCCCACTCATCATGTGGTCCTCAGTGGTGTCTGTGCACCAGAGCCCTGGGGCTGCCATATATAGAAATATTGGTGAGCTGTAGCAAGGCTGAACATGAGAGCAGTCAGATTTATTTATTTTCTCTGACTGTAATTTTTCCTTCTGGGCAAGCACTGGGGACCTGCCATGTAAGCAGTTACCAGTTGAGCTCAAAAGCCAAAGTTCTACAGTTGGAGTTATAAACAGCCTCTTATCTCTGTGCTGGACACAGACAGTGACCTATTTAACACATTTACAACCATATCTTAAAATAGGTTTAAAAATTGCAAGTGCATGAAGAAAAGCTGTGCAGAAACACTTCAAACAAATGTTTGTTCTACAGCTTTTGCTAAAATCAGTCTTTTCCCNCAAAAAAAAGTTGGCTTGGCTTGTCACTTGCTTGCATGGTTTGTGCCAGATGGAGCTTAATAGCAGGTACATAATATCCTACTGTTTAAGGGTTTAAACCTTTTTTTAAAAACAAAAAAATTCTCTTCTTTCTTTTCTCACTTTTTAGAAGGGTCACATCTATGAATAGGCAAAAGCTTGATTTGTGCTATGTTCTGCTAATCTGTGGTGTTTAAAAATGGCCTTGCCCTTTTCTGAGATGCTGTGTTTTTTCGCTTGAGTTTAATTTTTCTTTGAAATAACAGAAGTGAAAGTCACAAGTATCCCTGAAGAATTTTAGGTACTTTCTTGTTATTGTGGCTAAGTCAACAAAGTTGTGGGTATAGAAGATGACCAAAAATCACCCTGATACTGATGTACAACAACCACAATCACCCTGCTCAGTAGGAATGCAACTGCAAAGTACACTAGAAATTATTTTGAGAGAAAAAATATGAATAATAAATATCCTGTCATAAATTCTCTAATTCTAAGCACCTTTTTCATAGATAACTGTATGTTAATTCAGTGTTTACAGAGTGTGCATGTTCCTTGGGGGGACTGTGACAAGGAGGGATGGGAAAGATTTCAGGATACCAAGGAAAGATTTCAGGATACTTCTTCTCCCATCCCTGAAGAAGTTAAAAGTTATTCCAGGACTGATGAGAGCTGTAGGTCTTAGCATCATTTTTTACTAATTAAAATTTCAGAAAATTGTCTCTGCTACCTGCAGGACTACTTTATGGAAAAACAGAACGTGACTCTTCCCTAAAGGGAGGGACTGCCCTTAGGTGTGATAGGAGTGCCCAAAAACTCAACACCTTCCAGGTAAATTGTGTTTTGTGCTCAGGTTCCCCCTGCTGCCTGTCCAAAGCAGAATCATTTTGTTAATGATAGCTGACTCAACAATGGGCTTCACCTCTACACCTTTGCCTGTAAAGCTTTCTTTGCAGAGACACCAGACCAGTTATTTCCCAGATGCAGTGATCAAAGGCACAATACAAAGACTCAGTGTTGCTGTGTGCTGCAGAGGAAGGCTGGAGGTAATTTGGGTCAGCTAAAGTTAGAAACTGTCCTCACCTCACGAGACAGATGTGAGCTTTGAAGTCGGGGAGATGATCAGCAAGACAATCTAGGAAAGACACTTTTCCCCAATTCAGTTTCTGATTTCTGGACTTGAAGCCTGTGCAGGGCTGGATGCCTGTTTCTTGGGTGAGGACAGTCTGCCCAGTCCTGTGACCTGCCCTCAAAAGAGGCTGAAAAATTGTGTGAGAAAATGTAAAGCACTTGAGTGAGTATGCAAGTGATGCAGCAGCATCAGTCCTTTCTCACCAAAGGGGTTTGTGCATAATTTAAGCTGAAGAACAAAGGAAGAGCAAGGACACTGAGATCCTTTATTTGCCTGCTGTACCTGATGTGAACTGTACAGCTCTAGCATCTTCTATTTAATAATTTCAGTATTTTGCCTTGTACCTTCTGGGGCTGGTGGGAAGATCTAGACCCAGTATGACTGTCTTGTACAGCAAAAGGAATGCTGTTCACAGACAGATGGTCTTCTATAGGAAGGCCTTTACCTCTGCCTTGCACCAGAGATGGACCATGACTTATCTGGGGATAAGGACAGATCTGTCTCCTGGATGTTCTTCCCTTGCGTCTCTTAGCTCTGCAGACATGGATTCTGTGGTTAGAGGGCAAGTGGAGGCTTGATGAAACCCAAGTCCCCCAGAAACTGGAAAGAGAAGCTTTGGCAAAGCCCTGGTTTTGTACCTGTGTGTGCTCACTACCTCCTTCTCACTTTTTCTCTTTTCCTACCTGGGAGAGGAAGCCAGCTCAGTCACTTTGTGCAGTTTTGATGAGTAACCCTATTATTAGGGAAATCCCTGACATTTATTTCTGGCTTTCTAGACTTCTCCCTACTGCAAACTCCTAAGGGATGAAGGACTGCTCACAGGCTGTAATCTGTGCCAGCTGTGAAGCAGGCTCTGTTCTAGAGGTGCTCTTTCACCTTTCCCAATAGTTTTATGGCAACCTTCCCTTACAAATTCCAGCCTAAGCGATTGCTGAAACAGGATCCTCCCTCTGCAAGGATTTTATGGCGCAGCTGATGGACTCAAGCCAAGCACAGGCTGAAACAGAAACCACGGGGCCATGAAGCCATTCTGTTACAAATGAGAAGATGCCTTAATCCATCTCCTGGTGTACCCACCCAATTAAGGCTAGTCAGAAAGTTAAACTCCCTCAGAAATACTCTAATGAAAGCACTTCAAGTGGTTTATACACAAGAAGATAACTCATGTAGAGGAGGTTTTCTGCCCCAGGGCATCTCTCTGTGACACCAGGTACCATTGACCTGGTAAGTTACCTTGGCCTTCAGAGGTAACTTTGCCTCCTTTCCTGCCACACTGTGCAGGAAGTAGGAAAACACTGATGCAGGCTCTTGATTGAGCGGTCCATCACTCCCATCCACACCAAAAACTGCCCACACTGATGTCCACTTGGAGTGGCAGGGAAACTGTCATCTTCCATGGGAGCTGAGAACAGGGTCTTTTGGTATTTTAGGAGATGAAATACCAAAAATCCCAAATGTGGATCTTGATGAGATGAAGGAAAGAACACCCGCTGGTGTCTCTTAGCTCCCTCTCTACTTGCTGACATCCTGCACCTCAAGGTTTTCAAATAAAAATCCTTTCCTTGCCCCCAGGTCTACCAAGCCAATATCTTTACGGGGTTTTTTTATTTTTTTTTCTCCATGGAAGCCCCTAAGCTGGTTGGCTTTGAACATTCTCCAAAAGTGCTCCTTGAAGCAACAATGTGAACCCTTCAGCACCAACACTTAGTGTTAAACTGAAAATTAGAGAGAGCTGGGCAAGCTTAATACCAAACAGTGTTGTAAATCAGGCCCATAATCTGAGCAGATCTGGTGCATAATTAATTTTTGGGGAGTCTTTGGGTAGCAACTTGCAGGTCGTTAGTCAGTAAACTCCCACAGGTCTCCCTGGGTTTGGGATTAAGCTCTGCGTGTGAATAATCATCTAATTAATCACCTCATGCAGGGGTTTTAGAAACCTTCAGTGTCTGCACTTGGAAGAGGTGTGGTTGAAGGGCAGTTGTGCCTCAGTATGCTAACAGGAGCTGAGAGAAAATCAGAAAGGAGGTAGTTTTCATCTCAGGTGGTGCAGGAGGGTTTGAAGTTCTCATTTATTACAGAGGCAAACACTTCTCAACCATGAAATGAACCCAGGCACGTTTGCCTTGAGATGATTCCTGAAAATGGTAGAACATTAGAGACTTTTTTTTGAGGTGAACTTATATTAAACTTTATGACAAAGGCTGTCCCAGGCTGCCTGCTGTCTCACAGATATCTATGACAATTTCTGATTCAAATTATCTGTGTCTGAGAACCCTTTTTTGCAGGAATTAATGTTGCCTTGTCAGGACCAGGTACTGTAAGCTGAACATGTGCTTCAGCCCCAATTTTGAGCATCTTGATAAGGACAAGCAGCCTGTGGAAGGAGGGTGGAAAGGCCATGGGTGGGTTTTCTGGGGAGTCTGGGCTGTGAATTACCACCCAAAGCTGTGGCTCTCCAACTTGAGCTCATCTTCTCAAGGGATGCTTCACCCTCACCCACCTGAGAGCTCTCCTGCTCACCACACCTTGGTGAGGACCTGGGCTCGGCAATGGCTGGAATCATTGTCACATGAAAAAAGTCAGTTTCTCCACCTTTGTAATGGAAAAGTCTCCATTAGCAATGTTCACCTGGAGCATAGTTTACCCTCTGGGTGTGCTTCATTCTGCAGAGCACTCAGGGAAACCCGTGTTTTCTGGGTAAACATTGAAGAGACAGCTGGAGTTCAAGCTGTGGAGACCTTTCTGCCCTGAATTTTTGACTGTTGTCACAAGAAACAGGAAAAACTTTGGGATACAATTCCTTAAATACAAGTTTTCCAGGCAAAGGATCTAAATTACAATTATGAAACTCTGAAATTTTGGGACCTTTTGAAACCTTGGAAAAGGGTCTTCCATAATTGTTGCCTGGAAGGAAACCTGGGCACAGTTTCTGCTTTCACTCTGCTGTAGCTTGCTATAGCATTTTTAATGCCCCTTTCCTATGATTTAAGTTAGAAGAAAATTAGCATTGATGTGTGCCATAGAAGGAAATGTCTGTTTTAAAGGTACCATTCTCCACAGCAAGGCCATGGATTTAATAGGCTTTTACTGTATTATCGACAGCACAGTGCTGTGGCATTGAACCACAACTATAGGGAACAATCCAATTATCATTCAATTGAGCCAAAGCAATTAGTCAGCTTAGGCCAGGGGATAATGCAATCAGCTGAAAATGTTCAACAATCAGATTCGCAGAACGCTGAAACTCACATTTTCTTTCTTTCTCAGCTGACTCAGAGATCTCCTCCTAACTAATGAATACCGGCAAAGCAACAACTGAAAATATGGTGGAAACTTCAAAAGGTCTGTGGCCGAGGTAATGAAGGCTTTTAAACAAGCAGGTTATTTTTGAGAGGCACAAACTCATGGTCCTCTCTGTACTTCATCCTCCTATAGCACTGCAAAAAATACATTCAAACTAGTCTTCAGACTTTGACACTTATTTTCCCTATTTAAATCTTTAAAAAGGGAAAAGCAATTATGAAAGATTATTGTTAGATCTGAGATATAAGTGTATAAGGAATGAAGCTGTTGTTTAAGTGGATGTGTAAATTTGGGATACTTGGGACTGGCTGAACAAAAAATTATTTAATCAAGGCTTTTCTTATTAAATGTATGTATTTATGGTAAGGTCACTAGCATTTTCTGCAAGATTTTTCTGAAAACTATTTTTTTTACAATGTGCCACTGCATTTTGGTAAATATGTGGCCTGTGCTAAGGAAGAGATGAAAAGATTCAAGCTGCAGCATTATGGGAGTACTCTGTGCTCCTCCCCATAGCTTAAGTATCTTTTGAAGGTGGAATTAACATAATCAAATCATTAAAGACTCAAATACTTTTGTCTCATGCTGAATGAGTAATTGGTACATTATGGGCCTGACTGCTGTTCCACAAGTATTATACTCACCTTGGCTTCTTTTGGGATTGTTAATACTCAGACTAATGGTATATGGAATCCAAATGATCTTGTTTCTGGTTGAAAGAATTGGAAGAGTGTGTTTCATGATTGTACAGTGTTGCTTTTGCCAACAAAACCCGAATGCAGAGCAGCTCTTCCTATCTGAGGATAATCTGCTTAAATAGGCTTTTTGTTCATCTGCCTTATTATCCTGCAATATGAAAAGTGCTTCTGTGTTTTGTTATGCAGAAGGGCTGACATGGTGCTGCTTCATAAGAACTGATAAAACACAGTTTGAATGGTTTGACTCTGGAGATGCTGGTCTAACACAAGTGGCCTTCAGGCACACTTTGCTGAAAATCTCTGGGGCTTGATTCCGTTACACTGAGAAAAGCTGGAAGAGGACTTTAATTTATCCAAAGGCTGAGGATAATCTGCGTTTGAGCAGAACAGGCACAGAAGAGTTTGTAGTGTTGTAGACACGGTTCCTTCTACACTCAGCCAAAGAAAAGACTGCCCTAAAACCAATGTATTTTGAACTCAGACCATCACTTAATAGGGAGATTATATTGTAGTAACCCAAAACTGCCTTGGCCTCTATGCTGGGGTTGGAAACAGTGTTGGATTTCTCTGCATCAAGGAAAAATGTAGAAATAATGCACACATTTGGGTCTCCTGAAGGTTGACATTAATCTAGGTCATGGAAGCTCTTTTGGAATTCAGGCTTTTGCCTGCATTTTTGTGTGAGGTGTTGTCTGGAGCACTGCTGGTGGGATAGACACGAAGCCTTCCTTGGAGCTGCCTTTTGTGCAACTCTTTAAAGTTAGCTCAGAAATCTATCAAAGTAACAGCTTGTCCGGATAAAGGAGAATAGTTATGGTTTTTCCTGTCTAATTAATAGATTGAAGGCACTGATGTGGAATGGAAGAGTTCAGGCTAAATTCCAATCTAACATGGTGCTGGATGTGAAAATACTCCTGCATTAAGAACAAAACAGTGGGATTTACAGACTCTCATTTGCCTCAAGTGTTGATTAAAAAAGCCCAATAAGCCCTTATCTTGTGCCTTCACGTCTCAATGGATTTATAAGATGGGCATGGGGGAGTGGAAAAGAGACCTCGAGGTGTCTTCCCCTGAACACCAGACTGCAACATCAGCGGGTTTGGATTATAGCATCTCTGCAGATGGAGCTGGCCCTGGTGTGCTGTTGAAGGGGAGAAAACATCATTATCCTTAGAAATTCTGAGTGAATACAAAGTCTTTAAGTATGAAAAAGGATTTTTCTTGCTTCTTAGTTTATCTTGAGGCTGTTTCTGAGCTCTGCCCATTTGCCTTCATGCATTCCAAAGAATTTGTCTCCGGAGTTGAAAGCAACTGTTGTAATGCTAAGTTAGAAATATTTGGGGAAGACATTAAAATAGAATTCTGAAGGGTTTATGACATGCTGTGACATTATCTACTGCTGTATAAAAGTTGAATAAAAAATCAACCAAATGAGCTGCACTATTCATGTAACGCTTGCTAACCTATGAATAATGTGATCATCCCAGATACAGCATTGTAAAGGTTTTATGAGCATCATTGGAGTATTTCTATCTTTATTTGCATATCTTAACAGGAGGAAGTAAAGGTACTAAGGTTGTAGAGTCAAACTTTCAGTGCTAAACACCTTGGCTCTGGGTTCTGTGGGTTCTGCTTTCCCCCCCCCGGCTCTTTTTTTCTTTTTCTTTTTTTTTTTTTTTTTCTGAATTTGATTGCCTGTGGTATGAAATGCTGATTTTCCTTTACCAAGAAAGCCAAGCGATCTGACATTATACTAAATCCATAGCTGACTTCCTAAGTTGCATGGAGTTACCAACCACACGCAGCACCACAGAAGGAACTTGTATCTGCTCAAGGCAGTGCCCACCTGCCCAGACACCCCTCTCCTTTCCATTATGCCGTGAGCTTCTCAATGCCATTCTGCTCTTCATAATGAGAGAAAAAGGAGGATTTTATGGCTTAGCTGGAGTGTGGCTTGATAGCATTCTTCATCTGCCTGGTGAGTTCCTATCTGATGCTATGCAAACCCAGCTCTTCCCAAGTAGCCACCAGCTGTCCTCAGCCTTCAGGACCACTGAGAGAACTGCAGTGTGGGGGGTGTGTGGCAGCTTTAACTTGTTAAGAGAGAACACTGTACTACTTTCCCTGCTCACCCTGATTATGCTGTTCCAAAGTTCCTGTTGCTGCTCAGCTCTTGGGTTACAGTAAGGTAACCTAAGAGGTAGTGGGGAGAGAGCTGGAGAGGGAATTTGACATGGACATGTGCTGAGAGGCAAGGGCTAATGTCTTTAAACTGAAGGTGGGTAGATTTAGATGAGGTATTAGTAGAAATTCTTGACAGTGAGGGTGGTGAGGCACTGGTGCAGGTTGACCAGAGAAGCTGTGGATGCCTCATCCATGGAAATGCTCAAGTCCTGTTTAAATGTGACCTGGGCAACCTGGTCTGGTGGAAAGACACTTTGCCCATGGCAAGAGGCTTGGAAATAAATGGTGTTTAATGTCCATTCTGACCCAAGTATTCCTATCATTCTTTAACAGAATTGAACACAGAGGGGTGGGAGAAAGGACAGACTTTATTTCCAGAAAAGGTGGTAAAAAAATATTATCTTGAATTAAAACTATATTTTGTTACTTTTTCCCAGTAGATCCAAGTCTCTGTTCAGGTAGAATTTGTGCAGTTCCTTTCCTGCTATCTTCTGAAGAGTATCTGGAGTCAGACAACTGTTGCAACAGGGCTTTGCAATAGCAAGGTTATGTGGAGTGTGTGAAAACCTCTCCCTCTGCTGCTCTTTGATCTTTGCCCTTTAGATAAGACACTGTGTGATCCAATGGGCTCACACTCAGGAATGCTCATTTCCCCAGGTAAAGAGGAGCAGGGCCATGGATCATATTGATGTGTAGCTGAGTTTGTTACTCAGCCTCTGGACAAAACCACTGCTGCTTATTCACCTTTGTGATTGATCACTACGTGTGATGTTCTTTCATGTTGTGAGTCACTTATGAGACAGGACAGCCCTTCTCTGGCTACTAAACATTGCACAGAGGTTGCTAATTGAGTGACTCATTTCAGTGTGCCACCTTTAATGCCAGCACTCTTTTGGTCATTTATCCAGGTTTCACTCTGCATGGGGCCATTGGTGCAGTGGAATGCTTAAGGTGAAAGGCTCCCTAAAGGCATGACTCAACAAGATGGTCTGGTAACCCAAGCATGAATATTTCTAACAGGAGAACAGATTCCTCCCTTTAATCCTGCATTGTTTCCTGCTATGTTGCCTCCTGCTTTGTCACGCCTGCCCAGGTGTGTAATGTGATAACCCAGGTGTGTTATGTGTGCTGGTGCTGTGCATATCTCTAGGATGGGCGGAACCTTACAGCCCTTGGAGCACTGGAGCCAGCCCAGCTCTGCTGTCCAGCAGGTGACTTGCATGCCTCATGTCCTGGGGCTCTTTGTGCCCATGAACATGGAGGTATGAGAAGGTGGCTTTCAGAAAAGGGGCAGAAAACATCTTTTGAATGTAGCTAGGTTGTTGGATGTAGTCCAGCTGGGCACAGAAAGCTGTTTTCTTCCATGGCTATGATCCTGCTCTGTGATCTTGTACTTGTGAGGTACTTTATGATGATGGCTGGAGGTGTCTCAGCCCTTGGAGCAGCCCAGTATGCAAAGCCCAGAGGATTTAGGAGACAGCTGTGTGTCTGCTGCAGAGCTTGGAGCTAAGCAAGGGAACAGCTGAGGTCTGGAGGCAGCAGAAGTCAGGGTATTTCACTGCTGCTGCTAATGTCATCCTGCTGGTGCACCTCCATGCTGACACAAAGCAGCATCGCTCAACCCATATGGTAGAGAGAGGCCTTTGGTGTCTCAGTGATCTCTCTTCAAGAGTAGGAAATGCTGTTTATTCCTCTTTTCCTCATCCCTGCCTCAAGTAAGTGTGATTCCTTAGAGATGCTCAAGTCCCAAACACTATGTGGAGAAAAGTTGAGAGCTGTATGGAGATGGATTGTGAGGACACAGGAAAAAGATCTTCCCTGCAGTGTCTGTGCTGTCACTGTATCTCCTGGGGATTCCCTTTCCCATCCACGGTTCACTAAATTTATGCCATCTGCTCGGGGATGTTCTTGGGAAGTGTTCAGTGCCCAAGGCTGTTCTGTGCTCCCCCAACCTGGTGGGAGTCAGTATCTTCAGCTGCATTGCTTGGGTGAGAAATTGCTGCAGGCAAGAATCTGCACCAATTACCAGCAATAAGTGCTAAGGAGTGAAGGCTGGGGAGGATATCAGATTGCTTAAGTCTCTTCCAACTCAGTTGTGTTGGACATGCATTTCTTGAGATCTGCAAAACCTTGGTCAGCATTTCTGAGGTGACTGACTGTTGTTTGCCACCCTGGCCTTAGCATGACATCACACAGTGAAATAGAGCCCTTCTGGGCCTTTCTCCATGGCCTGGCATTTTGACTCCTAGAAACCTTGAACTCCAGGGGACTTTTGTGCTCAGAGACAAGGTCTGAGCAAAGAAACCACTCTGGGCTTGAAGATGAAGAGAACTCTTACACTTATTTCAAGTAAGAAGGATGATGAGCTTAGATGAGTACCAGTAATATTTTTAGTGGATTCCAGAGAGGGACTTTTAGATCTAACTGTAAGAGATGAACTCTTGGGGTGAGAAGGAAAAACTGTCTTACTCTTATTCCCAAGTAAGTTCAGTTTGCGGTCCTTTGTTGTGATGAGTCTGGCAAAACAACAGTCTGCTCATGTTTCTGCTGGTTCAGTGACCACAGGAGCTCCCACAAAAAAAGTTGTGAGAGCTTCTGGCAAACTTGGTTTAAGTAGCCTAGGACCCTTGGGTAGGCTTTGACGTGGAAGAGGAGTTACCTGCACCATGGATGGGGAATACAGCTCTCTGTATGTGTCCTCAGCAATTTGTAGATACTGCTTTCATCTTCTTCTAATGTTTTTTCATTACTGGCCAATAGCAATGGCTGATTTATTTAAAGTCTCCCTGATGCACGATTAAAAATCAGCAAAATCGAGGGGTCTTCAACAAAGTTAAGATGCTTTAGAACATGGTCAGTAGCTGTCTGGAGGAATAAACAAATGAGCTGAAAATTGAAATATAATTTAACCACAGCACAGATGCCTTTATATCAGCCAGGAATTTTTCATTTTCCTCTATTATGTTTTGTTATGAGCTTTATTCATACTTGAGTCCCATGCAGAAGTTTCAGATCTTTCATGTCAGACTATAAAGAAATGTAGGAGCAATAACTTCTTCCAAATATTGTGTTCTAACCTTCAGATGGATTGCCTGCAATTATCCCACTGATGAGAAATAGTAATTCTCCCGAATGTATTTCCATGACACATCCTTTGAACTCACAGTGATCTGAAAGCATTTTAGCTCCTTGTAGAAAGAGTCTTTCACTTGCTGGCTTATACACAAATTGAAGAATTAATGATAAACTGAGAGAAAAATGGGTGATTTTTTTTTTTTCCTTTTAAATCAGTAATATGGAATCATTTTGGGTGCAGGAAGGGATAAGACATACAACAGCAATGACTCCCCACCTCCGTACTTGGCTCACGAGTGTCTTAATTTTTAATTATCCAAGATTGTTTTCAAGGCCAGGTTTGCCAGTCTCCTAAATTTCAGACTTGTGTGAGTGCCAGAATTTGGCTCTGTGTGCTTTCAAGCACAGCGGCCCTGGCCAGAATTCTTCTTTATGTGGTTTCTGACAACCAGGTTTGGCTGGAGCCAATTGAGCTCCAGCCCAGCTCCAGCTGCAGAAATGCTGAATTTTCCTGGACACAGAGAATCCAAAGATGGAATAGGACCTTCGTGTGGAAGTCCACCAGCACACACAGGAGTGGAGGAAGAAGGCTTTCTTCTAGGACAGTCCAGACACGTTGCAAGCCTCAAAATATTTCCATCTTCTGAAATTTCCCTCCTGCTTTGGAAGCTGACACCTTCCCAGTATAGTGGCAGTGACAGTCACAAGCAGCTGTATTCTTGGATGTCCTCTCACATCAAGCACAACAACCAGAGTGTGTTTTGGCTGGAACTCTTCCATAGCATTGAGATGGGCAGCGGTGGCAACACTTCCCCAGGCTGTCAGGATTGTTGCTGCATTCACAGCTTCAGGATATTCCCAGAGCAAGCCAGGTATTTCCTCTTGCATGATAATTGTTTTCCAAGTTCTGTTACAGGACTCTCAACAGAACTATGGGATCTGTGCACCCTGTTGCAAGACTGATTTTAATTTGAGGGGGGAGGAGGGCTGGTTTCAGCCAGCTCTGCTCCATACACAGGGCTTACAAGGCATCTCTTTGATAAATGAGGTGATGTTTTTTAAAGCTGAAGCCTGAGGCAGGGTTTGGCTTTTGCTGAGGTCAAGATGCTAAGGACATGTAGGCTGCACACTGAGAGCAATTCCTATCCTGTGGAGGTAACTTGCCTGCTCTGTTCTGTGCCTCTTCCAAGATGATGAAGCAAGAGAGCTGTGTCCATCTCAGACGGTTTCCTGAAGGCTGAGTGTGCATACCTGAATTCCTGATGTCAGGAAGGTAGAGAACAGCTCTAAGGCTTTAAGCAAGAATGCAGCAAATTTATGATTATTCTGAAACCCCTGAAGGAAGAGGAGATGAGGGGAAGGAACAGTGATTAAAGTAGATTTGCAGATTTAATAAGTTATGACTGGGCTGGAGAAAAGCTGGCGGAAGAGCATTGCTGAAACCTTTTGAACCAAACAGTCCAAGCTTGATGGGAAAATCTTTGAGCCTTCCAGGAATAATTCATATGCTAATGAGGAGGCTATATTTTGTTTCCTTCCAGTAACATCTATGGGTGAATCAAGAATTGGGCTTGCTGTGCTATGTGTTGCATAAACTGTGTGTTGGGCTCTCAGAATGTGTCTGAAGAGTCCTGAAGAGACAAAGGATGTAGAGAACAAGGAGGAAGAAGAGCAGCCTTGATAATTCTATAAAGAAGGCTAAAGTCAACTGAAGTTAAGGAGGTTTCTGGGTTCCCATGATCTGCCTTGTCTATTTAGTCTGGATTTACAAATGCTGTTGTTAAAAACCAATCCATTTCAAATGCTATGAATCGTCTTGTTTTCTGTAATTGGAAAACTTTGACTGTTTATCAGCTTCATGTTTTTGAATATCCTCAGACAAAAGGACTCTCAGCCTATATAAAGCATAAACTGTTGGTAAATACACACTTATCTCATTGCTTCTGTAGCTCTCTTCATCAGCATCCTCTTCCCAAAGGGTGCTTTATCCTATCTGACAGCAAATAGCATGAGACAAGCAAGGCATTTTCTGGAAGGTAGTTTGCCTGTGGCATGAATCAGGTTCTCTCCATTGCCTGGTCCCTAAAGGGTACATATTTTCATCCTGGTGATGGTGGTGTGGGTTGTGATGGCTACCAAGGAAATCACTTTTTCATTTGGTAACAGAGAATCTGTCCCAGCATAAAATGATAGAAAAATTTGTGTTGAATGGACCTTTAAAGATCATTTAAACCAACCTCGCTGCAATGAGTAGGGACATCTCCCACCAGATGAATACTTTCAGGGGTGGAAGCATATTACTGTTATTTTTTGCCAAAGGAACTTGTAGCACAAAGCTCTGTGAATAAAAGAAATGGGAATATTCTTGCAATGTGGCCCTTCTGCTTCTAGGAACACGACAGCAAATGTGTAAAAAGTGTTTGAGTGGCACAGAATTTAAACAGCTTTTTAAAAATCTACCTCAATTTAAAATTGAAAGATTATCCAATATTGCATAAGCTTGAAAAGGTGGGAGAGATATGAATTTAGCAACCTGGTTCCCATGCCAGTAGGAAATATGTGGCAGAGAAGGGACTGTCCAAGTTTTCAGAGGATGATGGTGCAGAGGCAGATTCCTCAGCAGGGCCAGCTCTTGACTCCACAGCAGGACACCCTCCACTTGGAGAGGTTTGTGTGGCACAGCCTGAGTGGGACCCTCTGCAGTAAGGTTGCTTGCTGGGTTTCATCACTGTGGCTTTCTAGCCTGAAGTTTCAGCCTCTGCATTTCCTACAAAAATATGGGAGCATTTGGGGAGTTCAGCCTCACTTGCCTTGAAATGTGAATTGTTCTATGACTAATGAAATCCCTTAAATTCCTGTAAATAAAAGATGGGAACAGATCTGCTGGTGGAAAGCGTCCTAGCTCAGCAGTTTCCCTCAGCCCCAGACAACTACCATTTGCTCTCATAGATTTGTAAATATTGCAGAACACAAGGAGTTTAAATTTTCATGCTTTGATGTGAGGCTGTGGCTGTACTACAGTGGGGGGTTGGGCTGGGATCTTGCACATCAACCTGGGTGATTGATAAAAAACATACAGCAGGGATAGGGTAGGAGGCTTCCCAGAGTGTCATTTGAGTTCATCATCTGTGTGCATGGAAATGTCCCCCCCAGGTAGAAACAGAAGCCTCTTGGCTAAAACACTGGAGTGAAGATTCCTGTTTCAGCAGAGCAATGAGAGATGATGGTGGTGGCCTAAGCTTTTCTCGCTCCATCCAAGAAAAAAAAAAGGGCTAATAGGTCATATTTGTTTTCCTTTCCCTGTTTATGTGATTTCTTACTGTTAGGAAACACTTTGATTACAAATGTCAGACCCAGAAGAGAAATATGCTTTATGTGTTCTGGCTAATCCTCTCTCAGAATGGAGTACCAAGCCCTCAGATAGTTCAGGTGGTCTTTTCCTGTATTAAATGAGTCTAAAGCTGCCCATTGCAGGTTGGGTTTGGCTGGCCAGCCCTAAGCCCCTCCACATGCATTCATTTAAGCAACTTAGAAAAATCCCCAGGCTTGTAAGAGAAGCCCTACATATTTCATAGCTTGCTGGGATGGTATAAGCCCTTAAAATATGAAGTAAGGGTGTTTGCTTGTTGAGAACGTTTGCTGTGGTCAGAATATTATAGCAGCTGTGAGCACCTGACTCTTTCAGTATATGGTGTCTGATCATATGATTGGCCTTTTGTGAGCTAAGAAATAATTTCCCTATTGACTATTTTTTAATGTAATTTTCTTTCCTAAATTGCTCACATAAGGCATATAAATCACACAGCCAAATGGGAAGCAGACTTGCTTCTGGGTTTGTGAAGATATGAAATATGTAGCTTGCATTTTGCAGTCATAACAGTCCAAAAGAAAGTATATATGCTTTTTGGAAAGCATCTTGAAGGTATTTTTCAACGTCTTCATTTTTAGGTGTCTGACTTGAGGGATTTTTGGAGAATTTTTGCTCTGAAAAATTTATTTGAGTAAGCAGCAGGTTATGAATACATTCAAACGACTGCAGTCAGTAGTGAGTTCAGCAATTCAGAGTCCAGAGGCAAAGAGAGCTGCCAGACCTGATGTGTGGAAAAGGACTGACATTGGAAGCAGTTATAAGCAGACCATTACCTGTTACATTAATTTCTTCACCACTGTTTGGAATCTGAGAGGTTCAAGACCACCCTGTTCTTTTTAAGGTGGACTTACCACCCTCAATCCCGTCACCAGGATCTGTCTTGCTCTCTTTGGCAGTCACGGCTGTGCCAGATGTAGGCATTCCCTGGTTGTAGGGGCTGCACTTTTACCTCCTGCATGGACAAAAATGATGTTTTCCTCCCCACCCCCCCCATGCAGTAGTAGAAGGCAAACTGCTCTAAAACCATTTTATTTGCTTTGGTGATGGTGGGTGGCACTCTCCCACAAAAAAAGGTGTTAACTGAGGGCAGACCTACATCAAGGTGGCAGTAGAGGATGCAGAGTCCCCTACCTATGTAGGTACCACTCTTTCAGGCCTCCTGAAGAGTGATCCGCATGGGGATACACATCATGGTTTGCTGCAGTTGTGCTCAGTGATGTTTCAAAGCCCTGTGAGATCACTACTGGCTCTCTACGCCCATCTGTGAATATTTTGGCATGGCACTTGCTTAGGGAATTGCCAGGATTTGGCTTGTTATTTACAACTCTAAAATGATGGTTGCTCACAAATCCTTTTTAATAGGTAATGTGTTTAATGCCTGTTTCTTGGGGTTTAGGCAGCTGGGATGAATTGCACCCAAATGATGCAGTTTGTCACACACACACAAACACACACTCACGCTTTGATTAGAAGGCATGAACTAAAACTCTACTTTATTTGAAAGTCTGACTCCGATATATAGTATCTCTAAAAAGGCCAGGGACTGGGGGAGAAGGTTGACACCTCTCCTCATTCTATTGGTCAGGACAACTGTCCATCAGCTGTCCATATCTCTCAGACAAAGAATGTAAACTATCTTGAAACTACAATAGCATTGGCCAGTGTTTACAGACCAGAGTGTGAGAAAGAACCTAAAACATGAAACTGTGCAACAGAAGAGAAGGCTGAAAACATCAGGGCGACACCCAAAAGTGGTTTGGCATGCAAGAAATGGTGCTCTCTGGTCCTGCTATTATTGCACTGAAGATACACAGTGTTTGGCTGGGTGAGAGCTGTGTTTAATATGTACCAAGTGAGCACAGCTCTTGGGGGGCCAAGATTACTTTGCTGTGACCATTATGACACTGCATACCTGAGAACGCAAAAAAACCCCTGAAAATGCATTGCCTGTCATATCTTATTGCTTAATGATGTAGCCAGAGGCAGACCTGACATTAAGGCCATTCTTTGCTCCCGGTGGGGAACGCATCTTTAATCCCATCAGAGCAGATGCATTTAGAAACTGCAAACCCAGCCTGCTCAGAGCTGTCACTTGGCTCCCTTAATGAGTCCATTCTTCAATCAAGGTAGTTTCTTCTCTGGGAGCTCAATGATGATGTTTGAATATCGGATATTTATAGTGTTAATGCCAGGCTCTTAACAGCCTAATGGCTGAAGCCAAGCAGCTCTGCTTTCACAGGCTGGGTCAGATGGGGAGGGGGAGAGGTGGGCACACTGGAGGGCCTTGGCTGAGCTTGGAAATTTAGATTTCCTCAAAACAGGGCTCTGGGAAAGCTGACACCTTATTAATTCCCCTTCCCTCTGGACAGGGCACTGCTTAACGAACCATCCCATGTGAGGAGAAGGGGAGGAAAATAAAGTGTGAAAATTAGTGCAAGCCTAGCACTTGCTCCTGCAGCAAGGACTGCAGCACAGCATTGCGCTGACAGTGCTGGGACTCACCTGCCTCTGTCAGCAGCTCTGCCAGCTCCATTTGCTTTGCTTAGTCTGGCTTTGCTTGTCCTGATTTGCCTGGAGTATTCCTTTGCTGGGAACTATTCTTAATGGGACTTGGCTGTGGCAGAAGTACTGGGCTGGTGGTACGTTGTGCTTTAGAAAAAGTCACTTTTCTATAACAGCATCTTTTTTCCCTCCACACTTCTCCTATTGCTTAAACTCCTCAGTTTTCAGGAATTATTTAGGACTAGACAACATAGCAAGTGGGTGTGTGCTAATACCGCATTTTGAGCCTGAACTGGAGCCCTTGTGTCAAGTTTTCCTGCATTTTCTGTCAAAACTCTCAGGATCTGAAACTGTGTGATAGATGCCCAAGTTCAGGCCCTGCTAATTATGGATTTTTCTCAGGTCACTGGGGAGATGGAAGAGTTTTCCTTGATCTGTAAGCTGTGAAAGTGCACTTGACCTGGCCAGAGGGTTTCCATAGCCTCCTCCTGAGGCTGCTTGGATTTTCAGGGTAATAAAGGGCATTGCTCACCAGCTCTCTGCAAGTCTTGGCATTCAGCTCACCTTGCACACTCACCTCCCATTTTGCAATGCCTGCTTGCATGCTAAGAAGAGGTTGCTGTACAGCTTTCAGATAAAATATTCATGAATGGTTGAAAAGTATCAGTAAAAGCATCCAGCCATGGCTATGCAAAGAAGAGAGTTAGGGCTTTACCAACTGCCAGCCTTTCTCAGTGAGGAAAAGCTCTGCCAGTTGTCTTTCCTGCCACCATAAGCGCTTTGAAACCAGAGTCCAGACTTGCATAACAGGTAGTTTTGAGGCTCCTGCCCTCATTTTGGTTTTAGTTATCACAATGCTGTATTACAAATAACTCTGGGTGGTTTTGGACAAAGGTCATTGGATCAGTAACAATTTCTCCTCTGGAGCTGTGACAAACTTGCAAGTGCCTGAGAGAGATTTTGTGTGTGTTTTATCCTAATGCACTTACTGCTTCTGCCATGAAAGTGCTTGGGTATTATTTTTTCAAAAATACATTTTCTCAGGCCTCATCATCTTAAAAAATAGTGTTCAACAAAGCAGTATCATATCAAAATTGCCTTTACTCCACAGCCTCACACTTCAATTCTGCTCTTCTTCCTGCTTTGAGAAAGCTTTGCTGTTCCTCATGCAGCAAATATATGACTCAGAGGAAAAAAAAAAAAGTAAACCCAAATCAAACCAATATTTTTTTCATAAATGAAACAAGGCTCTGTGGAAGCTTGGCATCACCACTGATATTGCAAACAAACCTTGTTTATAATAATCAAATAAGCTGTAGTTGTTTCTGTGCCAATAAAGGAGGCACTTGGGAGGACAGGGCACTGCAAACACCACCTGTGTCTGCTCCTACCTGAGATGGGCTATCTTGGAGTCTAAATCAGTGTCTAGTACACTTCAGCTGAAGCTCTGAATTTCAATCCTCAAAGTATTTATACAGAGTTGTCCTGTGAGGGATGTTCTTTGTATTGTGGAGATCTGGACAGGCTTTGGACTGCGGCTGTACAGATCAGCCTCATACACTGTTTATTCCAGGGCTGCTATTCTCCTTCCATGGGGAAATTCACACCACGGCTGCTGAGGAAGCCTTGGAGGACAGTGAGTGCTCATTCCTCAGGACATAGCCCTCCCTGCAACTCTGTGTGGCAGAAAATTCCAGTGACACTCTTGAAATTTCTGTACATCCAATAGGAATTTTCCTTCCCCTCGTACTTTTCTCTCTTTCGGGCTTAAATCCCCACAGGTCTCACTTGGCTGAACAAACCTGAAATTCCTGGAGATCATGCCCTTAGGGCCCTCACACTCTAAGCACTTGTGCTCCCCACCGCCTCTGAGGTTTGGGGCTCCTGGTGCCAGATGAATTAAGCAGAAGGTCAGATGGGATGACCAGTGTAGTTCCTAAGGATTTAAAAGCCAGTGAGCACCAAGTCAGGCAAAACACTGAACAGGAGCTTCTTTTTAGTCCCTGAAAAGTTGATGATTGTGTTGTGTAAAAGACCACGCATTTCAAGGCCTGACATGTGGGTTGCCCTTTGTTAATTAGGGCCAAGGGACAAGAAGCCATTGCACCAGAAGTTTAAGTCCAGGTCTTTATTCATTTATTTACTATTGTTTCACTGGCTGTTAAACTGTTTGCTAGTACTCATCCCAAATTCATGAAGTACTATAAATACTCGCAGAGAAAAACTTCATTATTTTTTCATAAAGGACAAGAAAAACAGTTGGGAGGTTCAGTTTAGCAGTCATGCTTATAAACAACTGAGGGCTTGCTGGGTTCCCATTAAAAGCTTGTCAGGTGGTGCCCATGTTCTGAGCTCTGGGTGGCCTATTCCAAGTGCAAGATGAAAAAGTTAAACATTTTCAATTAGACACATTCCTATATGTGAGAGACACAACCACCCTCTGATGTTGTACTTCATAAATTCTCTAAATACAGTGGGAAATCATCACTACCTATAATCATCAAACCTGTCAAGCTGCACGTTTGATTTTTAACCCCAGGTCTTCTTTTAGGTCCCTTCATGCCATCAAACAAGATTATTTTGGTATGAGTAGGAATGGAATTCTGCCCATTTGTTAAGAAATCATTTTGGTGGACTCTGGCTCTCAAACTCAGTGCATGTGTATCCTTAAAATGCAACAGTCTCTCATTCCGATCATAACAAACTTGGGCTGATGGAAAAAAGGTGTTTTTGTTTGTTGCTTGTGGTGTCTTGGCCCACAGCCTGTTATGGTGATGGGGGGACACTGCTTTACCCTTAATGGATTTTACCTCAGACATAATCTGACTCAAGTTTTCAAATTATTATTATTACTGTACTCATCATACCCACTTAAGTGATATTTTAAACTTTGCTCTGAGTCACCAAGTAGGTTTTCTCCCCTCCCACTCATTCGTAATATTTTCTAGATATTCGCCCAGGTTAATGCTCATTAATTTAGGTTCCAAAATTAATAATCCCCTGATAAAATACTCCAGTTTAAATAACTCCTTAGGTTTAAGGCAGATGTCATGTGTGAGTCATAATGTATTCCCACCACTTTGAGAAGAATATTGTTCACAGTGTCATATCCAGAAACATCAAATTATCTCCTGAATATTTAGAAATGAGTGTATATTTGGTAACTAGAAAGAAGAGATATAAATGCATGCTCCAAAAAGCTATTATTGTTGTGATACTTATTAGGTGTTTTTATTTGTTGGCTGCAATATAGTAGTTTAAACAGATCTGACTTATTTTCAAAAGTCAAAAGGATAAGACACTCTTAAGGGAATGCTGGTAAGCATTTTCTAAACTATTTTTCTTGCTGGCTGGAAGAACATTGATATATCCCTCAGCCATCACTTTTACAGCTTGGTCTGCACTGAGCTTGGCTTCAAAATTAGGCAGTCTGGGAGAGCAGAGGTAAATGTGCTGCCCTGTCCCTGTCCCATTGCCAGTTTTCAGGATTGGTCTCAATGCCTTGGTTTTATAGGTGGTGTGATTTAACCCTAACTGGCAACTAAATACCACACAAATGCTCAGTCCCACCTGCCCTGCTGAGATGGGGAGGAAATCAGGAGAAATAATTTTTAAAAACCCCAAACTCATGGATTGAGATAAAAACAGTTTAATAATCAAAATACAGTAAAATATAATAATAGTAATGATAATAATAACAGTCATAACAGTTGCAATGAAAAAAAAAAAGAAAATAAATTAAACTGAAGACAGATAAGTGATGCCCAATGCCTACCACCCACTGACTGATGCCCAGTCTGTCCCCAGCCACCACCTCCTGGCCAGCTGCCCCCAGTTTACACACTGGGCATGACCTTCTGTGGTTTGGAATATCCTTTTGGTCAGTTTGGGTCAGCTGTCCTGGCTGTGTCCCCTCCTGCCTTCCTGTGCATCTCCTCACTGGCACGGCATGGGAAACTGAGAAGTCCTTGACTCAGGGTAAGCATGGCTCAACAGCAACTAAAACATCAGGGTGCTGTCAGCATCATTGCCCTGCTAAATCCAAATTCCAGCTACCAGGAAGAAAGTGAATTCTATCCCAGCTGAAACCAGGACACTTGGTTTTAGTAACTAGTGTGATGAAGCAACAGGCTGGAATGAATCTGGAGGCCACGGTGTCATCCTGGTAGCTGCTTGTCTATGGCACCAATAAATAAAATAAATAAACAAATAAACACTTCTCTGCTGTCAGTTTTCCTGCCAAGAGCCTGCTACATTTCCTCCCTTGGAGAAGAGGGAACAAGGGATTGCTGGGGTATGTCCAAACCCTCCAGGGCTGTGGCTTTAGCTGCCTGTGTTTGCTCAGCCTGCAGCCCGCTGAGAGGGAGGGACGCTGCTGCTGGAGGGTGGCCAGCGGATCCCACCGTCGAGCTTTTGTCATGTCAGCTTCTGCTTGTGGGAAGCTCCATCTGCAGGTTTACAGAGTGTGATGGCTGAGGACAGATTGGCACCGAGAGCCAGGCAGGGCCCCTGCCAGGGCGCTGACAGGTGGAGAGCGTCGGCAGCAGCCCTGGGTGTGCCAACGTCTGGAAATCAAAACCAGCTTTCACCTAAACCACCACTCCCGAGTCTGAAATGTTCACATCTCCGTCCCTGGCGATGTCAACCACCCTGGCTGGCACAGGGCCTGAAGGTTTGTGTAACTGTGCTTGTCACTCTCTCAGTTAATACGTAGAGGAGTCGCAGTGGTGCAAGGGGTGCCTGGGTGGGGATCATTAAAGAACAGATTGTCAGGGCTAGCCAGGTGCGTTGGTGTGGTAGGAAATACAGGTGTCAAAAATGTGGTTCTGATGTCCTGGGGGGTACACCAGCACAGCAGACTCCAAGGCAAAGGCTCAGATCAGGACCCTTCAGCTATATGTATATAAGGAAGGAAAAGCCTTATATTCATGGCTGAATAAAAGCAGGTAGGAAGCAGGGAAATCCTACAAATCCTGTGGGCACTGCAATCCAAGAGGGATGTGACCAGTGAAAAATGGTCTAGGTGGGAAGTGTGGTGCTGATGGTGGACATAGAAGTGAACTTTTTGGATGGGAAGATGGAAAGAATGGGGTCTCCTGAAAACAGAAAACTGAAGGAGAACAGGCCTCAGTTTTGTAAAGTGTGTAAGTGGCTTCAAAGAGTGGGGGAATAATCTGTTCAAGTACATGGTGGGTAGAATCAGTAATAATGAATTTAAATTAAAACAAGGGAGGTTTAAATTAGCATAAGAATTTTGTCTCTAAGTATAGCAAAAAAACTGGAATAGGAGGTGGAGCCTCTGTTACTCAACCTGTCCCTAAATTCTTCAAACAAAATCAGACAAGGATGGCTCAGGAAGAGCTAGATTTATTTTTTTTTCTTGTCCTTATTTTGTGATGGGGTTTGGCAGGGGAGCAACAAGGTATTTTTATCTGGTTTTGTTTTCCTCTTTAAGAGTGAGTTTCAGCTTTGCTATCTTATTCTTCCTCAAATCATCTCTATTTTGGTGGGGTCATGATCTGAAATGACAGCCTTCAACTGAGCAGAGGGTTTATTTATTTAGGATGAAACTGTAAATTTGGAGTTCTCTTTTGATTTT
Organism: Donacobius atricapilla; assembly: GCA_013397315.1. Taxonomy (NCBI): domain Eukaryota; kingdom Metazoa; phylum Chordata; class Aves; order Passeriformes; family Mimidae; genus Donacobius; species Donacobius atricapilla. The sequence goes on from WBMY01001229.1 coordinate 152,845, forward strand.
TGGCAACCACTGTCTAAATCTTCCCTCAGAAGAAGTAGGAAAAAAATTACATCATATTGTTCTTGATTCTGTGACAGTATTCTGTGTCACCTTGGGCAACTCCCTAAGACACCCCAGAACATCCAGGTGAGGACAGTAATCTATCCTTCAGAAAAAAGAACAGATGGAACTTTTTTTTTTGTGGCAAGGTTTATTTCTTCTCTGTGCTGCAGTCACACTCTGAATCTCCTTGTGACTGCAATAGGAAGCAAGCTTCCTTTGTAAAAATCTGAGATCACCAATGTCACACAAATACAAAAAGCTCATAGACAACACCCCTGTAATAAGGTGTTTAAAAGACTTCAGGAGAAAAAAAAAAAAAAAAGAAAGCTCAGTACTAACACAGACAGATGTGCTCATCCTGATGCTCTGTGTCTGCAGGACAGGTGTGTGCTGGTAAGACCCTGTCAGGCATTTTGGTATCACATGGTACCAAAGCCTACTGGTCTTGCAGTGCTGAGTTCTGCAGTCATTTGCAGCTGTTAAGTATTGCTCAGTTAAATTATGTTATTTTGGCCCTGTTAAGTTTAGTTACTTTTAAGTTTTGATAAGTTTAAGTTTTATAACGTTTATATGATATTATATCATAATATATATAAAAGATATATATATTTATATTATATCATAGTTGTGAAGATGTTGGGAGTCATTAGCAGCCCTTTGCTTTCAGGAAGCTCAATCCCCTGAATGGGAGATGACACCACTGCAAGGAGTTATGTGCTGCAGGGGGTTGCACTTATGAAAAGCAAGGGGTTGGTTTATAATTCTTGAGGTCCTTACAGGGGAGAAAGTAGTTTTTTAGGCTCGGAAAATGAGGCAATGTTTGTTTTCATTGCTGTCCTAAAACATCTGACTTCTCTTTCCTTGAGAAATTATTTCTACCTGGTTACTGGTTCATATTTCCTCATAAACATTGCACACCAGAACTGTCTCTGGTCATGTCCATGCTGTGAAATGGCTCTGTCTACTCTGCAGGCCACATCCCCATGGTGCTCTAGGGAGATGTGCCAGCCCCTGAGGGGTTTCTGCTGGCCAGGCAGCCTGCACTCAGGTGGGAATGTACTGCTTTTTGGAATGGCAGAGTCCCAGTCTGACTCAGTTTCTCCTGGTGTGGTCCTTAGAGTTTTATACCTTCTTATGCAGGGATTTTTTGCTTACTTGAGTGTCCTAGAGTGACTTTATGATGCCTGTATCCCCAGTCGTCTGTTCTGTATATCACTTTGNGTTACTGCCATCATCACAGCAACTTGATTTCTGTGATCCTCTCCTGCCCTTTCCTTGCACACCATTAGAATGCAGACTATGGGAGCTCACCAGCAATTTTCCAGGGAAGAAGGACCAGTTTTTTACCTTAGTACCGAAACAGTCCCAGGGTCACACTGTGCCAGGGGCTTTCAGAAACTGAAGTAGAAGATACCTTTTAAAACACACGCTCATTAGGCTTGATTTAAAATTCTCCACGCCTTGAAAAGTGGCAGTGGGAACAGCTTTTTAGCCTGGAGAAGTGTTGGTCCAATCCTGACTTTGTAATGTCAGTTTGTGCATGGTGTTAGCATCTGTTTTCCCTGGCACTGAAGCTTGAGCAGTGAGGAAGCTGAGATGGGGAAAATACAGAAAGAAGGATGGGCTGAGCCCCTACTGACAAGCACTGAAGTATTTCTCTTCTTAGCTGGTCTGCCATTGTGCAAATCCATGAAATCCTGTGACATTTCTATAAGCTTATGAATAATTTCTTCCTTTCAGAATTCAAAGCCCCATGACTCTTTTGTTCTAATCTCTTCCCCGTCATCAGGCAAACCCTAGGACTTTTCTCTGGGCACATTAGAAGGTGGCACTTTGCTCTTCACCTGTTCAAAGCAGGAAACTAAAAAGAACACTCCTGTTGCAGGGGAGGAAAAATCCACCTGGCAGTGACAATAACAGAGAAGTCAATTTTTGCATGGAGGGCGGGCACATTCAAGCTGAGACCTCTTTGGGGAATGATCACATTTCAGTGGAATTGTGCTGAGACAATAATGCTTTCTGAGACAGGATTCAAAGAGGAGCAGAAGAGCGAGGGGCTGAAGCGTTCCTGGACTTGCCTGTGGAACCAGCTTCAAGAAGAAAGCATCTGAGGCAGTGGTTTAATAACCATGAGAGAAGCTGCAAAATCTTAGATTTAAAGCTGTTCTGCTTGAATGCTGTTGCTACCAGGCAACCTTTTAAAGCACTGAAAGCTTTGCCAGGGAAAAAAAGGCAAGGGACCTGTATAAATAGTACAGCAGTTTGACTGTATAGCTCTTAGTGCATGGAAAACTTTTGGATACCATGATAGCACCAGCAGCAAAAAGCACGAAGTTTGATAACTCCATGTCTTCTCCCTCTGATCCCTGATACTTGTGTGCTGAGGAAGGGTCTAAGAGCCCTCGTGGTTTCTCGTAGTATCCAAAACCCCAGATTTCACTGAACATCTGCTTTTGGTCTGGAAGTTCCCTGTGTGGAGAGTTCTCCATTTCACATCCTGCTCTGCACGTGAGAGAGGTGTGTGTCTGTCTGGGGGGGTTAGATCCCATCTTGTAACACTTGCAGAAATGCTTATCAAGCTGTGGGACAAAGCACAAGGAACTGAAGTGAGAAGCGACAATCTGCTCTGTGCAGCAGGGAAGCACTTGGCAAAGATGCAATTTATAACGGAAAGGGTTGCCAAGTTTTGTGGGGTTTTTTTTGTTTTAAGTTGTTCTGCTGACTTCTGCAGAAATGCAACCTGGGAGATTGTAGGATGGCTCCTCTGAAACAGATTTCTGTAGGAAGTGGGATGTAAAAGAGCAAGATATGGTGGGGCAAATTACCAGCTTCCCAAAAGTCACTTAATGTTTGTAGTCTAAGTCAAGAAGATCTGAGTTGACCATGATTGTAAATGATAGATTTTCAGTAATAAACAAATTATTTTAAATTCTTGATCGGGAAGGTGGAGTTTCAGGCATGTCTGGATAGTTTCTCCTGTAAACAGGGACTTCAAAAAACCCCAGACAGGTATAAACCCAATAATATAACCCAAATATAAAACAAATGTAAATAAATATATACAAAGCCATATATATAACCCAAACCAACTGCCCCACCACTGGAAGCATTCAAGACCAGGTTAGATGGAGCTCTGAGCAACCTGGTCTAGTGGGATGTTTGGTGCTCAGGCAGGGGGTTGGAATGGGGTGATCTTAATGGTCCTCAAGCCATTCTATAATTCTGTAATTGGAAAAAAAAAACAAACAAAAAAACCCAAAAAACCCCTAAAAAAAAAAGTGAAAACTTCCAGTCTAGCTGGAAGTTGCCATCAAAGAGCAAAAAATTTGCCTAGAAGGCACCAGGTCAATTTCTGTTTCTTTTGGTGGGGATGCTTGATTTCAGTTTGGATTTGACCTTGAAAGTCAGGCTGTTTAGAGTGACTTGCAGGTTAATGTTGCAAATGCCAGGGCACAGGGAGGGCTAGGGGCTCCTCAGGATGGCAGAACAGGCCATCACAGCCAGGACCTGTCCCACCGCCTCACCACAGACTGGAGCACTGGGTACCCAGTGATGGGGATGACAAGCCAAGGCCAAGTCACCAGTCTTAGAGGGGACGTGGATGCAGCATCAACAGGCCAGACACGGCCAAGGACTGACTGTGTTGGCACTGCAGATCTGCTTTTCTCATGAATTAGGATCTGATTGCATCTTCTGTATTCACATGAACAGCAGATCAATTGCCCTGCAGCACTGTGTGTGTTCCTGTCACTGTGGGAGGGGTACTCCCAGAGCAGGGGAAGTGTCACGCCCAGGAGGTTCTGCAGGCAGACCCCGCCATGAGAAGTTCTCACATCATCAGGCACTTTGGACCCTACAAGAAATCAGTTTCTCTGACAAAGACATAACTGAAAGTTCCTTGCTTTGCACAGGGAACAAGATACAAATATACATTTTATTTTAAATGCTTATTTCTTATCACTTTCAAGTCACTTCAGGGTCTATCTCTGCAGTTAATCTTTCTGTCCATGCTCATCCTCCAGACTGATGTAATATTTGGAGTTCCAGTGCGGCTCAGAAAGGCTTTCTAATTGCTCCTGGATAGGCAATTGCCATTTTTGCAGGTTGGGTGAATTCTGTTTGATAATTAGTCCCAAATCACTTGTATAAATGAAATAATCATCTGACCAACTAGAAGTTGCATGCAACAGCAGAGTAGCTAATTATAAAACATTCATTTTGCAGTGCTCTATTCGATCTGCCTCCTTGCTTTGTGCACATTGCTGTGCACACATTGCTGGGCTTTGCTGATCTGCTGTCCAGCCAACAAAAGCCAGGTCACTTATTCCTTAATTTCAGATTCCAAGTTTAGGCAAGTCTCTATGAGCTGTAGCCTTGAACTTTCATAAAAGTGAATTCTCAGAGCCTGTGGCAGAGCTGTGTGAATGTGCCCATTGTAAATAAGGGAATAGAAGGCAGGGTTTGGATATGATGAAAGGTAAAGCCTAGTGGTTTCTGCATTTAGGAAAAAAAAGAAATATCACTAATGTTGTTAATTATCTGTTTCACAGTGTGCTACCCATTAAAAAAAAGGCTCAAGCAGATTGTGTACCATTAGAAGCAAAGGAAATAAAGCAAATGAGTGTCAGAGAGGAACTTGTTAAAGGAAAACAAGGGGAGAAACCAGATCCTTGATGAACAAATCCTTGGGATTTGCTCTGAGTCAAGCATGCAATAATTGCTTTTAACCAGCTTTCCCAGTCAAACCTGGGAATCATCTGGGGGTCTCTCTGAAGCCTCCACCATTCAGAACATCAGAATATTGCCCTGAGAGTACAAAACACATTTAAACATTAAGGATTTCTCCTGGTGCTTGCCCTAGCCAGAAAAATGGGCCATGCTTAGAGGATATTAATCATGAATATAAGTTATCTGCATATGTCTTCACAAGGCAATTCAGTGAAAAACAAATTCTATTCATGCCCTTTGAAATTCCACGTTCTAAGCTGGTTGGAAGCTGGGGTTACTTGCTGGTTTGCCTTGCTTGGGAGAATGACTGAAATGGAAGATCCCTCTCACTTTCCCTTTTGGAGTGATCCTAATGTGAGAGTGAAAAATAAATGCCACGATGACTGTCAGGAACTGAAAAATAAATGCCACGATGACTGTCAGGAACTGAGTAGAGATTGATACATTTGTTTTCTCATTTCCATTCCTAGAGTTCTATTCAACAAGCAGTGCATGGAATTAATTCCTCCCAGCAGTTTTGGTTTTTTGTTTTGTTTTGGTTTTTTTTCTAATGAACAATAATTTTGCATACTACAGCATTAACTGTCACTGCATCATTCCTTGCACACAGTCTGTAAAATTCCTGTGGCTCTTGTCACGGGCAGTGCACTCAGAGTTGTCAGACTCTGTTCTTAATGTTTCAGAATTGTATGAAATAATAGCTCACTGAACTTGACCCATGTTATTTTTCCCCCTCACACCTCTTCTACTTTACACAGGACAGATGTTCCGATAAAGCTGAATACTTTGACATGTTTATCAACTTCACACGACACATTTATCCTAGTGTAGAAGTGTTAAAGGACTCATTTTTCAGTTAGCAGCTCCTGAGGCAGGGCTCACTCTGGGCTACATGAGGGTTGACTTTCCAATTTATACCACAATTTCATTGCGTCAGGTGATGGCAGAGATGCACATCCTTATTTAAAATGAGACAAATGCATAATTCTAAGAATATGAGGGAGGCCTGTGAAAACAGCTGACCTGCACGTGGAAATGTTTGCCGTGTCCAACACAACGCCAACAATGACAATGATGTCCCCATCCCTGGGAGTGTCCCAGGCCAGGCTGGATGGAGCTTGGAGCAACCTGGGATAGTGGAAGCTGTCCCTGCCCATGGCTGGGGGTTGGAACTGGATGAACTGTAAGGTTCTAAACCATTCTATCATTTTATGATTTCATGATTATCATGGGTAAGTAAATGTAAGTATGAAACACCAAAAGCCTTGTAGAGCAAACACACCACTTGTAGCCTTGACATCATCAACAAACCATAATAAACGTGTGAGCAAACACACAAGTTTGCCTGTGGGTCTATCACAGCTGAAATTTCTGTCTATTAAGAGAAACCAGCTGCTGAAGTGAACTTAATAGTTCATGCCAGCCAGTACAAGGCCAGAAGAAACCTGTTCTGGTGAGATTTTCTCTGTCTGAGAGAGATCTATGTTTAACTTGCATTTATGTCAAAAATATGTGCTGTGCATTGCTTCTCTTGTCAATTTAAACTGATCTACATCAAAATTGTAGGGAAAACAAGACAGCAGCATTTCAGTTCCCTCCCTCAAAAATGAAATAAAAAAGATTAAACAGCAAATTTTACAGGAAGGATGATACTCGGTAATGGAATGAAAGGTTACATTCTTAAAGACAAGACAGGCTACTTAAATTTTCTACCTTCATATGCATCTTCAGTATTGCATTCTGGAAGGCCAAAAGACCAAATGTAAGAAGTGCAGAGAGAAGGATATAACTTTTAAGCAAGAGAAACACAATGATTAACAAAAGAGGTTGTAGGTTTGGGGTTTTTTTAACAGCAACTTCAGTTTCTGATCAATTCTTAATTTGATTTTAAAGCATACAGCTTATGGTAATTTGGTACGCTGATGCATATAACGATTCCTTGATTAAAGCATCTGGTTTATGAAGTTTTTCCTCTCTTTCAAAATATTGAACAGCTGCACTCTTCTAGACTCAATGGCTGTGCCCCACAGGATGGTAAATCAACCACACAAACCACACAGGGCATTCAACTCCACATTTGCATTGCTCTAGATCTAGACAACTCTGCTGAAAAACAAAACGAGAGAATCCACAGCAAACCAACCCCAGAACTCTCCCAGGTGATCCTTTCTGCACTCCTCCCAGCTGCAGAATTAGTGACAGCTACCAAGCATCCCTTCTATAATTAGCCTTGAAGTACTGCTGGAAAAATGAACAACCCAGCAGTCCAAGCCTTGTTTGGAAACTTTAACAGCAGACTTTAAAGAAATAAAAACTAGCATTCCCATCCATGAAAAGAAAATAAATCCAGAAGTTGAAAAAAAAATTTAAAAACAGAGATAAGGAATCAGCATCAAGGTTCACTGGACCAGAAGTGGCAGCTATAGCAACACAGATATCAATCTCAGTTTGGAAATACCTGCTCTGAAAGAAAGCCCGGACAAGCGAACACCACAGGCCTCATCAGAATTCCCCCGGAAGAAACAGAAATGAACAAAAGAAAAAAGAAAACGATAAGGTGGAATCCACACAGAGGTAATGGACCACACAGCAAGAGGATCCATGCAGGTAGAAGGACAGGAAACAGCACTGGTAAAACAGCACTACAAATGTCACCTGACACACTGGAAACAAGACAAAAAAGGGCAGAAAACCAAATTTGGGATGGGGAAAATGTCTGCGGAACTATGAAAACTTAGGAAGAAGTTTTCAGGGGAAGTTCCAGAAGACATGAGACCTGCTTGCATATCAGATAATGGCTCTGTTAATGAAACTGAAAATTTGGACATCTTAGATTGCAGAAATAGCCTTCACATCTCCTTCCAAGATGCCTAAGGGTAGGTTGGGAACTGAAGTTTTTCAGTCAGTGTATCTTTCTCATGCAGGAACAGAGGAAATGCCTGCTAATCTTCCAAGGAGAGTTGGATCTAAAATTCTTCCAGTCTGCAAGGGAGATAGAGCTTCTACAAATACTGTATTTAGAATTTCTGGTTTGGGTTTGTCCTATATTGATATTTATTCTTCCAGAATCAAACAGCATTCTGCATTACCAAAAGGGAATGCAACACTAAATATCAAAGGAACATTTCAGAATCTGAATCAAAAATATCATCTCTTCCTGATATCAATCTGCAACAGATTTTGAAATTTTAAATGAAGATGTATCTTTGGAGCAAAGAAGTCTGAAGCCAGGAGAGAAAACACCATCTCCTGGAATATCTGTGGGTGACACAGAATGTACAGTTAAAATACATTAAACCTAAACCAAAAATTTAGAATTTCTTGCTGTAAGAGAGAACTGTCAGAAAGTGACATCAGTTCTAAAATGGAATCTGAAACTTCCTGGAGAAAAAAAATCAGATTTTGCTGATGAAGACATCATTCAAAAACCAAAAGAGATTCATCAGCTGAACTGAGAAAAAACTGAAATAGGAATCATGATCATCTTCTTCTGGCTGGAAGAAAGATGAAATTGAAATTTGCAAATGTCTGGAATCTCCCTAAGAAAAAGGAAAGAGCCTGAATTCTGCTCTCCAGAAGTGGAGCGAGCCCAGCTAAAAATGTCATTGGAAATTGCTGACATTTCTGTGCAAGTTCCAGCATCAGAACTTTAAATTTGATACGTCAGATCCTGGAGGAGAGGGAGGTGTTGAGAACCTCAAGGAGAAGGAAATCAAGTTAGAAGGAGAATAGGAGATAAAAGCCGTCGAAGTTGAGACCAAGGCAGTGTGAAGATGTTTTTAAATGCCAAAATACACAATACCTGCATTAGGCTGGACATCCTTAAAGGCAGAAAAAAAAAAAAAAGGTGATGCTGATATTGAAAGAAGTCTGGAAAAGCTTCAGGTAGGTGATCCTTGTGCCAAAATACAAATTGGAATAAATATTCCTTAAAATACCTTCCCTATGCAGCGACCACAATTACAGTTGGAAAAGGAAGTATTCCAAAACGAAGAGATTATATGAAGAGTTCTGGTGTTATCTTGCCAGAGATGGGAGAAGATATTTCATTACTTGCAAGGAGAACAGGGATTAGAGTGAATATTCCAAACCCAGATACAATCATATGTACAGATACAGTTCATGGTGCTGAAGGACAAAACTGCATAATTCACAATTCACTGTGTTCTCAGCAGAGCTGTAGAAACCAGAAATAAGTACTTCAAAAGATGACAAAAAAGAGAGTATTTTATCCAAAAAAATTCCTACATGTTCTCTGACTCTTCAAGAGCCCAAAGTCAAACCACTGGATATAGAGATCCCCAAAGTAGAAAGATCTACTGAATTAGACAATTCAGGAATAGAATTTAAATGATCATTAGCTGAAATTAACGCAGGTGGAAACCAAAATATATAGATGTTTGTCTTCCAAAGGAAGAGTTGGACATTTAAAGTCAAGAAGAAGCAATTAAAATGGGAAAATCTGTGGGTGAAATGAAAATGACAGGAGAAAATAGTCAAGACAGTTGATAAAAAAAGCCTGTGTGTGAATGGTCTACAAGGAAGGGATCAGAAGATGCTGCTTATATTGCAGCAAAGCTGGGAAATGTAATGGTAGACATTTCAGGAGTGAAGAGGGATGTAAAAAGTGCTAGAGAAGATCCTGAAATAGAATCTCGAGTGGAAAGTGTTGAAAAGGACGCGTCTGCAGGAGTGGAAGAGCGTGTAGCAGAGAGAGCACTAGAAACCCTGTCACCTATGGAGACAACAGGCACTGAGAAATTTTAAGTTGATGAGACCTCATCCAGTGTTCCAGTTTCTCAGACTCTTGTTACATCTCCAGGAGGAACTGACCTGATCTTGCTGGAGGAAGAAGGCACAGTCATTCAAATACTCCTGGAGATACTACTCCAAATGAGGATTGGAGTATATCAAGTGTAGGGAAGCATAAACTTTTATCCGTATTCAGTGAAATAAAATTATATCTGTGCTCTTAACTTTCAAAGAACTAAAAACGAAGCAAAATCCAAACCTGACACTTGTGGAACTTCGATGTTACAGCATTTACCATTAAATTCTCAAGTATATTAATGTGGTGTACTGTCCACAAATAACTGCATTGATTTGTTTGTCTGCCCAAAAGGAAACAAACCGTCATGATTGTCTGCTGAAATGTGCATTTTATGTCAGTGCAATTCCTAGATGTGGTGGGAATTGTTCCTAACAGGTCTGGCTCTTTTCACCCGTTATGATCCTGAGTGTAATGGAAGTACATATTCAGAAATGCCTGCTTTTGCATCCTGTATTGTCTTTTCCCATAGTCTTCTACTTGGTACAGAAAAAGCAAAATAATTAGAAATTTGCTTGTTAAGGAAATGTATTTTGTTGTCAAACCATCTCTAACTCCATGGCCTCCTTATTCCTACACCTTTGAGGTAGGGCTAAACATCTCAATGAGAAAAGGTGGCTGCCTGTGTCCATCTGCTCTCTGAAGAGACTGTTCCAAAGAGTAAGGCATGGGTCAGTCATTTGGATCATTTCTCTGAAGTTTTTCCCTCTTTCCATGTCATTGTCTGATAGATCCAAAATTCCCATGTCAGACAGCAATGGCAGACAGCAGAAATGAGGAAGGGAGTCCCAGTCAAGCCAGGAAAACAGAGGTCAGGGAAATGTGAGGTGTGTAGGGAGGGACATCCCATTCCATCAGTTCCTGTCTGCTTGCAAGGCAACCTCCCTGTGAACTTGCCCAGAAACTCTTCTCCACCAGGAAACTTACTGAGCTCTTTCAAATTTGAGAAGTTTCCTTCTTATCCTTTTTTTTAAATTTACCCCCATTTTTTTTTTTTTTGATTACAGTGTAAATGTAGCTTGGATTTCCCATACAAGGAAAATTCTTCTGTCAGTCAAACACACTCTTTAAAGATTTTCAAACTGACCCACTACTCACACGTACTTACTGCTGGGCACCAGGAAAAATCTATCCAGAGATGTTTCCTGTGTATGCGCATTAATACAGCACAGGATCAGTTGTTTTTGTTGATACACGATAATAAACCTGTGAAACACAGCCAGTAAAAAGCAGCTCGGGGGTGTTTCTTTTTTGCAAAACATTTTAATTAGTGAAAGAAAATCTCAAAATACTGAGCAGAATCCAGAGAGGAAACAAGGGAAGAGAACACTAAAAGCAATTCCATCTCAGTATGTTCCTTGTAGGTGAATACTCATGAAAAGTCAGTGTTAACTGCAGTATGTGCCTTAAAACTCTGCATGAGTTACATTTATTGGTTTGTAAAGGTGAAGATATCAACCCTGCAGGGGCTCAGGGATGGAGGCTGTTGGGGCTGACTGTAGGGAGGGAAGGGACATCAGAGTGATTGAACATCTGAGCTGTGCTTTGGTCATAGAAAGGGCCTCACCTGGGGTGAGCTCTGAGTTGAAGTGTGCATTGAGATCCCTGAATGGAAGAAATGAAAAAATAGTTTGGTTTTGAGGTCATGTTTGTAGGTGAAGTGAGTCAGTTCAGCAGCTGATATGAAGTGACAATCCCCAAGGGATTTAAGGAACATTTGCCAAACTCGGGGTGATGTTACTGTGCCTTTAAAGGGTATGTGAATTTTACCTGGAAAGCAAAATTTTGTTTTTAAACCTCTGGGTTGAACAAGTTGGACTGATCAAAATTTTGTGGAAGAATGTCGACAGGGTCCTAAAAATCTTACTGGCGATGAATAGCAGTCTTGGAAAAGAAAGAAAGAGAGATAGGGATACAAGGGACAAAAAGTAGGATTGTTGAAGTTGGCCTTTCACTACTGAGGAAGAGTGTCTTTTTTAAAAAAAGGAAGATGATCTGATCAGTCAAGAGAAAAATACATCCATCAGCTGGGGTGAAACATCCAGCTGGGGTGAAAATGTGTTGGCAGTGTGCCTGTGTTTTGATGCATCAGTGAAAACACACTAAATAAACCAAATATTCTGAAATTGAATATTGAAAAAACCCACCTGAAATCGAGAAGTAATGGGTTGGCAGGAGCTCATGTTCCCTTTCAGAATGGCTTCTTCCATCAGGCTGCACCAGGGCTCCTCCCTGCCACAAGCACTGAGGTGGATCTGAGGTGCTGGGTGGAGGAGGGAGAACCAGGTATTGCTTTGACTGGCAAAAAAATATTTTGGCTTAAATGCCATGAGTAGGGGCCTCTCAAGGTTTTGTTCCAAAATCCCTGTTGCCCACAGCATACCTGATAAAAGTTTTCCCCATGGAAATAATGGGAAAATTTGTAACGGTACTGTCCTTATGTGGGGAAGAAAAGCTGCAACTCCTACTAACACTGGTGGAAATTGTTGGAGGTCACAGTAGTCACTATCACCACATTAAATATGAGCATTGATGCTGCTTTTGCAGCAATAAATACTAATGTTGGCAGTGCCACAGGTTGTGTGGTTAGTGAAATTTAATGTGCCCAGCAGAGCTCCCCAAAAGTGAATGACCCCACAGAATCCGTAGCAATCTAAAGCCTTCTCTTTCTGGTAATTTAGAAAACTAGTCTTGCTCTGCTGCTGTAGCTGATGGTTTTCAAGGCTTTCATTACCTACAGAGAAATCATGCTTGACACAATGCTGTAGTTATCGAGAACAATAGTTATATTACACAGTGCACCTAATATATCAAACTCCACATTTCCTTGGATGAAGACAAGATAGTTTTTTAATCTTTTTCTGAGTCATGCAGGACAGCTACAGCCTTGGTATAGACCACCAGCATTACAGCAGACAGGGCAAAAATAATAGAATAGAACTTGTTTACATATCAAACAGTAATTTTTTTTGCAGTAGGTAGGCTATTCTATGACTTTAGCACTGTTGAAACAGCTGGTACCTGCTGTTGGTAGCGACAGGATGCTGTAAAAAATAATCCTGTGGTTTTGATCCAATTTTCTCTCATTCCTCAAAGTGCTCTCTGCTCTGGAATAAATGTGCTCTGTTTTTTGCCATTATTCTCCTATATGAACTTTGCATAGCAGTAGCTCTGTTTTTTAGGGGAGAAGCCCAGTTCAGGTTAGATAAGGATGTATAAGCCAAAGGTGACAAGCCTTACTGATGGTGACTTAATTCATGCTGCCATCTCCATAATTCTAATTGCTCTGACAATCCCTCTCTGGCTCTAAGGTGAAGTGGGAAGACTGTGTAACAGAGCAAAGTATCCTTCCACAAGGAAACTGCTTTCATCAAAGTGTTAGATTTTAGCAAATATCTAAATCCTAATTTCTGCTGCTGGGAAAAAAAAAAAATCTGTTATCTGTGCATCAGACTGGAATTCACATCTAGATTAGATGGGGTGAGGGTGGGCATTGGTGGGGTTGGCTCACAATCTGAATCCGGCTCAAGGGAGGGTAGCACCATCACTTTTTTTCCTCAGAATACTTGAGTTTCTCATCAAGAAATGCAGTGTGTGTCTAATAAATTACAGATTTATTAAGAATTCCCCTAAGAATACTCAGAATGAGACAAGAATTAATTCATTATTCATTAGCAAAACTGCTTAGATTTGGCAAGTGTTTGTGGTCTGGATTAATGTGTGAAGTGATAGCAGAGTTAAACAAAGCTGCCAAATCACCGCCACTGATGCCTTAGAGGAAGACTGACCTGAAACAGAGACTGGACAGAGCTAGAGAATGAAGTAGGTATTTATTGAAAGGCTTCCAGGATCCACCTTGGGCAGGACAAGAGCCTGACCAGGGCTGCACCCAAGGTAGACTTCAAATGGTCACAAAATAGATGACTGGTCATGAGATCTTACACTTTTATAAGTTTTAGTCCATTTGCATATTGGGGTTTAATTGTCCAATTACAGCTTCAGGTTATGAAGTCTCATCCTTCTTGTTCCTCCCTTCAGCCCACTGTTGTTTGTGCTTTTGGGCCTGAAAGTTGTCCTTGGTCTTCAGCAGGAAAAGGATTTGTTTTGTCTCCCTGCTCTGTGAAGAGAGCTGACTGGCAGTTATTATGAGGCTCAGAACTACGCCCCTAGGCAGCGCAGAATCTGAAAAACACAAAATCTAAAACTTAAGGCATCACCATCAGGACATCCTCACCTGTCTGCCTGCAGCTTTCTGCAGTTACCTGGAGGTAATTGTATCCCAGTTGCTCCAAGCTCTTTGCTGATATCTGGTGTTCTCAATGGCCTGTGAGGTCGTTTTCTGCAAAGAACAAAGTCTCCTTTCTGCTTTGCCTTCCATGTGCTGTCACAGCACAGAGCCACCTGAAACTGTGTAATATTCGAGAGCTCAGGGCTTTGTTTTGTGTGCCTCTTACAGCAACTCCTCCTTGCTGAGGTTTTTGTGCTGCATCAGGCATCTCCCATGGAGCTGGAAGCATCTGTTGTCTGGTTTTAATGGTATTTTTTCATAACACCCCTGTATGCAGCCTTATGCTTGGAGCCCTTCTCTCTGGTCCTTGCTTTCACCGTGGCCTGTCTCTTGTTAAAGTGGAATCATCTGCTCATCAAAGCCACACTAAACACTCTGAGATAGTTTCTGTGGGTCTGCAGCCCCCTTGCAGATGCCTAGACTGTTGCCTCTTGTGACCGTATATATCTGTATGTATGTATGTATGTATATATATGTATATATATATATATACATTCCATTATAGGTTCTCTCTTTCCTTTTCTGTATACATTCCATTATAGGTTCTCTCTTTCCTTTTCTGAGCAAAAAATTTCTGAGGTGTCACCATCTCTGTTATTTCTTTAATTTGCCACTGCTGCAAGTTTGCCACTTCTATAGCAATGTCTCATTTCCCCCATATAGCAAAAAAGTTGTTGGGTTTCTTTGTTTTCCAAAATAAGAGGAGAAAAAGGTTTCAGTTTTCAGGAAACTTTGAACATTGCCCCCTTGCCTTTTGTTATTTGCCAGTGGAGAAAGACTGTTAGATCATTTTAGCCCAACACCCACTCATTTGGATTTCCAGCCCCTCCATTTCTAGGAATTTGTTGTTGCCTTTGTGTGATTGTTCTTGCCTTTTCTGGTCTCCTGACTTTCCCCAGGGTTTAATAAAACTTTATATTTTCTCAACTTCTTGGATGCCCTCAACAACCATTTTTACAGCACAGGGGTATAATAATAATTTTCAATTCTATTTCAATCCTTTTATATCTTTCCAGCAGTAAATGGATACAGTCTTGTGAGAATGCTTATATGAAGTTAAGTTTATTGAAACCCATTTTGATCCAAAAGTAGGATATCCTTTTGCTGGATATGATTTTCCTGGGCTGTGTAAACACCTGGTGTCTGTCAGGCCTAAATTCTGTGACCATTTATGCATGTGTTTAATTTCACAAATTAATTTCACTGGGACTGTCCTTGTGTAACTTCTGATGAATCAAAGCCTTTCTGATGCTGCGTCCTTCCCTTCATGCAAATCCTGTCAGCCATGGGGTCATCTAGAAATGTCTTTAAGGAGAGGCTCTGTTCAAGGTGTGCTGCAGGACAGACACCTGAGAAGAGAGTGTCCTGTGTTCTCTGAGGAGCAGGGGTGGATCTGTTGGATCACCTGGGGATGTGAGCTTCTGTGCTGCCCAGAGTTAATGACCAATAATTCACAAGAGTGGGAGGAATGTGTGAGTTCCGCTGCAGGAAACTCCTGCACAGGGCAGGATGCTTGACAGATCATAGAATCACAGAATGACAGTATGGTTTGGGTTGGAAAGGACCCTAAAGATCATCCCTTGCCAACCCCTGCTGAAAGGTTAGAATTTCCCATTTTACACATGGAAGGGAGATCCCTGCTGGTTTGTGCTTTACTATGGCAGTGACAAGCAAGTTCCCTGAGCACTTGGAGGAAGCTGGTTAAACCCTCCATCCTTGAGCATTGAGTGGAAAATCTGACCCATGAGTCTTTGTCATCTTCTGACCCGGGGATAGCTTTATGTAGATTATTTAGGTTGGCTTTCTTCTTGTTTGTTTATTTTTTTTTTCTTTTACGTGGGGAGTGCATGATAAGGCAAAGGAGAAAGAAAATGTAAATCCAAACACAGACTTCCACAATGGGTTTGGAACAAGCTGAGTGCTGTCTATGAATTAAAAACAATGTTTGGATTTCTCCTTCTCATGTCTTTGCAAGCTGTGGCTGTGTACACATGCACGGCTACTGCAGCCTCAGAATCACAGTGGATCTCTTTAAAGATTAAACTATTATTTTCTGAATTAAATCTGTCATGAAAATATGGCATCTTCTGGGGCTGCTTTCAGTCATCCCTCAGCATTAAAACCTTGGAGTTAGCAAGTTTTTTCACGTGTGCAAGCAATTCTCTTTCTTCTTCGGATGCTGTTTAAAGTGAGTGCTTCACTTCTGCAGCATGGGAGAAGTCTTGTCTCATTAATTTATAGCCCACTTCTACATCACACACACAGTAAAAAAAAGGGCCACAGAAAAGTGTTGAATAACTTATTTTCTCCAAATCCATCCCTCGAGTTTCTGGAGCTGTTCATTTCTGTAACAATGGTAGATATTGAGCTCCTGCTTTCTCTGTAAAAGCAGGATTATGATTATTATGGGGAAATGACAGCTGATGAATAGGTAACTTTATCAAGATTGTTTTCATCATGCTGCTATGATGAGGAATAATCTGTAATTAGAAAGCTGTGTTGAAGTTTTTAGTCTGGAATCATAGCACATCTCCTCTGACAGGCAGGTTTATTAATGTCTTAATTTCAGTTTTGCATTTGCCCCTTACTAAATCTTTGCCTTGCTGTGCAGTACTGAGTATGATCATTTGTTATGTTCTCCTTGTCAGTTAGGAGATGACCAAAGGTAGGAGGGTGAATTCAGTAAACTTCCGAACTATGAGAAGGTTAAAATCCTTTGTCTCCAATTAGATAAATTTTGGAATCCCTTTGGAACTTTAGTAACAAGAGTTGTAATTTTTTTTTTAATGTCTGAATCTTGATGAATATTGTGGAAAAAAAAAAAAAGATTAAAATTTATTTGCTATTTCATGTTTAATGTCCTCACCAGCAGTGAAAGACTGAAATGTATTTTAGCATCTAAACTGTCACCATCAGCTATCCCACCCGGAGACTTCAAGTTTCCTTAGGCAATCATTTGAGATTCTTTGCAAGATTAGGAAAGCAATACTTTTTCTTGGCTCACATACAAATTTGTTCCTAAAATTTTGCTTTTTGAAAACCATGGCATCTGGAAACTTGTTTTCGTAACAGATACTGGGCTAGAGCTCCGTGAAGGCCACAGCAGAGTGGGAACCCAAAGTTTCTCTCCAATTGCTTTCAACCTTTGGGCAGGGGCTCCTGACAATCCTGCTGGGTGGCAGATCCCTCTCCTGCACCCTGCTTCCTTCTGGGGGCTGTGCTGCTCCCTTTCCACTCTCCAACAGTAGATGGAGATGCTCCATTGACAGAACAGAGCCTCTCTGCTGCCTCAGAATATGATGAAGAATTAATTGTGCAGTGTTTTAGACTTCAGGGAGAAATGCAAGTCCCCATCCCAAAGACTGATGCTTATTAAGCAACATCCCAGATTATCTGAGCTCTGCTCTGTGTGCACTGTGAGGCAGAAACATGACAATTTAGAAATTGCACCCTGAAGAAACCCTTGCCTTCTTTTTGTGTCTGTTTTTGACTCCTGTTATTCTGCCTGAAGGAATTGTGTGGTGGGTAGTGGCCTTGGCAGCTGACTACAGGAGCTGGGAAGCTCCACTTTTCCCAGGGAGTGTCACCATGCATTTTTCAGTGCCACCTGTCTCATTTGTAGCAGTGATTGCTGCCTTCTTGCTGGATGTCCTGGAGGAGGGAGTGACTGGCATCACAGCCCTTTTCCCACTTCAGGCATAATGAACTCCTACTCAGTGTGACAGGCAGAGCTGAGATCGGGATCACAGGGAGGGACAGAGTTTAAATGGTCAGAAGTGGTCAGGAATGACGATGTGGATGTGACTGTGGAGAGTGTACAGCTCTATAACTGGTGTTCACGGACTAAGCTGAAAAATTTCTTGGGTGTGATTCTGGTGAAGTTGGTGGTGATGCTGACAGGAACCTCTGTGGGTCTGAGGAGCACCTTGGGCTTGCAGTAGCCGACCTGCTCATCAGACAGCAATGGGGTCTGATAGACTAGAAATTGTCTTCTGTGTTGGGGTTTGTCCCAGGCCCTGAGCCCTGAGATGCTCTCTCGCTTTTCACATGCCCTGGATTCTGAGCCTCTGCATCAGAGCAGCAGTGTTTGGTCTTTGCTGATACAGAAATCCATTTATCTTCTCGTGTCTTGCTGTGCAGAGCAATAAGGGTTTCAAGCAGGCAGGGCTTCTGGTTTCTGGAAAATAAGCTAACAAACCCCACTTTGCAAGATTACCATTTCCTCTTACTATTTTTGGAAGTGTTTATTTTAAAGCCCTGAAATTAATCTCAGGAATGCCAAGCAGCACTTAAAAGGAGGAGGGGTACTGGGGCCTGGGGAGGAGGGAACTAGAGAAGAGCTTATGTCACTGAGTTTTCTTCATGTAATTGAGTTTGTTCTTTAATCACAGAAAACAGTCATTTGGTTCTGAAATAATTGTCATTGCAGTACACCCTTCTTTCTTCTGATTCCTGCCATTTTTGGCAAACACTGCATACAATACAAAGGCCTTTGCAGAGTTATTAATCATGTTTGGCAGACAGGCTGTACTAATCTACTGTCTGGAAGGAGGGAAAGTACTAACTTGTGTGTTTTGAGATGTAGTGATTTCAGCTCTTTATACCTTTGTTGCTGCAATGAGAACTGCAGGAAAAAAATGGATGACCACAGGGAAAGCAGAGCTCCTCAGCCCTTCCCTCCATCCTGGTAATCCGTACTGTGCTGGGACCAGAGGTATTTAATGTCCCTCTCCACCATCAGAGTGTCAAAATGGACACTGTTCCATGGGATACAGTTGGTGCAAAGCACTGGGGAAGTGGTGGCTGTGGGGGTGTAACACAAATTTCACAGCAGGTGCATGGGACGGGCAAGATTTTGTACACCTTGCCTAAGGGACCTGGTGATTTAGGAATCAGGAAGGAGTAAGAACTTTCCTGGCCTGATTCCCATCAGGAATTCTAAAAAAAGGTTCCCTGTTGAAGGCAAAAAACTTGATGGTAAAGGGATCAAAGCCTCTTTCTTTCCCTCCAGCCCAGTGGCCACGTCCTTCATGTTTACGTTTGGAATGTATGGAAAAGTATGTGCCAGTAGTTCAGAACTTGGAGCCAGCAGAAAGTGACTGCATGTGTGTGCTGTACTCCATCAGTCAGGTCTCCACAGGTGTCAAGGTAGCAGTTCATGTGCAAATAAAGTCATTCTTTGGCCCTGAACACCTTCAAGTTTCAGCTGTACCTGAAGTTAAAGCACAGACATACATTAACTATTCTGCATCTGACAAATGGCTCCTTCCTGTGCAGAAGGAGAAGCTAAATGCCAGCTCTGAAAAGACCTGCAGTGTCTCAGTTTTGGGTGCAGATTTTTGGTCTAATTCTATGACCCAGCATGCAGGGAATAGAAGCCAGATCTGTGTTTACAAATGCATTGTTTATGGCAGACAGACCTGTGGTGATTTTTCACTTCACTGATGGCCAGCACATGGATGCTGTGCAGGTGATATGGAGCAGAATAGTGGGACAGGATGCTCTTGGACAGCAATAGTATGATCAGTTCAGTTTTTTATTTTCCTTCACTTCTTTTTTCATTCACATACAGTGCAGTGCCTCTGTTAGGCACCCCCTGAGCAGGTGGATTTTAAATGAAGTTTTCCTATTGACAAATAATTGAACTGAAACCTAATGGGATATATCACTTCTTGTTTAGCGGAAAAGGTGGTCTAGGTAAAGGAGGTTCTGATGGGATGCTTGACTTCTTACCAGTGGCAAAGAGTTTCTTAAGGCATGTCAGCAGCTACCTTTTGAGACTTTTTAATACAGTAAGAAATGGCATAGGCAGGAGATTGGTTTTCATGGGCTTTGTATACAATGGCTTTAAACTGTATTAATTTACTGTCCTGGAATCATAATAGGACAGTAATGAATCAGTCATCTGCAGTGGAACTCAAAAGAGATTAAATTCTCTTTTCTGCTGTACATGATGACATTGCTAGTTGCATCACACAACACGAAAATGTGTCGGAGGTGGCTCTTGAATTTGGTGTAGAACACAGTGAGATTAGAGTGTAAGGGAGATATAGAGAGGTTCAGTCTTAATAGCTGAAAAACCTCAGTAACAGCCAATTATTTTAATGACAAAGAATTTTCAAGTAAGAAATTATTTAATGAAAACAAAAATCATTTATGAAATCATATTGATTTAATTTTCCTGCTAAAGATTTCTAAGAGTTTTGGAATCTATTTTGTTTGTATTTCAGTTTTTTGTGGGATAAATTTATTATTTCCTTTAGTTTTTTCTAGTTTCTGTCTTATGCTTTTGTTTTCCAATACTTTGTTTGTATGTTCCTATCCCATTAAACTTGATGGAAAGATTCCGTTTTGAGACAAAAAAAAACGTTATATGCAACTTCTGTATCTTCCCCCTCTTTTTAGAAGTGATCTAGGCTCCATAGATCAGGGTGGAAAGACATTCCCTGATTCTGTTTTTTGGGTTTGGGGTTTTTTGGGGTTTTGTTTTTTTTGATTTTTTTTTTCAGCATTGAATTTGTTTTTTCATCTGTGCCTCTCTGTTATCCAGAGTATCATGAGGTGTCACTGGGGATTTGTGGGCCAGCCACTAGATTCAAATTTTCAATTGCTGAGCATTGGCCTTGGATTTATTGGTATTATTGCCCAGACTGGAATTTTTCCCCTGAAAAAATAATCTCGTGCACCACTGAAAATGCCCTTCATCACCCTTTAGAGCACCAAGGGGGGCTGAACAGATGCTTATGGATGCCATCCCACCCTCCATTCCCAAGCATCCCTGGGACGCTGCGATGCATCAGTGTCTTAGATTGCAATGCAAGATGNCCCAAACCAGGAAAATCAGCAGGGCCACAGTGGTGCTAGGAGCCTGCTGGAGCAGAAACTGCTGACTCCCAGGGTTTCATTTATTGTATGGGATAATGTCAGTGGCGCTTTTCCTACATTCCTGCAGCTCTGTCTGGGGTGAGCTGTCTCCAGACAGTCCTGACAGCTTGTTCTGAATTTTAAGATGAAATCGTGGGGGTCATCTCTAAATGATGAAGTATGTGTTTCTGTGTATTTTGGTGAGGAAAATAGGAGTGTTCACCAATTCCATTGTCATGGAATAGGGAGGAAAGTGAGAGGGATTAAAATTACTTTCTTGTGCCTTACTCTGCACCTTTTCTGGTGATCATCTGCACACCTTCCCGGAAGGTTTAGGAATAAAAATGTTCTTTGGTTCCCCAAACTTTGGCTGTTATCCCAGTGGGTTAAATGCTTCTGTCTGAGGGTGAGGAAGAGGGGTAGCAAATTATTCACAAAGTCCTCAGTTAAGGCTCAAGCAGCTAAACCTGGAGAGTTCAAGAAAGTATAAGTATCATCTTAACAACCAACCAAAGTAAAATTTTGTCTGTTTCTTTAATCAAACAAACCAGAGGAATTATAGTGTATGGACAGAAAGCATAACTAATGCAGGCATCTCTCCCTCTTAAGAGAGGGTAAGTTTCATACTAAATCCTGTTTTTTACTGTCCTGAAGTTGTGCTACTAATTCAGTATTTTTCACTGCTGCAGCACTTTTGTGACAGTATGGCTTAAAATGCAGTCCTGAGTTGTTAAATTCTTTTAGCCAATATATTTATATTTTCATTTTATAGAGTACTTCTATAACATGTTGAAGCAGCAGTAGCTTCACCTGCCTGAAACTTCTAAACTCAAAAAGATAAAGGTCATAGCTGGCATTCCCTGATGAGGAGAGATGCTTTGAAGAGAGGTGAAATGAGACTGGAAGGATTCTTCTCATCTTGGATATATCTAAGCCAGGTAAAAGATACTCAACAGTGAGCTCCTCTGCAGGGAGCTCCACATGGACAAAATTGTATGGCTAAAATAACACCATGGAGCCTACTCTCTATCTGGCTTCTTACTCAGGTGAAAGAACCCTACATTTAAGAGGGTGGTAGCTGTTTCAGAAGGTCCTTCTGCCAATTTTTTTTTTCCCTGAGCACCATCTGGGCCACAGACATGAGTTTAGGGAGGAGAAAACAGATTTACAAACTGCTGACTGTACATGCTGAGGGTTTGTGGTGATTAGTTACACCCCCATTGCTGGGAATTGTCTTGCTGCCTCTACAACTCACAGTGAGGTGTGGCTGGGATCTGGATGTTTTGGTACCATGGTGCTTTGATACTATGGTACTTTGATTAATCAGGAGTGTATCTATTCACACAGAAAGCTGCCACTGTGGCTCTTGTCTTGCTCCCCAGACATGATGCAGAGATATTTAATGTCCCTCTCAACCAACTTAGTTGTTGAAATAACAGAAGAATTAACAATTGTTCTTGGTTATTTGAGGTCTACAACTGTGTTTGGTCCTATGCCTTTATCTACAAATGTTGGCTTTCACATGCAAATCAGATAATTACCTGAACAAATAATGAGTCCAAATTCTGTTGTTTGCACAAATACCACTTGATATGTGAAAAATTTAGAATTGTATAATGTACAACTGAGCCTTGTCTCCTCAGGCACTCAAGAAGAAGAAATCAGATTCTGAGAGGTGCCACCACGTAGAAAGAGATTTTTAGTTTCTACTATGACTCACTCTGGTAGCCTCCATGATAATCTTTCCTGTCTGCTGAATTAGACAGGAATCACATGGGTGATCTTCGTCAAGTCATGGTATGTCAAAGACTCTGGAACTGACTTTGAAGAAGAACTAATTTTAGCTCAGACATTTCTGAAGATTTGGAAGAGGTCTCCAGGTTCATCAGGTCTTTCTTACCATCTTCCAACCAAAATCTGTCTTGGATGAAATTAGAATTTCCCTTCACCTCTATTCTTACTGGAAGATTTTCCAGAGAATCTCTGCTCTTTTTTTTTTTTTTTTTTT
>WBMY01001229.1:175627-187769 GCA_013397315.1 Donacobius atricapilla
TTTTTTTTTTTCCCCCACACATTGAATATATCTTTATTGTAATTCAATCACAGAAAAGTACAATTTCAAGGTGTTGTATCTATTTGTCAGTTTATTTTGCATGTAAATTCCAGTATTTCAGAGTGCAATTAAATATTCTGAGTATCATTTAAAATATTTACAATTCTCTTAGCCAGATAAGACACAATATTTTTAGTTGAAGATATTCCCCAGACATCTGCTTTTTTCTAGCCCATATGGTGGAATGTGTGCCACATCTCATCTGTACGTTATGCTGTACAATTGCTGCCAAAAAGGATTCTAAGCTACTATCTAAAGCAAAGCTACTCAGTAATCTGGCAAAAACCCTTTCCAGAGCTCTGTCTTTTGTAATCTCTGGGCAACCAGACACCAATGTCATATTCTGCCCTTTTTTTTTCCAAAATAAAGTTGGAACATGGTGGAATCATTAGCAGTGTGCTGGTCTAGTCCTTGAACTAGTTCTTGAACAAGAGATTATTCACAGTCCTCCAGCTGATTTGTATCTCTTCCACCAAGGACCCTCCACCAGTGGATTTTTTTTTCTCCAGTCTTGTTAGCGTAATCTGAAGGTTGCAGTGAAAGTCTCTTGGTTACTGCCTAGAGATTAAATAATAGCAGAAATGTGTACTGGAGCTGTTTTGTTGGTAGAGCTACAGTCTTCATACTGGATTCAGATTTTCTCTGTTATATTTTGGGGAAGTGAAGTTTGGTTAAGGATATTCTCCAATTAAACCGTAAGTTATGAACTATGTTAAATGTGATTTATAAATGATATTCTGCTATTTCAGCTAGATTTAAATGGCAGAGAAAAAGAAAGAAAAAGAGAGAGAGGGAAACATAGAATCTTAAAGGATGGGAATGGACCTTAAAAACCATCTAGTCCCAACACCCCTGCCATGGGCAGGGGCACCTTCCACCAGACCGGGGTGCTCCAAGCCCCTTCCAACCTGGCCTTGGACACTGCCAGGGATGGGGCAGCCACAGCTTCTCTGGGCAACCTGTGCCAGGGCCTCAGCACCCTCACAGTAAAAAAAATCTTCCTAATACCTAACCTAAATTTCTCCTCTATCATTTTGTGCCCAATACTCCTTATCCTCTCACTACAGTTCCTGACAGGGTCCCTCTCTGGCTTCTCTGCAGCCCCATCAGATGCTGGAGGGTGCTGTGAGGTCTCCACACAACCTTCTCTTCTCCTGGCTGAACAGCCCCAACTTTCTCAGGGAGGGATTTCATTGGGGAGTTGCTCCAAACAGCTTATCAACTTCATGCTCTCCTCTGGGCTTGCTCCAACAGTTCCACATCCTTCTCATGCTGGGGAGACCAGAATATCCCAGCCAGTTCTTTATCCACCAAGTACTCCATCCATCAAATTCATGTCTTTCTAATTTGGAGACAAGCATTCCCAGCCAGTTCTTTATCCACCAAGTACTCCATCCATCAAATTCATGTCTTTCTAATTTGGAGACAAGCATGTCATGCAGGACAGTATCTTATATATTCATATATATATACCTATATATATATATTTGCAATCCTTGTATATGAATTTGACAGCAGGAATAAACACAATTAAGATTCTGAAATTTGATTTGAGCCTAGTGATATTCCAGGTTCATATCCCAAGTGTTGGTGGTCCTTTGATGATGCCAGAGTTGGAAGTGGGTGAGAGTGGATGTACATTTCAGTGAGAGCCTAAATTGCTCAAGGCATTGTGCTCTAAAACCTCTGTACTACAAAATCTGTTCTGCAACCACAGGAGTCCCTGAGATTCTCATTTGAGCTGTGCCACCTCTCTCTGTTCTCTGAAACATTTTGTGTGATGTGTGCATCAAATGAGGGGTTCTACTTTTACACCAGTGCATGTTGTTATTGTGTTAATCACCCAATATAGGCATCTGGTTGCGTTTAAAATCACTGCTGAAAAAGTTTCTGTACCTGGTGCTCAAAAAGATGTCTTCTTATAAGCCTCTTCTTTCTCCTTTCTCAATGATGTCAGCTTCTTCACCATCCCTGTGGAGTTAGCTGCAGTTCCTGGACAATTAATATAGAAAGACACGTAGGATACTAGCTCAATAAACCCATTTTTGCTGTATTGCTTATCAGCCAGGGTCTACTTAGCTTCATGCATTTATTCTGGAGGCAGAAGATGTTTGCATGCAATCATCTTACTGCACATGATATTTTCCTGATCTGCTGTCTAACCCAAACGCAATGTTTGCAGCAGAAATATTGCAGGGAAGGGGAATCAAACTTTTTAACAAGGTGGGGAATGTAGAATATTCTCTCTATTTTCATGTCCTAATCTTGAACGGGATGAAAGGAAAAGACCATCAGCCTGCTGAAACCCCATTTCAGTTTTTTGCTCACCTTGTCCCTTTCCATTTGAAGAATTGCCTGCTCCTTTCCCACCACTGAGGGAGAGGTGTGAAATGCTCTTTAATTTTGTCTCAGTCCTGCAAGTAAATCCTGTTGCTGGACCCTCTCAATTCAGCTGTTCTCTGTTGCTGAGACTTTACAGAATGTCTTTCAATTGTTGTCCCTATTACCCATCTGTGACATTTACTTTCTCTTGCTATGATTCTTGTCCCTTCCCACTCTCGGCAGAGGTGGGTGGTGGGGAATAATTGCACCCCTTTTTATTTAGGTTTTGCTGCCTTTCACTGGATTTTTTATAGACCTCTTGATATTCTGAGGACCTGTCTTTGCCTTTCCCAAGTGTATAATTATTCTTGTTATCTTTAATTAATATGTGCACATAGGTATATCAAATTAATTCCTTCTCATTCCTTCCCTCATTATAGCTCTGCAATAGGGTGAGTTTTGTTATTCTTTCTCTGATGAGGTTCCTGGGTGTAGTGGTGTATCTCTTACAGGCCAAGAACCATCAAAATAAACATAATCCTGACCTCTCCTCTTGCTGCACCAAAGACTGAGGTGCTTTAGGAACAGCACATCATACATTCATCCCACTCCTTGTTTTCCCATTGGGACATGATGGAGTGAGGTCCTGATGTGTTTGGGGCTTCTCCGTTATTGCTTAAGAGAGAGCCTGTGCTGTGAGGAGGGTTTGCTGCTTTTTGGTAGGGTCAGCACCCCAGTTAGAGAGCTGGATGGCAGCTTGCAGTGAGATGCTGTTCCACCAAAAGCTGGCTAAGAGAATCAAAGGGAAGTAATAACTCTTCAGCTCTATTTTTCCTGCGATGTAAGTTATGTTCACTTAGTGTATTCAGAGTATGATTAAGACCCCTATGGTTTTAGAGAGCAAACCAGATAAATATGTATCAAAGAATAGTGGAATGGTTTGTGTTGAAAAGGACCTCAAAGACCACTTTGTTCCAACTGCTCTGTCTTGGGCAGGGACACCTTCCACTAGACCAGGGTGTGTATAAATGTATATTAGGCCCTCAGTTCAAGGGGGAATCTGCACTGCTGTGCTTTAAGGGACAGCCTATGGGATGCGTTCAGCTGGAGCATTCTGAGCGTGGTTGAACACAACGATAAATTGCAGAAGTCAGTGCCCATTAAAAAGCACAAAACAGTGCAGATTTTGGGAATGTGTGTGTCCACATTTTTGTGTCTTATTGGCAGGCAAAGGAGCTGGACTGCACAAATGTTTCTGTTGTATCTATTTTGTTCCCTTTACAGTTCTCCACAGGGTGTCAGGGAAGCTGCTGGCGAGAGAGCTCAAAGTGCTGCTGTTGCTGGGAGGGGATTCTGCTTTCCTCTCCCACGACAGAGATGCAGGCAGCACTTGCCTGTGGGCACAGGCACTGGGCAGAGAGGAGCATCCACAGCTTGGCTAATGAACACCAGCTAAAAACCTGACCCTATGTAACCCAGCATGGGCACGAAGGGTAGAAATCACAGGTGAGGAGCAAAAGGACAAAAGATTTTGAAGTAGCCACTTATGCAAATAACACAAAAGCCTTTCACTTGCCTATATTAATCTTGAAGAAATTAGCATTTAATTTCTATAATTAGCCTTTCATGCACTCTGAGGAAGCGAGCATACACCTAGACACTCATTCCTGTTTCTTTTAAATCTTGAAGGCTTTGCCACTTGGTTGCTAAGGGGAAGCAAAGATTGGAGTTGGAGAGGAACAAAAAACAGAACTTGCTCCCAGGTGTTGGTGAATCATCAGGGAATGGAGGTTTTTAATAATGTCTAAGGGAAGGCATAGGGGAAGTGCGTGGGTGTAAATTGAGTTTTCCTGAAAGGTGCAGAGCTGGCAGAGCAGAGGCTGCTGTCCAGTGAGTGCAGAGGACCAGGGAGGACAGGGCTGGTGCCGTGTTCGTGTCCTCTCTGCCTGAGTCACCACCTGGACAGAATGGTCCTGAGCATCAGACCAGCACCCTCGGTGTTCCTGTGGGAAATGGTGGCCTGCTCAGCACAGACAAGAGAGGTATTTTGAGAAAAGAGAACATGCCACAGCGGCATGAAGTCTTAAATCTGAAGAAAATTGATCAAGGTTTTGCATTTCCTTAATTTCAAAACCAGGAAGATACTAGGTGGAGCAGTAAGCTAATGAATAAAAAGATGAGAATTGGAAGGAATTCTCCCACATATGTTGATGATAACTGAGTCTGTGGAATAAACCTAGAGACTTTTATGCCATGAATTTCCAAAGTTAGTACTGTTTCTTAAGTGTATATTTCAATATTTGCACCATAAATCTGATCCTGAGAGTTGTGTTTTTAGTCCTGTGGCTGAAATTCCCCTGTCAGCAACTGATGCAGATCAAATGTTGAATTTCAAATATGTGCAGCAATCCACAGATCAAAGATTATGCATGGAAACCTTAGCAAACAGCTAAGGAAAAAATCCTGTACTCTGCTTGTAGGTAGCTGGCAAACAAGAAGAGTTGGGGGGAGGAGAATGACTGGAGCAGTTTACTATGAAATATCTACTGGGATGTAGTTTGTCATCTGTGGCTGAGCATTATAAAGTGCTGCTGCAGCTCTGCCAATAAAATACTGATAGTGGAATTGCTGCCCAGCTGGAGCTTTCTCAGAAAACAGATATAATTATTTAGATTCTGTAGTCTTTGGACATTGATCATGTCAACAAAGACATCCCACAGTTATTAGGTGCCAGGTGATCTATGTTACTGTTCTGTAAGGGGTTCACACTTTCCTGCTCTTCTCTCAGCACCTCCTGCCATGAGCCTGGGATGTGTTGAATGATTTTATTCCAGATCAGAAGAGCTGAGCTGACTTGAGCCCTTGCCAGGGGTTGGGTGCATCACCTTCCAAGCTGTGTTCAGCCACCACTGCAGCCTCCTGCTCCATGCACTGTGCCATGCAGGCTCTTTTCCTCAGGCAGGGGTTTTCCTTCCACCCACTCAGTCCCTTTTTTGTGGATGCTGTGGCTTAATCCAGCTGGTGGTAGCACCCAACACACATATCTTCCTGGGATACCTTCTCTGCACCAACCTCCCCGCAGAAAAGACTGAAGGAAGATGAGAATGGTGAATTAGGAGAATTGGACCTCAAGTGCTACTGAAAATCAAATAATCAAGCAAGATAAAGGACACTAGGCAAATGAGAAGTTTTCACGATGATCCTCTCTTCCTCAACCCACTAACAAAAAAAAACCCCAAAAACAACCAAAACAAAACAAAAAACCCAAACAAACAAACAAAACCAAACCAAAAAAAACCTAAAAAAGGTGGATATTCTATATTCTATTGACTGTGCCAAACCATCACTTGGAGATGGAAGTGGTATTCTTTCATCTAGAAGGAACTATAAGAATTTAACAGTAGCCAAATGTCAGCTTGGTTAGTCAATAATATTGCCTCTGACTTTCTCCTGATGCTCAAATACTGCAAAACTTTGCTGAGGAGATTACTTTCTGCCCTGTTTGTTTGGGGATTTTGGAGCCTTGTTCTTTCACTTGCACACAGTGGATGACCTTGTCTTTGTCCTTCTGTTCTGCAGCAGATAAACTTCCCAGCTTTTAATACCTGTTAGGGTTTTAGTGTGGTGTGCAAGCTTTACTCTTGTGGTATGACTGCTATAAAAAGTGTCTTCCATTTTGAAATATTCTGTTAGATTAAGGTTTTAAAAACAGAAATTTACTTTCTTCTCTTTTTAATGTTTTTTGGTATGATTTTCTCACCCCACTGCTCTTCTCTCCACTGAGTCAAGAGTCCACTGAATATATTACTGATATTTCATCTTGGTTCTCTGAACATCATTACTGAGTGTGATGCAAGCTCCAGAAGGTTGTTGATTATTTTTATTAGTCTTGAAGCTCATCAGTGAGCTGCCTGGCTCAGAGCTGGAAATGGAGCCATTCCTTATGAAAACTTTTTAGGAGGGAGATGTGTAAGAGCAGAGTCATTCCTCCACATTCTAACATCAGAGATGAGAAGCTGTTTGTCTTGCTTGCTCCCGCTTCTAACAGACCTGCATATTTCAGATAAATAAGTAATTTAGGACTAGAAATATTACCTGTTAATTCCATCTGAAGTCAATGAGGTCAGCTGAAACTGTATAATCCAGAAACACTGAAAATACAAGAAAAGCACCAGGAAGTTACTGGTGCTTGAAATGTTTTCTTTGTTATCCCCTGCAAACAAACACAAAGCTTGATGATCCAGTGCATCTGCAGTTTCAGAGAAATATATTGGAGATTAGAAAGGGAAAACAACGTTATACTGCTCTACAAAGCATGCAGGAGGCAGGATTATATTCTCACACTTTCTATAGGACATAAAGAGGTAAAAACTAAGCAATACCTCATCACTTTGGATGAATTTGATTTGTTCAGGAGCATGGGTCCATTCAACAATAGGAAGGGCTATTTGAAGTTCATTATGATAAAGTTCTCAACAAAAACAAAAACAAACAAACAAAAAGAGTTCATTACAGACATTTTATTCACTTCTGTTTGTGACTCCTCCTAGAAAATCTAGGAATAGATTATCTAGAGAACGTGACTGGTATTTTGCTTGCTTCTTTCTTCCTTTGCCTTTTAAAAGCAGAGCATGTGGGTGTGTAGGAAGAACACCTTCCAATTTCTCAGGCATTATTTCCCTCAAGATTATTATGACAATACCCTGGCAGTATTTTTGTGTATGTATATATATGCACCTTGAATTGACAATACCAACAAAACCAAAACTAAGAACAGAATCTAAAACTCCAGGCACTTGTTAAATCTAGGCTGAATTCCCTGTTGGGCCTGTGTCAGGAAGAGAAACAGTGGAGCACTGCTGGGAGGGCAGGGTGACAGTGAAGTCACTTGGAGCTGTCACCTCCACCTGGGCAGGGCTGAAGAACGTGTCAGGAAGGGGGAGAGCAGAGTGCAACGCCTCTGCTTCATACTGGGGCAAGGACTTGCTGCTAAAAATAGTTCCAACGTGCTTCTTACAGAGCTCTGTGCTTTTAAAAGATTTGCGAGAGCAGCACTGAGGTGTAGCACAGGCAAGTTGCTGTACACTTGCTGGTTGTGTCCATGCTGTTCTGTCAAAAGGGCCCATCTGTGTTGTAAAAACCAAGATCTCTGGCTGTCTCTGTCATGAATCCTTTGGCATACCCTCCTAGGTGCTTCCCCTGGGAAGCTCAGGGTGTTCAGAGCATGGAGGACAGGTCACACTCATGTTCTGCAGGATTTTCTTTCCTTCAGTCTTGGTCTGGTCACAGGTATTGTACCAAGCGGTGTGTCTCAACCCTTGCTGCCACTGAGTACCCCTCTAGCAGGTCTTTTATAAAAAATACCTCTGGCTTCTAAATCATATCTACAGGCATTATCATCATCATCATCATCATTATTATTATTATTATTAATGTGGTGCTCAGGCCCCAGGCTGGTAACCCTCTGTGCACTGTGGGCGCAGGACCTGCTCTTGACTTCTCCAAGTCATTTTTAGGGACTGTGAGTTGGGGAGAAGTTCCTGGCAGCCACAAGTCCAGGGCTGGGGGACTGCAGGGACATGTTGTTGTTGCAGAGCTACTTCAAGATAGAGGGCCCAGTTTGTGACCTCCCCACTCACCATTTTGGGAGATTGGAGTTATTTGCTCTTTGGCAGTGCCCAAACACTGACTGTGAACATGGACAATCTTCTTTAAAGGTGTCCCCAGGCAGAAGAGCTCCATAAGGAGCCAGCAGCTGTGAGCTTTTGCTGCGGTCTGTAGCAGTCCTGGAGCCAGATTACATTAATATTTGTGAATTTACTCTCTTGGACTCCTTCACAAGGGAGCTGGTTGCCTTCCTTAGCTGTGAAAGTCAGAGCCCAGAACAAAGACTTCTGGCAACCCTGCTCTGGGAAGGAAATATGTAACAGAGAAATGAAAATATTGAGTAGGTGGCTGTTGGGTTGATTGCTAAAAGCTCTGTTTTACAGGCTTGGGTGCTTGGGTACAAAAGAGCCTTGACTATTCGCCTGTCCCAGGGGTAAAGGTGTGGGGTCAGTTTAGTTAGAGCTAAGCTTTTTCAGCCATATAAGTTATTGCATATGACATTAGTGCACTGGCCCATACAGGAAAAAAACCTGATTCTCATCCTGCTTTAAAATTCAGATCAATAAAAATTAAGCCCCTGCAGTAGTCAGCTGTTTTGTTTTCTTTTTACTCTATTGGAAGGACTTAGAGGATTAATTTCTCATATGGCTTCTTTCTATTCAGGTGCAAATGAGCAGAACCAGTGACTGCATATGCTGAGTTCTCTATCATTTGAAGCTGAAACATCAGGATTGGAAGTTTTTCTGGAAGCTGTGTGTTGGGACAGTCGGAAGTCTTGTAGGTTATCATATGAATGATTGGGAAACTGCTATGTCACCCATGTGGTTACAAGTTTAGGCCAGGCCAAATGGCCAAAATTTTCTTTATCTCAGGCTCTCTCCAGGCTGCAATGAGAATTTTTTAATGTCCAATCTCCATGCTTTGATTTCAGTGGTGGATTTGTAAATCTGCAGGACCTGAAGAAGAATTACTGGCTGCCTGTTCTGACCTCCTCCTTCTTAATAAAGTAAGTTGGTATTCCCAATCAAAGCACTTACATGAACTAAGGTAAACCATTATTTTAAAAAATAAAACTAAATAATCCTGTCTTCAATTTAAAAAATGCCTAAAATGGTGAATCCACTGGTTTAAAGCTTGGGAAGTGAGAATTCAGTCCAAAATTTAATATCCTTGGGATTTAACCAGGTTTTTAAAGCTACTTTTTACAAGTCTAATTTCAAGATTTGATAAAAAAAGCCTCACAACTCCCACCACGAAGTTCTGCTAGACTTACTATCAACTTTCAGTCTTCAAAGCATACGTGGGTGGTGATTGATGATAATGTATTGTAGAGTGAATATAATTGTCAAAAATGTTAAAGCTCTTTGAATTTTCTATTTCTGTACATAAATGAATCTACTCCTTTTCTTTGCCATGAAATGCTGAAGTTGGTATTCAGTTGTCTTGTTTTCGGAGACTGAGAATCAACACATGTTGTTTGGTTAAGTTTGGGTCTGATTCCCACACTAAAGGTGTTGTGGTTCATCCAGAACTGGAATAATAGTATTCCTTGCTGAAAACAAGTATGGATTTATACGTTGTTCATATATGTAAGATGATTTATTGGTGCAGTACTCACATATATTTTTAATTTGTTTTTTTAAATGTAACATCTAGTGTATGTTTAAAATATGTAAGTGCTAATCCTCCAGGAGAAATCATTACCCCATTTTTTTCCTGTAAGACTGAAATTTATTGTCATTACTTTCCCTTACACTAAGTGGTGGAATTTTTTATTCTCTACAAAGTAGTGGTAATATGACACTTCATTTGAGGCGTTGCACCATTTTGTCACCTACTTTTATGGATATTGAGACTTACAGCCCTGTTTGTGGTAGGCACTCACAGCCACCTTCCCGGGACATGGTCTATGCCCTGATTACAAACAGAGCAGACAGAACCAGTGCAGAGTGAAGCAGCTTGTCTGGGATCACAGGGGAGATCAAGAAGACAGCTAGGAACAGGAGACAGTCATCCTGCCATGCCAGGCCAGGCCTTGTCACTCCTTGTGATGTATAAATCTGAGACTTTCCAAAGAACTGAAGAGCACTTTATTAAGAACAAAACTTTGCTGGCAAAGCAGTAAATCAGGTGGTCTCTGAGAGTGGCAGCTAAGCAACAGTGTTAAGATAGCTAATTATTATCAAAGTGAAAAAAATGAAGCCAGTTTATTATTTAAACAATTAATATTGTTTTAACTGCTTAAATGCTGACCTGGCAGCAATGACCATGGCAGTTCAGAGTCTGAACATTTTCAGAGTTACCTGCAGAGTTGTCTGCCTGCCAGCTGATGATTATTTTTCTTGCAAACCATTTTGTGCATGTATATGAAAATACTGCTTGAGAAAACTTGGAACAACACTTTACCAATTTCTCTGTGTGTCACAGGAAATATGTCAAGGCACAAAAATAGCTGCCACCAGAGCACTGGGCTTGTGTGGGAAGTCAAGGTACAATAACAACAGGCTCCACCTGGGGTTATCACTGCAGCTCTTTTACCTGCAGGGAGACTGATGAACTTGGAAGAGCAGCACCTTTTTGTGCCCTTTGTCTTGACCTGAACGAGTCTGTACAACTAATTAGCAAATTACCACAGCTTCAAAGAGAGAATTTTAGTTACCCAGAAATACACCCTTTTTGAGTAAGGTATTTAAATATAAACTTTTCTTGAAGCAAGGAATAAATTGAGAGAACCAGTATTTTGCTTTATCATGGTTATAACTGGATAGAAAATGGAGGATTCTGGTCAACTGGGGATTCTAGAATCTGAATGGAAGTTACAAGAGAAACAACTGGATATGAGGCAATCCTGGAGATTTCAGACACTGGGGAAAAGAAGCAGCAAACACCATAGACTTTTGGGAACAGAAATCATGTAACTGTTAGGTTTGACCTTGTGTATTAAGCTGTGGAGGTGAAGGCAATTTCTGAACAGGTGAATTTAAATAGACCCAATTTCCCCAGAATGAGGGAATTGATGGGCACATATAATTGGATGATGCTACTGCAGGGTCACAGTGGAGGCAGGGAGGTCAGCTTGAAGGTGAGACTTCAGCTGCTAATGGCCCAGCAGAACCTGTTCTTTTTGGAAATAAATATTTAGAGGGGCTGGAATGACTCTGTCTAATAAAGAAATTATGCTTGCAAGCTATGAAAGAAAGCAAGGCTTATAAAGACTTTGGGAGGGTTACATGGAGATTGGTCAGAGACACAAAAGTGATTTAAAAGAGGGAGGAAAAGAAAATTTTACATAGAGTCCATAAAATCAGTTAAAAATATCATTTTGTACTCTGGAAAAACTGGTCAGAAGGGGTGGTATGTAGATTGGTTTCTGCATATTTTTAAACATAGATTGAAATGTGTTTTTTATAACCATACTTACTAAGGAATCTTTGAAACAAAGGGACAAGGAAATCCTGATTTTTTTTTTTCTCGCTTATTTGGAGTAGACTGCAAGGATCCTGAGAAAATGATTGTACATTCACATCATGCCATCATCTAAGTACACGGGAAATGCTTTTATAGGATGCTGAAGATTTGCCACCAAACTACAATGGCTTTGCATCACGTCTCCAGCAATCTTTGCCCCTAACAAGGTACAGTTAAACTTTGGGTTTCTCTGCAGTATTTTGTCTCCTTCTCTCTTTTCCCTTGTGATTTTTTTTCTCGTGTTTCCTCCCCGATTTTGGTGCTTGCAGCAACGTGGTGTCATTGGGGGTGCTTCGGTTTTAGTTTTGATCAACAAGCTTGTGACAACGTCTCCTCCAAGGGAGGCTGTGTCCTCCATGAATATTGTAGTGCTTTGTTGTTTTAGTGCACCAAACTTTATTTGGGGGTTGTGGGGTAGATTTCAAAAGAACCTTAGATAAGGTTTTAATGGTCACCAGAACTTGTAGGCTCCTCATGAAATATTTCATGAGCTGATTTGTGATTTATTCATGAAAGGACCTCTGGAAGTCCAACTCCCTCCTCTAATTAAGGACAGGTTACTTCAGGTTGCTCAGGGCCTTGTCACATACAGTTCCAAACATCTCCAAGTATGGAGACTCCAGTTTGGGCAACTCAGTTCAGAGTTTCACTAACTCACAGAGAAAAGATTTTTTTTTTTTTTTTT
>WBMY01001229.1:199061-293981 GCA_013397315.1 Donacobius atricapilla
TTCCCATTTTTCACTTACCCTTATTTTGAAAGTCTTATGTCAAAAATACCTCATATATGAATTTCCACTTAGCATAATGGAACATGCATAGCAGTTGCATTTCATATTGGTAGTGCAAGTACCAAGAGTTTATTGCTCACAAAACCATTTTATTTTACATCTCTATAAGAGTATAGAAAAATCAATGAACTTCTAATTAAGACTTAAAAAGAAATGCAGCCTAGTACTTTAATCCTAGATCAATTTGCTTTTATTTCCTAACAGCATAAAAATTTATCTGCTGAGACCATTATTAACTACTTCAGCTTTTGGATACCCAGATACAACACTTAGGAAGAAGTGCAATTAAATTATTTATTTCACATCCATCCTGAAAATTCATAAATAATAATAATATTAAGGGAGAGGTCTTACAACACTGGTTTTCTACTGAAGGAGGGAAAAAAGGCCCTGGATACAGAAGACATTTCTTGCATGAAGTTGTCTTCTCAGTGGAAATGTAAGTACTACACACTGTTGCTGTGAGATTTTGCTCAGGAATGTTGTGTATATTTGTGCAAGAACAAACAAACAGCAAAAGAGCACTTTTTTGGTCATTTAATTTTCAGAAGGAAAAAACAGAGACATATCTAGTGAATATGGACTGGTGACGGACAAAGCTCAGTGCTGGTGGT
Source organism: Donacobius atricapilla (assembly GCA_013397315.1). Classification (NCBI taxonomy): domain Eukaryota; kingdom Metazoa; phylum Chordata; class Aves; order Passeriformes; family Mimidae; genus Donacobius; species Donacobius atricapilla. The sequence continues at coordinate 199,736 of WBMY01001229.1, forward strand.
ATTCAGTCTGGGATGTTCTGTTGCAGAAACCAAACTACTGCCTCTCTCCCACTGTACTAAGTTTTCCTCTCAAAAGCACAGTTGGAAACAGTTGCAAAGTGTAGAAATAATTCCAATTGTAGAACTCCAAATAACCTTGTCAGGCTTAAAAATGCAGCACCTAAAACTCAAAGCAAAATCTTTACATCCCATTCCTGCCAGGTGTTTCCATGTCTGATCACTGGGGAGAACAGACCTTGCATAAGGACCTAGAAGTCCCATCCTCTGGTTTCTACCTCTTGCAGATGCTCATTTCTTCCCCAGCCAGAAGACAAGATATGGAAGGGCACCTAGAGGGAAAACACCATTCAAAAAGTTTCTGTACTCAAAGGCATGGTTTTGGAATCTTCCCTCTCTGTTAGTAAAACGTGTAATTATTTAAACTGTGGGACTCAACATGTTTTGAGATATTGTTCTCCTGTGACATATCAACTGAGAGGCTCAAAACTTTTGGAAGTTATGTATGTACACGCACTGCCAAGTGGCATCTATTGTGCAAGCTTAATTCTGTTTGGAAATGAAAGCAAGAATGGCAATGGTGACAGAAATATGGTTTTCTTCCAGTAGAGATTGAATGAGGTTTGAACTTGAAATAGGAAAATTAATCATTGCTGGACTAAAGAAGACATTTACTGTCAAAAGCGTAAGCTTTGGGACCATGTCTAGAGAAAAATTGGCAGATTTTGTGAATCCCTGGTTTGTGTTAACAAAGCCAGTCTATTATAGTTGGATTGAACTCCTTTACAAGATGTGCTTTGTGGATGATAAAAAACTCCTTGAGATCAGAGAAGGAACAGCACAGGATCCTGGTCCACTCACAAGCAGACAATGTGAGTGCTGCTGTATTCTTAAACTGATTTTTGGGCAAGCAAAAAGTAAAATGATTTATTTTCTTTTAGCAGAAATGTATAGAAATATAAAAATAGTTGTGTGCTGCATTTAGAGATGTAATAAGTTTAAATTCTGTGGGTGAGAAATTTCCTCCCCTGTTGTTATCTGACACGTCTGGTGATAACCTCTAGTTCTGTGCAGTCTGTGTCAGGATGATGAAATCAGATATTGAACTGCCTGGATCTGCTGTTATTAGAACTGATACAATACAGAGTCAGTAAGTAACACAAAGCTTCCATTTGACCTCCAAAGGCAGAGGATCAGATTTAGGAAGGAATACAATGCTCTGCAAAACAGGTCCCTTGCAGGGTTGGGGAGGGGGTGAAATGGATTCACCTGTTATATTTCTGTACTTGAGTGTGGGAGGATCTGGGTTTAAATTCAGCTTTCAAAATCAAAGATTAGAGTTTTACCAGAAAGCTGCTCCGGATCTGATGTGAGCTCACAATAGGCTCTTTGGTTCACTCATTGCTTTAATGCAGGAATTGCATAATATTTAAGCTACTTTATATGGTTCACATAATAGCAGCCACCATGTCAATAATAAAGTCCCTCTGGAATCTGCCAAACAAAAATGCTATACTTTTTTTGTAGAAACATTCTGCATTATAAATGATGGTTTATACATCTGAAAAGTAGTTTGGGAGGACTGCTGTCTCCAGCTCTGCTTTGGAGTGCTGGATCCAGAGCTTTAAAAAAAATTTATAGTCCACTTTGACCTGACTACACTTCTGGAATGGCCTTTCTGGCATGCCTCAGCATGGGATTGACAGAAATAAAAACATCCTTTTTTTCTCCCCCATCCCCACAGATTTCAAATGCCTCAGACCTGCTGATTGCAGCACGGCCTGGAGAGCAGACGCTTTTTTCTGTGTGTTGCTTCTGTGCAAGGTGTGTGTTTGAAGTGCAAAGAGCAGTCAGTAGCTTACACAGGTACAAAGAGCAGAAGTTTGCCTCTGCTCCTCTGCTGTGGTGGGCAGTTGCGTTTGTGGTTTTATTTAACTGGTTCCTGGTGGCAGTCCTGACAGAGCCAGAAGTGTGAAAAGGTGGTTCAGCAAGCGCAGTGAGCTTTGCTTTGCTGTCTGCATTGTGCTCCTGCCCAGAGGGTCTCCTGAGAGTCAGCAGAGGTGGCACTAAGGACACGCCAGATGTTGCTGGGAGTAGCTGCAGCTCCTGGAGCAAGCCGGAGTTAAGCAGGGAAAAACAATGCATAGGTGACTTCAGGACGAGGGAAAGAACAATGAAGCTGGGCACTGCTTGGAGCACCTGGAGATGTGTCAGGCCACACACCTAACTCCAGAGTCCTTGGGATGCTCTGCATTCCCATGTTAGCTGTGTGTCTGGAATTGCAGCTTGTCTCCCTGTGGAGAGCCTTCAAAAAGCCATCAAAAAAGTCTTTTCCGTTCAAGAGAGGGGGGGAAATGTGGGAAATGGATTTGTAGAGAATTCTCAAAGCCTGACAGAAGGCTCACATAATGTGCATCTGTATGCAAACCTTGAGATAAGAAATGCTGACGTAGAAATGCCGTGGACCAGGATGGACATTGTTGAGAGCAAAATGGAACTGGAAACAAGTTTCAAAGGATGGCCTTGCAAATAGGCTAGATACTTTAGAGAAACAGAACTATGAAAGATGCATTGTAACAGGACCCACGAGGGGTAATTTTAGGTGACTGGCTTTAAGGTGTTAACAGCATTGTGTGGCAAAAGCTGATAGGCCAAGAGACACTTATAATGTATTGTAATTAGGAAACAGTTTGGTTCTGATGGTGATGGTGCGAATTGTAACATCTGTATTGTCCCACCCTTCACACGAGACTGAAAATGGTATAAAAGTTTTTAAAATGCCCCTCAGTTGCCTCATCTCTGGGTCAGAAAAAGGGCATAATCCAGCACCTCCCGTTGGCAATCACCTGTGATTATCATCACTTGGGCTGCTCGGCACGGTTTGAAGAGCAGGAGCAGTGCTGCCAGCAGAGATGCACCACAGACTGTTGCAGCGCATTTCCACACCCAAACAAATGTTTCCAAATAAGGAAAAGGGGTTCCAGTTACTCCGCTGAAAGCACTAGAACTTTCTGTTCTTCCCTCATCGCAAATGGCCCAGTGCCAGCACCTGTTGGTCTCTAGCTGCTCCTCAGAAGCCTAGCTGGTTTCTACTGGCAACCTGCCTCCTGCACTGTTGTGTATTTAAGGAGCACAAAGGTGCTCTGGGTTTTTAAAGGTATCTTAGCAAGGTGTCAGCAAGGCTTCTCTGACACCTGTGTTCGTCTTTTTGTTTCTACATTGTTCATTATTTTATCTTTTATTAAAACCTTTGCTTTACAGAACACACTCAAAGAGCCATCTCGCAAAATTGTTTTAAGCTATTGCTCTGTGAGGGCTGGCTCCTTGGAGGTGACAGATCTTCATGGGGTTTATCACAGCTGACCCCATGCAAGATTCCATCAACAGACCTCTGGGTTAACAGAGCCCGACTCAAAGATTTTTCTCCTGCAAGATGGCTCAGTCCTGTCAACCACTCCACTGAAGTCCTGCCTTGTCTCTGTGCACATTACCTGCCCCAGCAGGCAGAGGGGACTGCAGCTTGTTTAGGAGTGTCCCTGAGCCAGCTGAAAGCCCTCCAGCAAACCTTGGGGATGTATCTGCTGCTACCCACAGAATTCACAGAATCACTAGGTTGGAGGAGACCTTCAAGATCATCAAGTCCAACCCATGCCCTAACACCTCAACTAAGCCATGGCACTGAGTGCCACATCCAGTCTTTGTTTAAATACATCCAGGGGTGATGACTCCACCACCTCCCCGGGCACGCCATTCCAGTACTTCATCACTCTTTCTGCGAAAACTTTTTCCTAACATCCAACCTGTATTTCCCTTGGCACAGCTTGAGGCTGTGTCCTCTGTTTCTGTCAGCTGCTGCCTGCAGAAAGAGTCCAACCCCACCCAATACAGCCACCCTTCAGGGAGTTGTGGAGAGTGATGAGGTCACCTCTGAGTCTCCTTTTCTCCAGGCTAAATAACCCCAGCTCCCCCCATCATTCCTCCCAGGGCTTGTGCTCCAAGCCCTGCTCCAGCCTTGGTGCCTCCTCTGGACAGGCTCAAACATCTCAACATCCTTCCTAAACCGAGGGGACACAGCACTCAGTGTCCTTCCTAAACTGAGGGGCCAGAGCTGGACACAGCACTCAGTGTCCTTCCTAAACTGAGGGGCCAGAGCTGGACACAGCGCTCAGTGTCCTTCCTAAACTGAGGGGCCAGAGCTGGACACAGCGCTCAGTGTCCTTCCTAAACTGAGGGGCCCAGGCTGCCCCATTTCTCCAAGCCCCATATAAAAAATAGGTTGCTGAAGGATGTCTCCTCCTTCTCTTCACTCTCTGCGTGGCTGATCCAGAAAAGGGTGTTTTTGTTGAGACTTGAGTATTTCTGAAGGAAGGGGTACGTGTGCATGTGTGTGTGTGGGGAGTAAAAAAAGAAACAGAGTGTTCGACAGAGTCACGTCCCCACTTAATGACAGACACCCACCCATTTCACAGGGGTCAAGATTTCAGTATCCTGCATGCGGGGGATCTGTCAGTAATGCTGTCCTTGTTATAGCAGTAGCTGAACTCCTGTTAGCATAGCAGGCTACGAGGAGCTGCCAGTTAGCAGCTCTGTCACTTGCGCTCCCTTCATGGGAGTGTTTGTGTTTGATTGCTATCTTGGTTAGCCAAGAAGGCTTCATGTTCCTGGAATGTCCCTGGAGTTATCTTAGTGCTGAAAGAGAACAAGGGAAGAGTCTCTCAAACTGGGCATCTGAAGCCTCATGTCCTTGTCTTGGGTCTCATCGTACATGAAGATCACTGTCACCTCTCCTCTTCCCTCTCCTCTTAAACCCTGTAGGCACACAGCCATCCCTGACTCTCATACTGAAATTCAACCCTTTCCAGGCTTGTCTCTGTGGAGTAGAAGGTAAAAGTCTTCTGGGCTCCAGTACAGTAGGGGAAAATAATAATGGGCTGAGAAATTGCTATTGTGACCCTTGGGAAAGAAAGAACAAGATGGTAACCACCATTTAACACTGATTTCATACCCAGTGAATTGAAATTCTAGAGCTGTCAAGACTCTCTGGACACTTTGCTGGAATAATTTTCTGAAGATGTCTGTTCAAACAAACCTCTACAGAGGATGGTTTCACCTGTGCACAGGTGCTCTTTTATCGCTCTTCTCTTCAGGGCTTAGTTGGGTTTCTTCCTTCTGGGACCTTCTTTTCCTTGGTGCTCTACAGACAAAATTCTCCCTCTCAGAATTATCAGTAGGAACTGGATCTAGCTCAAGAACAGTTCACCCTCCAAACAACTAGAAAATAAAACATTTTTGAAGCACCGCATCCCCTGTGGAGGCATTAATCCTTCAGCAGGGGCTCTCTAACTAATGTCTACATCCCCTTTGTGGTGGGCTGAGGTTCAGAGCTCTCACTAAAAACAACAGAATCTCTCGTGTTTCTCAATTACCTGATCTGTGTACTTCCTTCACAGCCTATTTTAAATTCAGTGATGATTTCCTGGGACAATTTGCATCTATTTTCTTATTTTCTGGTCAAGGTCCTGATAAACTTGCAGGTAGAATGATCCATGTTGGACTCAAAGCTGTTTCTTTCCCGCTTACAGGGGTCTCTTGACTAAACTCTTGCAGCACTGCAGGCTTGACATGGACTGTATCTTTTTGTTCTTCACACCTGTACAGCTTCTGACATGGGTAAAAAGTTCCCTATTTTACAGCTTCAGAGCATTACCAATAAAAATGTTGTGATTCAAGATAGAAATAGCACTTTGAAAATTGCATTTCCTCAGTTGAAAAGTAATGCTGTTTTTGTTGCGACTGCTCTTCTGCTCTATAAATCTGTTTTAAAACCTGGAAAGACTGGGAAAGCTTTTCAGACAGTGCTTTTTTTACACGGGTTACATTTTGTCTTCCATGTTCTTATTTCTTCATTTCCTGGGTTTTTTTAATGGACTTTGTATACACAGCAATGCCCCATTGTCACTAAATTTGCCAAACATGATGTGCACGTGCTACAAAGGTTCCTCACCTCATGTTGAAGCTTTAGATCTGCACTCTAAAGTCACCCTTTCTAAACTCATACAGGCCATTTCCAGTTAAAATCCCTTCCATGTTCTTTCCATTGGGCATCTCTGGCTGCACCTTGGATCAGGAGAACACTTCAGATATCCCATGTCCTGGAGATGTCTCCATTGGCACTGTTGTCTGTGTGTATTTGTTGAGGGCTCTCCCTGATCCTCCTTTGTGATGTGCAGATGATACACAAATGACAGGTACTGATAGCAATGTTTTAACCACAATAGTGTTGAAACTTGGAAGAGCGTAGCTTTTCTTCCTATGAAGAAGACACCAAAAGCTGATATTCCAGTTATAGCTTTGGCCTAATGTGGGGAAGTATGTGAAGAAGAGATTGTTTCTTGAAATTCCATAGCATTAATCTTACTCACTAGAGGTTAGGATTTGTAATTTAAAACTGGTGAAACATTAAATGAACAAACTATAGCTGTTTCTCTCAGAAAAGAGATGGATTTAGAGGGAGAAACAAGAAGTTGTACATACTCGTTATTTCACCCCAAAATCTCTAAGAGGTAAAGAAAAGCAGGGGCTTAACATTGGCATGACATGGAATACAGGACAAAAGTAAGTCCCCCTTGAAGTGGCCGATGTCTGATAAATTAATTAATGTTAGATTAAGTAATTAGAGAACACAAAGAGAGAGACTGTGAAGTGACAGGTCTGGAATTTCAGGCATTTTTTTCCCAAAGGACTAGCTTGTTTAATGTGGGATCTTTTGAGACTAAATGAAGGATCTTGGTAATATACAAGATATTGTGCAATGTTTTTTCATTATAGAATATTGCTGCAATTAAGTAAACATATTTTAATATTACTGTGACACTAACCAATGCATTTATCCTAACCAATTGACTACTCCATATCTATCAGATTATATGCAAAATACATAGTTAATAAGTAAACATGAAGATGAAAAGGGGATTTTGGAGCTGTTTCTGAAGATGATGAGGCATCTTGCCTGCTGCTAATCATGTTTCTAACATAATGGGGTTTAGGCTGGAGTTAGTTTAAACAAATTCTTGTGAGGCTGATTAACTCTGTTTGTTTGGTTTATATGAGCACACTTCTCTAACAGCTTTGGTCCTATTTAACAGGCAAGGGGTTATCAGTCTGAGAAATAAGCTAATAAACTGAAGAAATAATTAGATCTTTCTAAGCAGGCAGATGGCAGGGTCATGTCCTTTGATACCGAGAATGCCAACAAGCTTCTCTGTTTTTACAATTAGATTGTTTCTTCTGATAATTAAAAAAAAAAAAAAAACCAAACAAAAACAAAATAAAACAAAAAACCCCAACAAAAACAGACCTAAAAATAATGGCTAAAAAACTCCAAACAAACCAAATCATGGCATAAATCTTAAGTTTTTTCCTCTATAGGGAATCTTTACTGTAGCAACATTTTTACCATGATCTAAAGCCCAATAAAGCTATTAGCGGCATCCTAAGTACTAAGCCAGACAGAATACTGGCGTGCTGTTAAAAAAAAAAAAGAAAAAAGAAAAAAAGAAAAGCTTCCAGGGTTATGAAAGCTTCCTTCAAAGCTAAGCTGTTTAAGCTCGTCGCTTTTAGGAACTAGGTCTGGCGTTGGAAGGCAAGGAGGAGAATATGGACTGGTTGAGAAAACGTGCAAGCCTCTAGAATAGCAGCAGAAAGACATTTGCATTTGTGCTGGATTTGGGTGTGCTGAGTTCATAAGAGGACATCAGCTGGGAGGGGGCCACAGGAAAGTCCAGGGCAGTGCTGCCTGTAGAGGCAGGGACAGGGAGGGTCCTGGACACCTTGGTGTTATCAGAGTTGAGTACAAAGCGGGTTGGAGAGGACTAAGCAGTACCAAAGAACTACTACAAATTTGCTTATTGCTAAATTGATAATATCGTAGCCTTTTCAATAGGATATTGACATTTTCTTGCTAGTCATAGAGCCATAGAACACTTTGTATTGAAAGGGACACTTTAGAGACCTTCTTGTTCTCTCCCCCTCACCATGGGAGAGGTCACCTTTCACTACACCGGGCTGCTCTAAGCCCCATCCAGCCTGGCCTGGGACCCAGAGATGGGGAATTCACAGCTTCTCTGGGCAACCTCTTCCAGTATCTCACAACCCTCACAGCAAAGAATTTCTTCCCAGTCTTTATCTAACCCTGCCCTCTTTCAGTTTGAAGCCATTCTATCACTGCATGCCCTTGCCAAAAGTCCCTCTCCAGCTCTTGTATCCCCTTTGGATACTGACATGTGCTCTAAGGTTTCCTCAGAGCCTTCTATTATCCCGAAAAAAAAAAACCATTTAAAAGGTTCAAAAGTGCTGCATCCCAAAGAAGAGGTTAAAACAGTGGTACTTAATTCACAGAGACCGCTTGATCATTGGATGAGGTTCAGAAGAGAGTAAAAGGCTGCCACTGAGAAAGAAACATGGGAATGTTTAATTCTTCATAGCTGCCATTTATAGCCATAAGAAACAATATTTAGGAGACTTAAAGCTCTTACAGACATGCAGTAATGTGATTTTAGAGCTTCATGTACAAAACTGCACCTATTTATAGTCTTTGCCATGCTTTGTTCCCTACACAGTAGTAAATTTTTGCTTGTAGAATGGTTTATCAAAACTTTCAATCATTAAAATAATTCCCTACTCACTTCAGAAATGTTCTATAGTGACTATAAAGAAGAAAAAAAATCTTTACTTTCTAAAAATAACTTGGAGTGTAGGAGAAGGCTTTGAGTTCAGTATTGCAGTCCCTGCTCTCTGCCTTACCTGCACTGATTCTGCTATTGACTGGGTGTAATGGATTCACTTGATACTTTATCCAAATAGATTCAAACAGCAGACTGGCTCATGACTCAGTCTTTTGTTTTACCAGGAATTAGGTAATTGGATCTCTCAGTCTACTTATGAAATATGGGAAGTTATCTTTTTAATTGCTTTGGTCACTACTGTTTCATGAAAAATGAATGTATCAGTGGATTTCATCTAGTTTATCACAATGCCTCTTTAGATACCAGGTTTTGAAATAATAGTGGAGGTCCTAAAATATAAGTAGCTTTGGAAGGTTGTGGGTGACCACAAAGCCTGTTCCCTTTCTGGAAAGGTAGCCTTCTTAAGCTTAATTTAGAGTTGATGGTAAGAGATGTGATCCTCTGAGGCTGCAGCAGGACTTCTGAACTAGGTCTGTCTCTCTGTCTCTGCAGGAATCTGTTTCTCTTCACTGGCTGTGGATGAAGCTTGAGAACCTTTTCTCCTTGTGCTGACATGAGCCTTTGAATAACTGCTGAAGACTTCATAACTTTTTCCCTCCTAATGAGGTCCATTAGTGCAATTTAAATCTCATTAGGCTAATTGTAGTCTGTTAGACTACACATCTCTGAAAATATGTTTAAAAAACATGAGGGATGTTTAACTCATCAGCGTGTTATACGAAGTACTCAATTAATATTCGAGTAAATTTCCCTTGCAGTTATGCTTGTATCTGGAGCAGCTGGGCTGAGGGGATATTCACCATAAAACATCAGTAAAGTATCGTGAAGTAATTGCCCTTTTCTATCAATTATAGCAGTGTTCTTCCTAGATAATTAACCCCTTAAAGTGATTGAAAAAATGAGATTATCTTCTTGGAATATACTCATTCAGGGTGTGGGTCTGTATATCCAAATTTTGCCTTCTGTCAAAATACAGATCGAAGTTCCCTGGCTGCTGGGATCCCTCCCAGATGCATTGGCATGAATGCTGCTGCCTACCTGTGAAGGAGGGCTTTTCATTTCCATAAGATTGAATTTGTTTAAGAGGTGTCCCAAAGCAGAGGTATCCCAAATCCCTGCTCAGCCTAGGAAAAATCTTGGCTACTGTCTAAGGCTATAAGCCAGAAATAGAAGTGTCGTCTCTCCTGCATTAGAAATCTCTTTGACACATTTGTGTTACTGCAAAAACTTCTCAGATCTTTGTTTCCCCAAGGACATGTCAGGCTTGAGCCTTGAATGAATTCCTGCTGGGGAAGGTTGGATTTGCTCCCTGCAGGCAGCCAGACATGGTGCAGGACTTGTTCCTCACACCAGGGAAGGAAGTGGGGCCCTTCCAGAGATTTTTGCCAGCCATATGCTGGGTTTGGCAGGGCAACCTCAGCCAGCCCTGTTGTTCTTGGGGAATGAAGGAAGCTCTCAGGCACTCAGATCTTATTTCATGCAGGTTTTTGTAGGTCAGAGCTCATGTGGTTCTGACTGGGAGTGTACTGGGGCTGTGTGTTTGCAGCCTTCACCTGGTGAGGAACTGGCTTCCTCCTTCACCACCTTTTTCTTCTGATGTGTGTCTGTGCTCTGGCCCACTGGCATCACTACAAAAAAAAAATGTCCTCTAGACATGGCAGTGGGTGGAGATCAGGTTAACAAGAGACACAAGTAAGAATGGGTGGGATTTTTTTCTCATATAAAACCAGAAAGTCTTCAGTTTTTCATGTTGAAGTTATTGCTTCTCCATCCCAGCTCACCTGCCTTGACACTAAAACCTCTGCAAACACTCATGGGGAACTCAGACATTAGAAACTTAACTTCTTTCTTCCTTTCTTTCATACATGTTTTGTAGTCACTTGATTTCCAAAATCTGAATCTTGGTCAGTGGTACAAATCCTCCTTGGGCTTGTACGCTACTGGGCTAGTGAAGTCTGTCATGACTGGAACTGGTGAGTTACGGGGAAGGATTTTGACATCTGAGAGGAACTGTGAGAGAAGGCTGTACTAATTAGTAAAACTTGTGATTAAAGTAAATATGGGGTAGGGAGTGAGAGAAGAGAGGTTGCTGCAGCCACAAAAGCTGTGCGGGTGCTAAATGTGCTGATTATAAGCTTGAACTTGGAGAAAATGGATCCTAACAGCTTATTGCTGACAAAAAGTGGTTTAGATGGAAAATTGAAGAGTAACATGTTTGGGTATGTGGAAGTGTTACTTGTGGCTTTCAAAGTGGGAGAGTCACTCTCCATTCTGTTTAGCAAAGGGGGAAATTAATGTTAAATTGGAGGGGTTGTAATAGGAGTAGAAATTGGAGAGCAATGAGACTTCAAAAATCAGGATGATAGATTAGGGGAGTGCTTGGTAACAATTCTTGTAATGGTTGGTAAATTTGCAACGGAAAAGCAGCTATAAAATAGAGCTGTGTATTTCCTATAATGACACAAGAAATGTGAAGCTGCTCTCTGGGTTGTGGAATCACTGAGAAATAGGGGTGGGAGGTGACCCCCACCACCACTGATATGGCTGGAGACCAAAGAGCAGTAACAGGAAGGTTACTGTCAGCCAAAGCTGTTCTCATTTTTAACACTCCCTCTATTTCAAGAACAAGGATTTTGTTGTTGTGGTTGTTTATTTAAATTATAAGATGCTCCTTGCATCATATCTTTCCAGAGAGGAAGAGTGAGAATAAACTATTGACAAAGTTAGTCAGGTTCCTTGGTACGGTACCAGAAAGCATCACAAATGAGCTCCAAGAAATGAAAAAAGCAATGAGGGGAAATATGGAGGTCATGGAGGAGAAGAAACCTGAAAAGAGGGAGGAGAAACATCAAAGCAGTTCTAATCTGGGAAGACTGCAGGGTAACATGACTTTAAGAACTAGTAAGGAGATTAGGCAAATGTTAAGGTGCTTTTTTTTGCTCTTTGAGTTTGTTTTCTTTTTTCTTTTCTTCCAGTGAGCAGAGGTTTCATCTGGAGAAAAATGGTATGTTGACAACAGCGAGGCTGGACTTAAGCTCAGGAGGTCAGGTCCTCATCAGATTTTCATCTTTCAGTCATAATTCAGAGGAGAACTGAATACAACAGGAATCTTTGTGAAATCTGTTTGAGAACATACTGAGAAAAACATTGAACAGTGTCTCTTATGATCCGGTCAGGCATATCTCTGAAGCAATAACATTTCCCCATGGAGGTAGGAATTGGTACGCAGGTCTGCCCGTTGTCTCTTCACTTCCTGGCACCGAACAGATGAGTCTCTCCTCACTGCTCTTCCTCTGACCTCACAGCTCCTGGGCCATTGGCTAGAAAAGGGGTTTTTAATTCGTGCACTCTTGTACAGAAGGCAGAAATCAGGATAGACATGTCAGCTGCTATGTGCAGAAGGCTTCAGCCTGGATTTTGATTTCCCTGATGCTCTTTTCTGCAATCCCAGGACACAGAGCTATGTCCAAGAGTGTGGCAGTTTGACACATGTCCTCCTGACTTCAGCAATGCTTGGCTTTAATCATCACTTACTCAGTGCGTACCCTTGTGCAATGTGTAACTAAGCAGTGTGAATTTTATATTTTGAACAGTGTTTTTATGTGTTTGCAGATCTTGCCACCATGCTGCTGCCCTTTTAGCTTCTGGCCTCGAAATGCTAGGGCTCTGTCTGGTGCAATGCTTGAGGTCAGCTGGGGCATTTCTGAGGCTTTAAAAAATGTGATTTGGGTTCTCTCTCAAATATCTTTTGTCTTTTACTGGTAGAGCTCAGAAGAAAAACATCTAATATAAAAGATACCCCACCCTGAAAGAAAGAACTCAAGTGTAAGAGTGAGTTCTGGCACATTTTACCTTGGACTGTGGCTAAATTTGCCATATGTTTTGCTCATTTCTTCTCAAACTTCAGCTTCCATTATTTGCATCTTATTTTGCTCCACTGTCAGGCACTCAGCTGTATCTGAAATCTTGCCCCCAGAAGCATTACAATAGGTGCAAAATGCCAGTCTCTAAAGCAGACACTACGTAATGTGGTAAAATACAATGAACAACCATTTATTTAAAAAAAAAATAGTGTATGTACATGTGCATCTCACTGCCTGATTTGAAGCTTCCAGGTGATAAAAGTACCTGGCACAATGAGGATGTAGTTTTGTTTCTCCATTCCTGTTCTTTAATAATATGAGAATTTGAAAGGCATAAATATGCAATGAATTTTTTCCCCAGTTATTTTTATACCACAAGGCATGATAAGAAAAGATACTTCAGGTGAGGTATTTTAATAATGGCCCTTTTTCAGCTGTTGATGATTGAAAAACAGCAGCACTAAGGTACAAAACCTGTCCATGAGGCAGCTTCTAAATAATTACTAGGCACAAGCTTGTCAATGCCATATTAAAACATTATTAAAGTTAGGGGAATAAAATCAGCAAGAGTTGTTTGTCAGCTTGCTTATGTATCTGGAACAAGTTGAAACAGACTGTTAAGCGGTTTTCACAGCATGTGGGAAAAGGCTACAGTTTTTCCTTTGGGTGGATTGTCCTTAGTAGAATTGCTTCTGCAGAGCTGCGCACATCTTTCCCTTCTCCTCTTCTTATGTGTCCTTGTCCCAAAAAATCACAAGCAGAATGGGGCAGGCTTTCACAAAAAGGAGAAGGCTTTCTGGTGGGACCAGCTTTAAAGCACCATTTTTCTGCAAAGGTTTCTTCTCTTCTAAGTAAATAAATAAATAAATTAGTCTAGTCATTTGACTGCAGTAATCCAGACCATAATGGATGTGAAAAAGAGAAAGCCCAGCTGGAGAGTGAGGAAATATTGGGAGAAAAGGTTCCATGGTGGTTTGATGCATTTCTTATCCCATGAAGAATATTTATTTAGGTTTAGAAAGCTGTAACACATTTAATATACCTGAATATATAAGTCAAGCAATCCAAAGCTGAAGTATGGGAGACAGAATTAGATATGATGTGTGATAGAATTTATGTATTTCAGTATGTCTTCAATATTTTATTCCCATAATTGTGCTAAATAATCCTTAGAGTGGCAGAAATTATACTGTTTCCCTCCATCATCCTCCCTTTTCCTTTGGAAATCTGGACAGTCAAAAGAATCTGGGAATGAAGCTACAGTACAATATGAGGTATGTAGTGCAGTGGTCTTATCTCCTTGGTCTCTCCCGGAAGGAAGGCTCTGGGGTGGGATGTGTTTTTCTAGAAAAGACAATGATTATCATCCTCGTGACAGAAGATGAGGCACAGTTAGTTGCTCAGAGATGGCTGTAGACAGCTGATGCTCCCTCAAGAGTGATGATGGACTGATGTCTCTTATCTCAGGTTATTTGCAAATTCAACAGTGTAATTTGTTCATAATGATGTTTTTCTGATTGCTTAGCTGAGAACTAAACCTTTCCTAATGGGAGGACATAGAATGGATTTGGTTAACTGTTCCTTCTGAAATCCTGAGGAAGAGAAGGGAGTCAGTGCTGCACAGGCCAAGATAGGCCATCCTTATGTGAATCCATGTTTAGACCTTGCATTATCAGCATAAATGGGAAGAAAATTCTTTTTAAACATATGAAAATACTTTTACTGCAAATGCGGTCAAAGAGTGAAACAGATTGCCCACAAGGGTTGTGAAATCTCCATCCTTGGAACTGTTCAAAACCTGAATGGGCACAGTCTGCACAACCTGATCTCCTTGGCTGTGTTTTGAGCAGGGGACTTCAACTGGAGCTTCCTTCCAGCCCCTGCCATGCTGGGATCAGAAACTCTCCCAGAACAGCAATGGCCTGCTCTGTGTGCTGTTTCCAGTCTAATGCCCTGTGGATATGATGTCTTGGGAAGGCTGACCTGGAAGAGATACTAGACAGAGCTATGAGAATAAAGCAGATATTTATGAAAAGGCCTTTAAAGGTGCACCTTGGGCAGGACAAGAACCTGGCCAGGGCTACACCCCAAGGGGACCCAAAATGGTCCCAAAATGGATGACCAGTCACAAGGCTTTACATTTTTATAAGTTTTGGTCCATTTGCATATTGGGGTTAATTGTCGAATTACAGCTTCAGATTGTTGAGTCCCATCCTTCTTGTTCCTCCCTTCAGTCCATGGTTGTTTATGCTTTTCAGCCTGAAACTTGTACCTGTTGTCCTTGGTCTTCAGCAGGAAAAGGATTTGTTTTGGTGAAGAGAGCCCACTGGCACTTAATGTGAGGCTCAGATCTACACCCCTAAGCAGCACAGAATCTGAAAAGCATGAAAACTAAAACTTAAGGCATCAGATAAAGAAAGGTGGAGTTAGCCAAACACCGCATGCACAGATGACCTGCAAAATTACATGTACTAAACATTTCTTTCTGCTGAATACTCCTTTATCTGTCCTTTTACTATCACTATTCAGCCTTGAGTCCCTCTTCCCAACATCCCAGTCTGTTCCATCCTTTACAATGGCCCACTCCAAAGCCAGGTGAAGTTTCTATGTTGTTTCCTTCTGATTTTGGCAAACAGGGATTCAGTTCTGAATCCAGCCTTTATTCTCTGCTGGTGGCAAATCTGGATTGTAAAGGGGAGGCAGTTTCCTCATTAATGACTGAGTCCCATGATGATGCCTGGCTATTCTAAGACATGATCTGATGGAAACTGCTGCTCTAGATCTCTCTAAAGGAAAAAAAAATGGGGGAAAACCTCAGTTTTGAGGCAGTTGATAGTACTGCTTGGGATACACAAATTAATCACCCTCCAAAGTGATTTGTCTGCAGAAAGTACTGCTCTGCTGTGACTCCATGGAGCCTCCCTGAGTGTGTGTGCGCACACACACTTCCCTGCCAGTCCATCCTCCCTGACTGGCAGCTATTTTTGCAAAGCTGCCTTCTGTTTTGTCTCCTGCTTTCCTGTCTTTGCTCACAGACGTCTCTCGCTGATGCCATCCCTCCCTCTCATGGGCAGGGAGCTCTTCCACCACTTAAAGCTGCTTTGCTTTTCGTCCCACTCCACCATCTTCACCGTCATGGGCAGTGCCCTGAGAACTCCTTTCATTTTGTAAGATAGATTTCCAGTTTATTATTGCCAGACTATTTATTTTAATACCTAACCAGATGCCATTTTTAAAATTATTATTTTAACTAAGAAACTTCCTTTGCTGCAGCCTTTGTCTTACAGACTCCTGCAAACTCTTTATTGATTTGTCTTGCCAGCTCTCCCAGCTCAGTCTCCACACTGTCAGGTCTCTGGCTCTGTTTACTTACTGCAGCTTTTCTCTCTTCATATAAAGGTGAAGGCAGATATACCTGTGAGGCCTCTATTGTCAGCAAAAATGGACTTCCACTGTGGCCATAAGTATAAATATCTTTTTTGTGATCTCATACAAAAAAAAAAAATTAAACAAAGCTCTTTTATCTGTCTACACCCACAAAAAGTGCAAAACCACTCTGCTAGTGTATTTTCTATAGCTTTATAAATAGGCTGTTCCTTTCCTTTCCCTGCTTGCTCATGGCAGCTGAATGAATACTGTCCAGGGATACTTAGTGCCCTCCACCCCCTCAGTAGACATGGCATTAAAAAGAAAACACAAAAGATAAAAGGGTTTGATGTAAAATGACCATTTGCTTCAAAAGAGCATTGACTGAATAATAGATCAAGCTTCACTTTGGTGCAGTGTTTTTAATAAAGGATGTGCCTTTGCCCACATGTTTCTGCTCAGCTTTAACCTGAGAGACTGAAATGTTTGAGCATTCTTTAATTTAATAATCAGTGGTTAATTCTCCTCTGGCCTCTTCTGATCATTTTGCTGGCATGTATTGGCCATTCAGAATATGAAGCTGAGATTTAAATTGAGCTCGAGCCTCCAAAGTTTTGATCAGCAGACTGGCCTGGATTTCTTTGGCAGAAACTAAAAGGTGTGGGCATCCAAATTCTCAGCTGGAGCAAAACCAGAAGGTGCTCCTGCAATCCCTGCAGTGACACTGGCTGTTGTTGGTGACACAGCTGAACTCTGTGGTAGGAGCAGGGCTGACTCAGCCACACTCAAGTCTTAACTCCTAGACTGTTTCATCCTTTCCAGGGAGTTTGCCAGTGGTTTAAAATAGAGAATTTGGGGTTGTGCGTCATGGATCCAAGTCCCATGTTATCACAGGTGAAGAGGGACTTGTCTCCAGTCCCCCTCGTGCTGCAGGAGTGTTGCCCCTGTCAGTGCACACAGTACCACTTCAGCTTTTTCTCCCTCTTCCTGTCCCACGGAAAACTCCTTCTTTCACCCTCCATGTGAGACTTGGTGAAATTCTCATGCCCCCATCATGTCGTGGCCTCTTCTACTGCCTGACACCATGGCTTGTGCTGCTCCAGGTGCTGTCCCAGCTGAGTTGGATCAATGGGAGTTGACCGTCTCAGGCTGAAGGCTGACACTGGTGGCTGCTCTAAACTGAAATTGTACTTCCATGGGCTAATCTCATGCTAAACCTCAAGCTGGCTTTGCTGAAAGGGGAAAATAAGATAATTTGTAACCCATCTTGTGTTGATTTGCTGTGTGTTAGCCTTGACTTTACCCATATTACCTCAAAGACACTGGGGACACTGGGAACCTCTGTGAGATGGGAAAGGATAATTCCAGATTTTCATCTGGTTAATTAAAATCAATCCCTGCTCTTCTCAGGAAAAAAAAAAAACACCAACAAAACCAAAAACAACAACAACAACAAACGAACAAACAAAAAAAAAAAAACACCAACAAAAGAAACCAAAACCCCAAAGCAACATTCATATTTTTGTAATTTCCTGGTGGCAATCTTCTGTACTTGGTGAGACCCAGATTCTTTAGAACCTAAGGTCATATTTATTTAAGCTCCCAGTTGCTCTCTATGGATATTTTGCTATTCACATGAAGGACAATAAATTCAGGTTCTCACCATCAGCATAAATAGTTAAACCCCTATTGCTCTCATCCAAATTCAAATTGCTTGCTGATAATTTGAGCAGTAAACTGGCTTTGATAAATTCCTTTCCCCACATTATTTTATCATCATAATTATTTGCTGCTCTGCTTTGAATCCGCAAATTATCTCATACAGTTACATTTACATATGCAATAAGACTGGGCACATGATTTATTGTCTTGTCAGCAGCAAAATAAATAAAACAGCTTGTCAGAGATTATCCCTGACTTTTGGGCAGAGTGTAATAAATAAATAAACACATACCTAGATGATAGATTTTTAGAAGGGATAAGTATGAAACAAGTTTGAGGTGAAACACTTCAGCAAATACACAGCTGTGGGAGTTTGGTCTCAAGGCTGACTCTAAGGTCCTATTCAGATTAGAGATGGAATTTCAGTAGGTTTCTCATTTTGAAACATGTGCTGATAAAATGTTCCTCTGCAAAAGGAACACAGCCTTTGAGTTGGAGCATTTGTAGCTTAGTCAATAAACCTGTCTAAAAGACACAGTGGATGAAGGTCCATCAATCACTTTTAATGATTATGATAGCAATGTGGCAAAGAAGTAATGTACCAAATAAGTGTTGAAATTGATGGCTGTAGCTTTTATAGGTTATAAAGAATAAAAGCTTGGGAGATGTATTTTTAGTATTGTTGGTAAATTACTTAAGTATTTTGATTGCAAATATTATAAAATTAGATGTAGTATTATTGGCATGCATTTCTATTTCCAAGAATGTGTAAAAAATTGAGAAGACCACCAACCACATGCAGAAAAAAAATTCACACAAAAGCCTATTTCTACAAAATTGTCTTAAAACCTTCTCTCATGGTTTTTACATTTTTTAAATTGTTTTTCTACATTTATTGATAACCTAAACTTTTGGTCATTAAAAATATTTTAATGAAATAGGTTAAGTGTCTGAGAGTCTCATCTGACATTACTGAGGTAAAAATTAACAAAACAAATTTTACTTGCTCCTCATTTTGAAGCTGACCCATGAACCTCCACAGCACCTTCAAGATTTGGTGACAAATCAGTGCACTCTATTTACTGAACAATAAATAATTCATGAGCAGTCAGCACCCTGACAGAAGTTGAGAAAGACTGTTGCAGAAATGTAACTGTAAAAAAAAAGTAAATTAAAATATGGTGGTGGAAGTGATTTGTGAAACGGAAATGGGTCAACAATGTCAAATTACCAATTTCTTCTGAATGACTCACCCAGCCATAGTACTTATAGTAGTGTGCAGTCAGCAAGAAGGAACTGGGACAATAACTGTGGATTTCCTTCCTTTTTCCCTCACAATGATCTAAAATTCAAACTATCCCAAGTACTGCTAGGACAGGGTGTCTCTTAATGCCTCTCCTAAATTTGTCCATCCTCTCTTCAGTCCCCCAAACTCTAGTGGCAGCTCTTCAGATCAGCAACCCCTTTTCTGTTACTTCATGTTCTCAGTTTTCCACACCTGAGCAGAGCCAGGTTTGATCCCTGCAGTGGTGAAAGTCTCCTGTAAGGAATTGTGGTCACCCTGCTGTGCTCTGTGAGACAGGCAGTGCCTCTCCTTGCTGGGGTAGAGTTCTGGGTGTGCCAACACCATGGCCAGCACGCTTCTGAAGATGCCATCAAACACCAGGTAGGTTGAAAAGACCTCTGAGACCATCGAGTCCAACCTTTGATAACCAGCTTGCCAACCAGAGAACAGCACTGAGTGCCACATCCAGCCTTTCCTTAAACACCTCCAGGGATGGGGACCTTTGGCCATGGACCAAAGGAGGTGGTAAAACCACGATGGCAAAAGTCCTCCTCCAGACTTGCCTCAAACAGACTTTAGATGACCCACTCTGGATAGCCAACAGCCTGTGGATGTACCCAGATGCAATCAAATCTCACCTCACCTTTGTGAGCCTGGTGCCTGCAGAGAGGAAGTTGGACTCTGTGGAGTTGTGCCTGGAATAGGAAGACCAGATAAAATACACAAATGATTAGTGCCGCTGGACTCATCTGCTACAGCCCGTACACTGCTTCCAGCCCAGAGCTGCCCTGTGGCACAGTGGCTGAAAGGATGAGGAGATCTTGTCGGTGACATGCTGTGTTCTGCTGTCTCAATGTGCCTTTAGAGCTCCTCAGCGCCCCTTCAGCCTTCTGTAGAATACTAACATCCCAGTGTCTCCCAAACTTGTGGGGTGCTGCCCATGGGGATGTTGGCAGGTCCTGAAGGCTCTGCCTTTCAATGTGAATGAATGATTCTCAGGTACCTGAATTATGGGTGGGTATGAGATTTTGTCTCTGCTTCTTCCTCTGCTGAGAGTCCTTTGATCTTTCAGGCTAGGAAGCCTTGCTCTTAATAAGCCAAGGTTTGTTTGTTTGCTGAAGAAATATCAAAGAAGGTAAAGACCTCTTGGGTTGTATAAGAAATAACTAGACGAGATCCTAACCTTGTATATATGCAATGGCTGATCAGTTTGTCTGGAAGGAATCAGCACACTCATCACACTCCAAGAAGTGAACAAAAGCAGAGCAGAGATATTGAAAGCAGCAAACCCCAAGCTGTGTATCAAATGAATCAATTCAAGGGGAGCTGCAGCAAGAAACTCAGCTTGGGGGTTTTTAAGCTTATCTTTGTGTGCAGGTTGCTGCACTATAATGTCTTCTCCCAACCTGCAGTACTTAAAAAATTACTATAGATTCCTTGTAAATCAGCACCAATAACAGTAGTTGAAGTACTCATTGCCAGCCTTTCTGCACTGTGCTGGAGGTAATCAACTCCGTGTAAAGGTAATGTGCCTGGAATGCAATGTTCCCCTGGGGAATGATTTGTCTTGCCACATTGCCTTGCCCATACCCTTCAGGTATACTTTTCTTAGCTGTGATTGCTTTGCAAATAAGGATATTTGCTTTCACGCAGCTGCTTAAATGCTGCTGTGAGTATGAGCCTGGGGTGGTGGTTCATTCAGCTTTTACTCTGAAAGAGTGTTACAGCACCAGGTGAGCTGTTGGAATAAGTCCTTCTGGCCCTTACCTACACTAGCAGATGTAGAAAAGGATTAGAGAATACCAACTGTTTGCTCCTTTAGCTTGCACATGGGGTGAGAGAGGATATCTGCTTTAGTTTCAAAACGCCTTTGCTATTGGGCAGAGCTATTTGCACCCTGACTTGCTCTAGTGCACTTCTGGGAGGTATCCTTGAGAGTCAAATACCTTCCTACAGATGTTTGGACATCTTTCCAGACACAGGAATGGGCAGCAGTGAACTGAACTGAGTACGTGGCGAACACTTTTGCTTGCAGTGTATGGTGTTAATGTTCTGTGGTCTTTGTTTGAATGGCAGCACCTTGCAGTCATCACCGGAGCTGAGCCTTGCTAAATTCTGCAAAGGAACAAAAGTGCAGTGATAATTTCCATGTACAGCTGAAGAAGCTGAGATCTCTGTCAGATCCAGGTTATTTCTGTGAGGTTGTGCAGTCCATACACAGCTGAACTGTGACTTGAACTAGAGATTCCAGCAGTGTCAAGTTCTCTTGACACGAATGAAAGTCTTTCACCATTCTTGCCAGGAGACTTCCTAATGCACAGAGCAGAGCTACCATGCTGAAGACTCTTTCACCTGGACTACCCACACCTTTTTCCAGGTGCGCATTGTCTTTTTCTGAGGAATATGGAGCACAGGTTCTGTCTGTCACCTCTGTGTTCTGCTCTCCCTGCTTGTGAATGGGTGAGCCTTGAGCAGAGCCAAGCCAGTCCCTGGCTGCTCTTTCTCAGTGTGGCCATCAGTGATGCTCAGTGCACAAACAAGGGGAAAACTTTGAGTCTGGTGGTCCCTCCCAGAAAAAAATGTGTTTTCTGTCCCATTTTTGAAGGGATGGAACCTGAGGTCAGTCCTTATACAGGGCTTGTGCCCAAACTGCAGGATATCCCAGAGCCACCCCCCGCCCAAACTTTTTTCATGTGTTCTAGAGTTGAACTGTGTGTAATAGCAGGTCCTGATAACTGTTTCACTTAGCAGAACTGCAGCTTGTGTTAGTCTTGTTGTGAATAACAACCCTTGTCATGACTGGAAATTAATTGTGTCCTGGAGTCTTGCTGTGTATCCTGTGTTTACCAGAATTCCTTACAAATATTGCTCACCTACCTCTTGTCAATACATGTATTGTGCTCTGAAAGCCCTGAGTGCCTTGAAGAAGTTCAGAGGAGATTGGCTCACATTTCAAGGTAAAGAAATATGGGTTCTTCTCTTTAGAGTTAAAGCCTCCAGGGATCTGAAAACTCTTCCCTTGAGTTTACAGAACTTTATTGTTCTATATCCTCAGCATCCATCCTACACATACAATATTCAGAGACCTCCCTGCAAGAATGCCCGGCTCTGCCAGCATATTTGGGCATTCCCTTTCTCTTGGTAAGTTCTACTTTGCGTAAAAAAATGAAATGCATCTGAAAACATAAAATGAGAGTGATGGAAATGGACAATGTGAGCCAGTAACAGTTTTGTATTTTTTATATTATCATATTTATATTCATACTCACTTGTATATTCATATATATATATACATATATATATATGTGAAAATATATTTTCATTAAAATCCAGAAAATGCACTCATCTCCAAAAGCCATTTAGATGCTACCTATCAGAAGCTGGAAAAGCACCCCTATGCTAATTTAGCAGGGATGAGGTAGCTGTCTCCCAAATGCTAAAGAAAAGGACTTTATAAACTGGAAATGTTGGGTCCTTAGTGGGAGACACAACTTTGTAGGACTTCTGCATTGAGCATGGCTATAGGTTTTCAGTGAAATGTCTTCATTTTTCCACATTACAAGAACTCCACGTGGGGTTCTACCTGGTGTGGGGCTGTACCAGAGCAGGGTTGCACACACACCCCGAAGGGTCAGGGCAGAGTGGGAAGGGGGTTTCAGCATGGAAATTTGGGGCATTTGTCACCTGCATAGCAGACTCCCTCCACCAAACCAAAATATCACAGCAGGCTATTGTTAAAAGCTCCAGCCACTGGTAAACTCATCAAAGCAGTGCTGGGGTGTACCCACTGTGTATCTGTTGGGTATCTCCTCAGTTGTATGAAAGACTGAGCAGCCCCTGCCTAGCTCAGCAGTCATCTGACTTGGTGCACTCTAAAACCAATATAAGCCTGTAAACCTATTTAACCTTCCCATCTGGGAATGCATTTCGTTGAAGATGGCAGCTTGATGTTCATTAAAATTAAAGACAGAAAATAATATTAGATAATGCAGTGCTTTTCCCTAGGCAACATAGGGCTGGCACCTCCTTGATGTTCCATTTTGACCCTTTGTGTTGTCTTGAGAAGATTTAATTTGTTTTCACGTTATTTGGGATATTTTCTCTCATTGCTCTCCATACAACTTGTGCATCACTTTCACCCCGTTTGTCTTTCTCCATTCACATATTTTTGGGAGGACAGAATACCTAAATAGAAGAGTTTTACAGCTATTGGCGTCTCTTTTAGCATATAACAATTGTCAGTAGAGAACACTGGACTTGCTGTAAGACAAAGAAGAAGGAAGGAGATGCAGCTATCAAGGTAAAAAAAAAAAAGTTTGTTTCATGATGAGCAGCATTGTGGCTGTTTGGGTCTAAAATAACAACAATAATGTTAATTTTGTAGGTATTATACGCTTGTTACAGCTACAGAGATATCTTCCCAGTGTTGTGTATATGAACCTGTTGGATCAGTAACTACAGGATTTTTCAACCTAGCACAACTCTGGCTTATCTCAAGTTCTGGAATTGGGCTGATTTCTCCTGAAAAGTAAGAACTGGAAATGAATAGCAGTTTTTAAAATGCTGAATGTGGAAGATGGTGCTCATAAAGGTGCAGCCCCAGGACTGGAGCAGTTACAGATTCAGAAAGGCAATATCTCAATATTAACATGTATAGACTCCCTACAGAACATCAGGATTATGATAATGGAGTGAATGTTAGCTGGGTGTTCAGCTGTCTGAGGTCACTGCTGTTCCAGCAGTGCTGCTGATGTGCAACATGAAAGAAAGAGAGCTCTGTTTCTTTTGTTCTTCGTGGAGGATTGTTGCTAAGCAATTGGGAAACAGTAAGGCAAAAGATATGAAAGCATAATTCACTTTGTAAACAATAAAGATCTTTACAATTTTGTAGGAAACTGCAGCAATAATACGTAACATCAGAAAGGAGAAGCTGTACAGAACATCAATAGAACATTATCCAGGCTCTTTGTTTTTTGTTTTTTTTTTGAGAGTGCCAGAAGATTGACGACTTGATGCTGATGTAGAATTGAGTTACCATCACTGATATCAATCATTTCTCTACCATGGTTCACAGAACCTAAAACCACAATGAAGTTAGAGAGGAATGCACATGCACACACTCCCAGTGCAGATATATTTCATCAGTGTAACTTTATCATATCAAAACTCATGACAAATTTGCAGGTGGGGAAATTTTCTTCACAGTAATATGACTTTGTACAGTTATTGCTTTACAGATGGTTTTGCATTGTTTTGTTTTTCAGGAGTGCCAATTAACATCTGTATTGCAGTGGCATTTGTGTATTAATAAGTACAGGAATGACTGATTTCTCAAAGACAGCAGAAAATTTCCTGATCCTAGAAAAGGAAACTTCTTCTTTATCACTTTTCCAAAAGTGTTGACTCCCTGGTTGGGCATTTCCAGCTCAGCACCTCCCTGGGTGTTCTGCAGCATAATTCCCTGTTTCAATCCTTGTCTGATTAAACTGATTCTGCCCTTTTGAAATCAATGGAGTTAAGTCATTTTACATTGCCCAAGGATTTGTTATAAAGTGCTTCCTTTTCTGTCAGCTGGTGTTTTCATCTGGCTTGGAGGTGAGTTTGAAGGATGCAAAATACTTTTAATCAGATGCCAATACATTAAGAAAGGGTGGCATAATCTGTTCTCCTGTCATCTTTATAAAATAGATACAGTCTTTTCTTTGAAACTCCCAAAACTGGGAGCCCACAACTGCTCGGTGCTCCTGGGTACCTCCTGAGGGATTGCTCAAGCCAGCTTCATGTGTTTAGCACAGAGAGATGTGGGAAGATCACACATATTTCATCTGGGCCTGTGATATTTTGCACAGTAACTTTATTTCTGCCTGTGGTTGCTGTATTTCACTACAAATTATTCTCCTTCAGCAAATTTAGGGGGAAAAACCCCCAATATTCCTTTTTAAGTGTGGATTCTGACATCCTCACCTGAGCCAGCCCATTCTGTGCTGCTGCTTTTTGTTCTGCCCTGTTCCTCTGCTGGTTTGCTCGAGCCATGGGGATGGGATGGGATGGGATGGGATGGGATGGGGTGGGATGCTGGACTTTTCCAAGCTGCATCCCCTTTGCCTTCACGAGAATGGAAACCTGCAAACACAATTATAAATCCCCAGATGGGTGACAACTTTTAATGCTGCTAGGAAAGCAGGACAAATGGGACCTCTGCTAAACCTCTAATTAAAGGTCTGAAATTAAATTCTAAGTTACTTTATGATCCTTTGAAACCAATGGCACAAATCCTGTTGATTACGGCGGATCCAGGCTTTCTCCTAAGGTGTTTCTGGTGCACTCACACCCTCAGAAATGCTCAGGATGTCAGTGTCTGTTCATTTGGTGAAGAGCCTTCCAAGTTCACTAGGAGACAGAACAAAAAAATACTGTGGGTTTTGGCCGTCTACAGACAGTGTGAATGTTTGTTTTTTGAAGTTTCACTTTGAGTTTTATATTTTCATAAAACAGCATCAATTCAGATTTAAATTTCCACACAATTCTGGTAATACATAGAGTTTGTTTGGTACACAGGTGAACTCATCCATGACAGATTACATGGAAACTATGGAAACACTCTGCTTAATGGAGTACAAGGTCAGGCTGTCTCATACTAAAATATTAATCATTCCTCTACTTTTTTTCACAGGATTTCTTGGGGGGTGGGAAAAAGAGGTTCAGGTCTGTAGGATATGGGAAGATTAAATAGTGGAATTGATTACATGTAGCTGAATTAATCACTGAGAACATGTTGCCTCACAAATTTTCTTTTTCTTTTTTTTTTTTTTATTTCTTCCCCTTCTTTGAAAGGAAGCATTCAGTTCTGAAAGTATTGCTCAAATGATTTACCTGAACACATTCTGGAGCATCACTCACAGATGTGTCCTTATGTCCCCTGGGATCCTTTTTCCTTTCTTGCTCTTCAGTGGCTTTGCTGGTGGTGGTTCAAATAGGCCACTCTGCTATAGAATGCCAAAATATTTTCAGCCATGAGACATGGATCCTTTCAGTTTCCACTCAGTCTGTCTATGGAAAGGTTGGTTCTGCACTGTGTGTTTGGATTAATCCCCTAATGAAATTTTATATTTGCCTTTGTGGCAGCAATTATCTCTTCTTTTTGACATAAATCTCCTGTCCAAGACAGGTTTATCCAGCACTGTGAGTGCTCAGTAGAACAAAGATAACTTTTCATGGATTTTATCTTAGATTTATTTGGGGTTTGAGAATTTGATAAAATCTCAGTTATTTCTCCCCTTCAGCATTTTCAGATTGTGATAGAAGTGGAACCATTCTTTTACAACTGAGATAACTCAAATGTTTGCAATTCCATTTAGTGTGTAAACCCCTGCACATCTGGACTCACACCATACAAAAATTATTACTGAGGAGAGGAAAGGTTGTATATCTGCCTGTATCTCTTTTGCTTAGTCTTTCCCTTGAGCTAAATGTGCTACGGGCAGACCTGTTTAAAAGAATGACTCCTGAATTCCAGATGGGAAGGGGGTTTATGGAATCCACCAAGAGGAAAAATGAGCTGCCATATACACAAACTTGCCACCCTTAGTCTAATTTTATTTAATGCAAATACCTAATGGAACAGAGTGGGCTGTGCCAGGTAGTTTGACCTCAATAGGATTTCAGCATATGCTTGAATGTTATGCTGACATTTTTATCATTTTGATGAAGCAGTGTATTCACAGCTACAGTTTTCTATAAAGGTGAGCTGTTTATAATGATATTTTCTTTAGAGGAGATGAGGGGAGAAGGGATGGAGATTGCACTGCCAGTACTTAGGACTCTGGCTGGGCTGGCAGGAGAAAACTTTCCAGGCCCGTGTCCTGCCCGTGTCAGAGACCTGATGTATGAGGAGCTTGGCTGTGAACCAGATGGGCTCAGGGTGCTGAACCTCAACCTTTCCCATCCTCCCCATCCATTTTTCCAGAGGAGGAGAAATCAAATCTCTATTTCTGTGGCTACATTTTCATTCAGAAAATTTCCCTAAAAACCTTCTTGTTTCCTACCTTTCTAGCTTTCTTGATGACTGTCAGCTATTCTTCCTATAAGATTCAAAGTATTCTGCTTTAAGGTCTCCTAAAACTTGACTTTTTTTTTTTTACTTTTTTTTTTTTT
Organism: Donacobius atricapilla; assembly: GCA_013397315.1. Taxonomy (NCBI): domain Eukaryota; kingdom Metazoa; phylum Chordata; class Aves; order Passeriformes; family Mimidae; genus Donacobius; species Donacobius atricapilla. The sequence continues at coordinate 226,807 of WBMY01001229.1, forward strand.
CTTCTTTTATCAGATAGGAAAGACTCACACAAACCCAGCTGAGACTTCTGGGCTCATTTCATACCATCACAAATCTTCTGACCAAGGCTTGCCATTTTTTGGTAGTGCTGAGTGTCCTGCAGCTCTGGGATGTTTTGTTGCTTTGCCTGAGACTGAATTCTCAGTTTCATATTAGAACACTTGTGTACAGTTTAGTATATTGAACATCCACGGAAAACACCACTTTCCTTATCAATTATTGCTTGAATTCACTTTCCTCTTCGAGCTTCTCTTGTTCCCACATGGTCCATAGCTCTGCCTTGCTCAAGTTTATGTTACAGTTGGTATTTCTGAACGTTGCCTGGCTGAAGGCCCTCCCTTGTAATTTACCTAGGCTGGCATAAATTGGGAATGCACATCCACTTTCATGAGCATCCCCACTGCTCTGTAAGGCCAGAAAACTTGCAAGGATTTGGTTTCTGCTAACTTTCCCATTTAGGGTTATAGACACAGGCACACCTGAAGCTTTTCTCTCTAAAGCTGCTTAAATGGGGATGAATGATGCATGCAGGGAAAGGATAACTTAAACCTGGGAAGGAATCTTTGGTTGCCATTTCAATTCCTGTGATTAGACCCTCTGGCTTGTATGCTTAGAAGGAGCATGAATCACCTGCTTGAAGCTTTTCTGTAGCTGAAATCGACTTCCCTGCAGGTTGATTCAATATTGCCACAGCTTTGTCAGCTTCCCCAGGGTGAGTTCACCCACCTTTTCTTCCAGGAAAATAAGCTCATATCGAGCACCATTAATAACTCCCCTGCGTGTGGGGATGCGTCCGCATCCACTCCGCTCCCAAACTTCAACCAAAAGTATTTCTGAAGCGCAGTGCAGGCTTCTTCTCCTTCTGCCACCCCCTTTTACCTCCATCTCAGCAACCTTCTTCTCCAGGCAGATGGCTCCCACCCCCTCCCAGCTCCCCTTGACAGCCTGCCAACACCGTGCCCAGCCACCCCTGTCATCTGCCTCTTGTCTCTAACCCAGTTCCCTCAGAGATGACAGACTACAGTCTCCTCTTTCTCCTTAAAAAGAAGCACTGCACCAGCGCGTCAGTACCCAGGAAACCTGGTCAAACAAATGGGGCTGGGGATCAGAGAGAGCATGCAAGGTTTTCCTATGGAAGTTTTTTTGGCTTTTCAGCCAATATAACTGAGTTTTTTAGGGTGTTTTTTTCTTCCTGTTCAAAAAGCAAAAAAAAAAAAAGGGAAAGCAAACATGCCCTCACTTCCTCGTCCCAGTCTGGTTAGAAATGCTGCTGAAGCACAACGTGGGAGCTGCAGTTCAACACTTGGTGCATCCATTCTCTCATGAGGCTTCCTGACCACCCCCCGACCAGAGCACCTGGCCAAGCCTTCTGTATCCCATCTCCATGCTTTCCACAGGAAACCCAGACTGGAGAGATGGGAAGAGCAAATGGCATTTCAACATCAAGCCAGTCACATGTCATTTTTTTGGCTTAAATCTGATAAATTTTCAGACTACAAATGCTTTGGTTTTCCATTTTCTCTAGTGCATTGAATTTTTTTTTAAAAACCAGAATCCCTCTTTTTGTGGGAAGAAGAACCCTAACAATCACAAGGTATTTTCATTCCCTCAATTTCTCTTCAAAATGTTTTTTATCAATTTTAGTAACAAACTGATTTCTGCAACATGTAAGGTACCCTTAAAAGTGGCTTTTTTTGAGACATCTCTCTAAAAACTGCTCAATAGTTTTTTTTGTCTTTGGTACTCCTGAAGTCCCCTGATCACAGCAGCCTGGTAAAGTTTTCTTCATGTGTTAAACATAATGTTCTCATCTCCTCGCACTAGACTTGCACACAAACCTTTGCAAATTGGCCCCAGGAGAACCTGGGGAATTTATAATCAGGATCACAATATAATCTTCAATAAAGTGTCCTCATACAAGATTTCACATTTGAAGTTGGACACATCCCTTTCTAGTTCAGGGAACAATTTGGGACTTCTTCTGTCTTTAAACTCATGGCTATAAACTACACCTAATCCATGGTCTCCCACTGGCACATTGGGCTTCCAACGATCTGTTAGGCAACATTTCATCCCTTCTCTTCATTGATCTCTTGTTTGCTTAATATATTTTCCATTCCTCAGTCCGGCAGCAATGTGATTTCTCAGCTGTGTTTGGCTTAGTGATACTGGAGAAGGCAGATTTAAGAAACAATCTTTGTTTTCCTTACTTTTTTAATACCTCAATATGGAAATTCTGTCAAGAGACTAGTGCTAGTACTGCAGAAGGTTCTAAAGTACTTTTAGAGACATTCTTCAGGATTTCTCAGAGCTTGATGAATATTTCAGAAGACACAACCCCAGGTAAGAGAGCTAAGAAATCAAGGAAAAGACTGCTGTAATTGGTCACCATGCAATATACATACATATTATCACATTAATAGATATTCATCTGTACCTTGAAACATGGCAGTGGATGTAGAGAGGTGTACTCATGCTGTATTCCTTGGCATTGTGGCATCTGGGGCAGGGGACAGCTGTCCTTTGAGTTTTCATTTTGCTTTCATTTGATGTCCGGAGAGTTATCAATGAGAAATGTTAGCTTCTCATGGTTGAAGCTGTGCTAACATTTGAAAACCTCACAAATTCCATTTATAACTCTAACAGAGGCCAGGTTGGACAGGGCTTGGAGAAACCTGGTCTGCTGGAAGATGTCCCCGTCCATGGCAGAGGGTTGGATTTGAATGATTTTTAAGGTCCCTTCCAACCCAAACTATTCTGTCACTCTGTGATTAGAACTGCTCACTGGCAGAATGAATGAGCTGCTCTCTTCTGAGACACTGAGCTGTTATCAAAGAGTCTATAGGGCTGAAAATCCCATCACAAAAGCCATAAAGACTTTATGACTTTCAAAAGCAGCTTGGTGTCTTGGGTGACAGTTGATACCCTGAAAATCAGTGAGACTTCTGTTCTTTAGCAATTTAGGTTAAATATCCCCTCTTTTACTACATTTGATGCTAAAATTGAGATAGGCAAAATCCCAAAAGTGAGAGGTGAGTCAGGAAGACAACATCGTTGTTTCCCTAAAACTGAAACAATGATCAGCCAGGCTATGGTTTCCCACTTTCTCTAAAATTGCTGAAGCACTTGAAGAAAGAATTGCATGAAAGGCCTCAATATTTTTGCTTTTGTCAAATTCACTCAGGAGACCTTTATAATATATTACTGATTTCCAGTGGTTTTTACCATCAATTCTGCTTTTAGTTTCAGCTTGGACAATGCAAATTTCATTGACCTATTTTTAGCCACACAATATTTTTGTTGTTATTATGCAGTAGCCTAGAAATAGCAGTGGGAATTGAGGAGAAATTTTAATTTACAAGACTCGATAAACTTTACCAAGCACAACTGTTTGCATTTTGTATTTCAATTTACTGAAGGCGCACAAAGCTGTCCTCTGTAGCTTTTACACAAAAAATGTCACATTCTTAACATAGATGTAAAATGCAGATGAAAATGCAGAATAATAAATTTGTACCTGTCAGCAGAGTCCTTCTTTCCTAAAACTCTTTTTTGAAGAGTTAAGTGATAATGCTATTAGAAAGCAAGTGAATAACTAAACACTATCTTCCAGAAACAGCTTTTTCTGGGGTTCTATTTAACCAGCTTTGTTTAGAAAGCTTCAGACTCCATGATGTAGGTTTAATGACATTTAAATTTAGCATTCATATTGCAGGACAAGGAGATGGCTGCCCCTGTGCAGCAGGGCTCCCAGTTTCCATACAGGCGTGAAGTCAATAAAGATTCTGCTCATGGTGCCATGGATAGTAACCATTAAAGGAAAGGAAAACAACACCCTGCTTGCCCCCTCATTGCTAAATAAGTGTTTGGAGAAGTAATAACTGCTCATTTTTTAAGCAGTCCGATTAGCACAAAAAGGGAGAAAAATAATCACTTTGTGCTGGCTGGGGCAGCAACCCTGCTGGCTGCCTGAGTGTGACAAACAGCAAGGGTGGGAGAGGGAGCAGACAGAATATTCATTGTTTTCCCATTGGGAAAGAAGGGGGGCAGTCTGGGAGCTGATATTTGGAGTCCATGTAAGCCATGGTTGCTGCCTATGATCCTCCTCAGCCCCACCCAGAGACCCACTCAGCAGCTCTCTGGGGAATTGGCGTATCCAGGTACCCATCCTAGGTCACTTATTGCAAGAGGGAGCTCTGCCTGCTCTGCTCACCAGCTGGCACATTCCCCATGGCCCAAATGTCCTCCTCCATTCACCTGATTTCAAGGTGTGAGCCTTGGGTGTCAAAGACCAGCTGCTGTTGGTTAGGAGGAGAGGAGAGGTGGCATTAGCAAGCCCATTGCTGGAACATGTGGAGTTCTGGTAGCCATCCTGAAAACAGAGATTGGAAAACTTAGAAAAGAGCTACAGAAATAGAAATGTCTGTAGACATGGGGCTGTGCCCTGGAGAGACTGAGCTTGAAGGTGAGTTAGTTTTCCATTTCTGCAGATGGATGGCCTCTGAGACTGGGGAATGGTCTTCAAACTANAGGAGAGGAGAGGAGAGGAGAGGAGAGGAGAGGAGGCATTAGCAAGTCCATTGCTGGAACATGTGGAGTTCTGGTAGCCATCCTGAAAACAGAGATTGGAAAACTTAGAAAAGAGCTACAGAAATAGAAATGTCTGTAGACATGGGGCTGTGCCCTGGAGAGACTGAGCTTGAAGGTGAGTTAGTTTTCCATTTCTGCAGATGGATGGCCTCTGAGACTGGGGAATGGTCTTCAAACTAATGAAGACAGAATGTGGTCAAAGAAGTGGAACGGGAAACTCAGATGAATTTGTGCTGAAAACAGAGAGTGTGATTTTGATAATAAGGATTATTGAGTACTGAAACTGCCTGTGAGGAAATACACAGGAACATCATCATCCTGGACTTATTAATCAGCCTTCTAAGACATGGGCTAGAACTTCAAAGAAACTGGGTTTGATGGTGGTTTTGGGACGGAGGATCTTTGGTCCCCAAACTGTGGGATAGTACAAGGCTCTAAACAATTCCATAATTCCATGCACTTCTTTATAGGAAACACTTTCTAGGCCACAACATCTTTTTCTTTACACATTTGGGGTATTTCTCTCTGTCCTGGAATGAATAAAGTGCTAATCCTAATGTTCTGTTGTTTTTAATTTAAAAGTGCAACATTTGACAGAGATTTTTTTTTTTCCCCCTTAGAAACGTATGCCTTTTCTCTGTTTTTATGGCCTGGAGGTTTTCTCTCCCATTTTTTATTTATCATCTCATATTGCTGCGGTTTGAAGATGCACAGCAGTGACACAGGCTGCTGTAGGGTTTTGGTTCTTTGACTGGTTCCTATTTTTAGAGTGCTCTTAGTTGCTCTGAAAACAGGCAGCAGCAACAGTATTGACCCCAGTATGTGGCACAGTTTTTGTCAGAAGCTGCACTGTGAATAACACACCTTGCCCTATATTTAGGGACTATGAAGAACATGACCCTTTTAAAGAACACACTCTACCTGTATAAGTAACAGCTCTCATGGCTGCCCTGGCCTGTCCCTGGGCAAAGGAGACCAGAATGAACTTGGCTCAGCATCTTCCCTGAGGCGCAGTGCTGTGACCAGCTGTGTTGGCTCACTGTGCAGGGAGCCAGGTGAGCTCTGCCTCTGCCCAGCTGGCCACCAACCACCAGGCACTGGAGCACAGAGGTTCTGCTTGGCAGCCCAGAGGATCAGCCAGCCTGCTCCTTCTGCCCAAAGTCTGATTGAAAAGTGGAATGTCTCCTCCAAGAGCTGGAACAGCTCCTCATCTCAATCCTCAGAGCAATTAGAGATGATAGAAGAACCAGGATTAGCTCTTGGTGGCAGAGCAGTGCCTGTCCTTCAGCTTGCCAGGGTCCAGCTGAGCAGCCTTCATAAAATCAGCTATGGGCTTGTGCCTTCTCTTGGATAATTCTCTTTGCCAAACCCCCCAAAAATGGAGGTCTAATTTTATCCCAAGGTATGGTGGGATCACCTGGGCATTCCCAAAATTTTCACTGGTCAGAATATATATATATATTTTTAATCCCTGCTCAGTACTTGGTATAGCTTTTTATCAGCTTGTGCCTTAGAGGAATCAGAAATTCCCAGTTCACCCCTTTCCTGCAGCCACTTTCTGTATAACCCAAACTCCCTATAGGGAAAATCTTTACTTGGGATAAATAAAAAGAAGTAATTTTGTTAGCAGTTTCCTGAAGAAGCAGCTTTGCCTGGGAAAGATTTCTTGAAATTGATTTTCTTGGTAAGTGGTTTCCTTTTTTTAACTTGAATTTCCTCTGAGGTTTTGTCTCTATATTTTTCCCTGGATTACCTGAAGTAAGAAACTTCCAGCTGAGCTGCATTTGAAAAAGGAACACCAGTACTAAGAAAGAAAGATCCTGTTTGAGATTGTAATTTCTATAATTTAAAAATATTAGTAAGGTTTATGTCAAAAAAAAAAAAAAACCAAGCTAATAAGAATGGGGTAAGTCAAAGAAAATGCAGGCTGAGTGGTGATGTGGGTTTTGAGTAGATTAAAAAGGGTATTTGTCCCATCCAGTGTGAAAATATGATTCATGCCAGGCATTTAATGCTAAGGCATTTAATGGCGTATAAAACTGCCCTGGGTGAGGGAAGAATCTTATACAGGCTGTATTAGTTCTCCCATTTTCCTGGGACTCCTATTCCCAGCCGTGTTCCCAGGTCTTGCCCTGTTCCTGTGGATATTTTGAGCAGTGATTGGCACTGAGCAGACCATGTCCATGTTGCAAGTGCAGGTCCAGGCCCTTTCCTGGGGTCAGGTTGGTGACCCAGGACACCCTTGCAGGCACCAGTCAGGCACCACGAGATTTTTCAGCCTGCACTCAGACTCCTTCATGCCACATGGAGACATCAGACACAGTCCAGACAGTGAACTGACAGCTCTGTCCCCAGCAATGTCTGTCTTAAGTCAACTCTACTTAAGTCTGCCAAGAGACAGTGATGTGCTCAGAATCTGCATGGAGTGTGGCTCCCAATATGTTGCATTCCACTTTATATCCAGGTTTTGTCACCCTTTCCCCATCACAGACCAAGCCCATGGGCTGAGAAGTACAAGAGAGAACCTCACTGTCTTATTTCCCATCTTGGATCAGGTCTCATGGACATTTGCCTTGTGACAACCCTTAAATAATTCTGTCTGGCATCTGATGTAAAAATATCTCAAAGTCAAGCTTCGTGCAATGTCATCTGTTCAAGGCAACACCCAAACTGAACTGCAACTGTACACAGTGCCCCTGCTTGTTTCTGAGGAGGAGTGAATTTAGTCAGGAATGGAAGGTTTTCTGCAGCTTCTATAACTCCTCTATGATAAACTTTTAGCCTGGGATGTGTTCTGAACTTGCAAAAGGCATGAGGCTTCTTTACTTCTGCATCTATTTGCAGTTGTCCTCATTAATTGCTACTTTTGATTGCCTATGTTAAAATCTAAATGTCTCATGGCAGTGTATTTTGCCCTAAGTAAAAGCATAGTAGGAGGAAGTAATTGAAAATAGCTTTGTGGTGATTTTTTAGCTTAATTAGAATGTCATTAATATACTCTTCTCTATATCACTCCTACATCAGGCCATAAAATTTTTCCCACTATCCAGTATTTTTCATCTTCACAATCACCTGAATTGCTGTTTTTACTCCTCCTGCGCCCCTGTGTGCATCCCTAGTGACTAAACATGATCCTAATGTCTGTTGTAGGGCATGTTCCACTCTCTCCTGCCTGGAACCCCCTTCCACGATGAAATACACTGTGAAAGTCCAGGAGAGACCACTGTTACCTGTGTGTGGTTAAATGGGCTACACATGGGGTTAGGTATAGTAGTACCTTGGTAATAAAGGAATAATTTGGGTCAGAAGGGATGTCAGGAGGTCTTCGAGTCCAAAGCAGGCACAGCAACCGAGACGTAGCCTCACAGAATAGAGGGGAAGGATGGCTTCCCTTAACTCAGTCACTGTACTTGGTTGTTCTTTTTTGAAGATTAACTATACCCAAGTTTGCCCTGGAGGGAGGCTGCAATGGAAAGAAACATCAATAATTCTCTCTTCTCCAGAAATCTTCTGTTGCACAGAGCCCCAAGTGGGAGTGATAGCCAGGATGGGGTGTGAAAGCAGCACTGCTGAGGAAGTTTATTTAATGCTTCCTTTGGTGTGGGCTAGAGCTGTGGATGCAGCAGAACAGGGTAAAGGGTCACATCCTGTCTGTCCTCCACACGGGCTGCAGCCCTTGAGAGCCCTCACATCCTCAGGGTGATGAGTTTTGTATTCCTCTGCACCAGAAAGCCATCATCTAAATCCAAAAGAGGCTGCTTAATACTTCATTCTGAAGTATTTTCCCTCCCAATAATGCCTGCCCTGTGCATTGCATCCCAGCTTCTGTTTCAGCTAGAACAGATCTCTTAGATCCAGAGATTTACTCATGTTTTAACAACACTATGAGGTGCACAATTTGCAGCTTCTCTTGATAATCTTTTTAACCTAAACAAGTCCCTGAGTAGGACAATAGGCTTCAGACTAGTCCAAAATAAACTGTAACTTTAAAATATTCTAATAAATATTTTAAAATAGATTTGAGAACTATTTGGAGCTTAATCTTACAATTCTTCATCTGGGAAAAGGCATCTTGACATCAGCAGCAGACCTGGCAGGCACTGTAAGACCATTTCATTTCACTAAGAAATACTATAATTTTTCCACTATCTTAAGGTTATTCTTATAGACATTAGCCTTTGCAGTAATGCAAATGTGTTACTGGTATAAATGCTATTAATTAATAATATTTATTAATTTAATCTCATTTGGTGACATGCTGACCCAGCATACAGATGCCAGTCAGGCAAAACAAAAAATTCAAAACCCAAACCCAAATGACAAAATCTTGATGGATGATGCTTTTGTCATGAGCACTCATTGCCTATGCAATTGTTGAGAAATCCAATGCTTTTCTTGTATCATTGACCAGCAGCCTGAGAGTCCTGTTCTTTCATGTCAGTAGTTTGTAAAATGTCATTTGAACATTCTTTTTTTTCCCTAAATGCAGCCTGAGATCTGGGTGAGACCCAGATGAGGGCTGGACTTGGAGAATCCCTGAGCAACTTGATCTAGTGTAAGGCAGGAATGAGATGGTCTTTAAGGTCCCTTCTTTAAGGTCCCTTCCAACCCACACCAAGAGTTAAAAGCCATGCCACAAGAGTTTCCCAGAGCCTCTGTCATTCCTGTGAGCCTGCCTTTTTCTCCAGGTTTTTACAGTGTAGTAACTCCCCAAAAAATGCTTCTTATGAACACAGTGAAGCTATTTTAGAGGGAAGCAGTTTGATCAAAAAAGTGCATTCAGACTTGCCCTTTGCATCCCGCTGGGTTGGGATGACACACAGCTGGCACATCTACATGGTCAGAGAGAAAAGGCACCATTCCAGCTGCAGAACCACTGTAGCTGGATTTGTAAACTGCAGTGTAGGACTGATCTTTGCAAGGAGTCTTGTTCAAAGCAAACCTTGCAAAGTTTTTTGTACCCACACGTTTGTGAACCCGGAAGCAGTTTTCCACTCACAGTATGAAATTCAATCCCTTCTTCACCCAGATGAAAATATCATCCTCTCCAGCATGCCAAAATGCCCCAGCAAAGAGATGCTACCACCAACAGGCATCAATCATCCTGCTACCACATTCCATTGAGTTCAAGCTGTTGGAATTACCTGGTTTCATCTCCTGCACAGAAAAGTTTATTTTTCTTGGAGCCAGCTCCTTCATGATTGAAATGGAGCATAAATTTTATTAAAATATCTTATCTTCATTTGCAAGGGTCAGGTGATGGTATACTATATTATAGTGAAACATTCTGCTCTAATGCTTAGTTATTATCACCTTTCAAAATGTCTTATTCTATGTTTGGATTTTGCAGATTTAACCTCTAAGGATTGCTACATTTGCTGGTTTGAAGTGTCCTTTGCATGAAGCCTGTTTCCACACTTCCTGTCTCTTTACTTCATTTAAATCACACCTTAATATTCTCTCTGATAAAGAAAATAGCATAAATGGAAATCAAAAGTTCTGTTCCATGAAGGATAATGAGTTGGGATATTTACATTAATTTGTTCAGAGCACAACTTCTATTAAACTACTGCAAAATGCAGGTAACCTGTTGGAACAATATTGAACCGCAATGTTTTAATGTGACTCAAATACTTCAGTTGGTGTGTTTCTGGGAGAAATTTTATTTAAATAGATCATTATTGTATTGAAAATTTCTCCTATGAAAAGATAGCTTCAGATGAGATCATGCTGTTGGCAAATTACTGCTTTGCTTGGGCTTCTTTTTTTTCAAGATGTGTCTTTAAGACAATGCAGTTTCTCAACATCCTTTTAGAAGATTTTTCTCTCAATGGCTTTATTATTCCACATGTGAAGGCATAAACAGAGTCTATGACACCCCTTTATAGAAACAAAGACCTTGTAGGAGCTCTTTATGTTTTGTTCCACTTAGTTAATTTTCTTGCAACAGTTTCTTTTTCAATAGTTTTCCGTATTTTCTCGGTCAATTACACAAATGAATTGCCAGGGAAGTAATTTGCTGTCTGCTCGTGTCATTGCTGTGCAGAGTTTGACTTGATTAGACTTGCCACGCCACCTTGCTTCGAGTCTTTCTGCCACTTACTCTGCCAAATGCGATGTTAATCCATCTTTCATAAATGCAGCTCAGTGGTTTCATTGTCAGTGATTTTATTAACCAACAAGCTGCCTCACTGCCACTTGTTGCCCTCGGCTTCATAACATGACCCTCTTGGGATCCAAGTAACTGCTGCTTCGTGAAGAATTCTCATTTCTTGTACAAAGTGTAGACATCTGTGTATCCTTGGTCCCGGCGTATTTTCACAGGTGCTTTTCTACCCTTATCCCTTGGTACACAGCTGATTGTCAACACTTGGATAAATCCACGGAAGTTGTTGCTGGGGAGCTCTGCCCAGCAGGGAATTGCTGAGAATTTGACCCCAGACAATTTCTCCTCCAAATTTCATACACTTTCTTTTCCATTAGTCTGGCTTTAACAGTGACTCCAACTGAAAAAAAGCCCAGGAATGATCTGATTGTGTGGCTGCCTCTCTGATAAGCCTCTTGTGTGGATGGAGAAGCCCAGTGGGAATGGGATCCCTTACAAAGTGTGGATGTGAGGGAAGATGGGGCCAAAGCACAGTTCTGGGAAACTGAGGTGCAGATCAAGTCACTGGGGTCTTCCTGCCAAGGTCCCACAGCCACATTTACCTTATACACAGGTGCTACTCTGGCATCTCTGGAGGGAAAACTTTAAAATTTCTTTTGATTGTCATGTTTTGTTTTCGTATTTATAACCCAGGACCAGGGTCTGAAGGCTGGGACTGTGCTGCCCTACTTAGTCTGTGCTCCTTGTTCACTGGTGGTTTTCATCCCAGACAGGGCTGATGAGTCTTGTGCCGAAACTCCATTCTTGGGAGATCAGAAGCTTTTGATCTGCTGTGGCAGATGGGAACTGTGAAATGTCTGATCAAAGGGGAAAGGACCTGAGATTCTCCAGATAAAGCCATGTCCATGGGATGAGATTCAGCCCAAGTGTGCTTCCAGCTCCGGAGTGTATTTCTCTCGCTATTATTCCTAGGGTGAATTTGTCCAGTTTCTAAGTGACAAATGGCTACTTCAGCATCATTTCTGGTTTCTTTTGCAAGTCTGCTGTTCTGCTGACATAAACTCCCTCCTGTTCTTGGGGAGAGTGTCCTAGATCTGACTCTCCAGAGCTGCTGCTTTCCCACTACATTTTATGTACAATACAGAAGGGAACAGCTCCAACAGGAGAATTGTGGAACGGAGTCACAACCAGCCAAATGCTTGGATGTAAGTACTTTTCCCTATATTGCAGGAGGTCTGCAGGTTCTGAATCTTTAGTGATACTTTATGCACCTTAAACTGGCACACTCATTTTAAAGAAGAATAATTTTGTGTTTGGCTTGAGCAAAACTTTGAATTCTGCACTAATGTTAAGAAACCTTCCATCAAAATCAGTACATTTCCCTGAAAGGGTTTGGTTTCAGTCAGCCAGGAGTTTTTGATGAACAATCATAAAATTCAAAAAATTCTTGATATGTTTTCTAATTACATGTCCAACAAAAGATTGCAAAAGATGGTTTAAGACCCAGTTGTAGCAGGTGTGGTGTGAATTTTCCAAAGATCAACTGTTCACTTAGGTATCAGGATGCATAACCCAGGATATTGCATAAGTATGTAGGCTATTGATGACAAAGAGAGCACAAGATTGTGCCTAAAATAAACAGGAAAATATAGAAAAATATCTGTCAGCAAAATCACCTCCAAGCATGTTTCAGAATTTTCCATGAGGCATCAGGAGGGATCTTTGACCCAAGCTCAAAAAAAAATTATACTGCCTTTCGTTATGTATCTCAGTCACAGACTGACACTTCAGGTTCATTTCAGCAGTGTCTGTGCCATCAGAATCCAGTGTGAATTCTCCTGTGACAGCATTAGATCAATCATGTTTTAAAGAATGCAAGTAATTGCATCTACTCCATCTTCTGAGGCAGTCCAAAACTGACACTTTGGGTTCACTGCAACCTGAGTTGCTAACACAGGTTGGAAGGTGAGAGAAAAGTATCACAAAGCTGTATTTTTAATATTCTTATGTAAAACAAGTTGGTTTCAAGTCTAAAAAATAATAATAAAAAAAGAATATGAGCAAAATGCCTAAAATCAGTTTTTGAAAAATGGGATAAAATGATTAAAGTTGGGGACATCAGTTAACTCAAAGAACTGTTAGCACATACACTGAGGTTATCATTTTAGGTCAGAGTATTTGAAATACTGGTGTCTGCTATAACCTCTGTGATCAAGGTCTTTAAAGGGAATCTTTGCTACAGAGTCAGACCTAAATGGAGAGTAGGAAATGCCACTTGGGTCTAATATCTTGGTGAAGGGCTGGTACTTGTGGTCTTTGAGAAAAATTGGTTACAAGCCCAGCAAAAGAGCTTTTCTTCATGGTGTGGATGTTCTAAAAGGCTATCCCATTTTGTGCCTCTTTGCTAAACCTGCATTTCCTTTTCAGAGCCTCGTATGCAGGCACTGGGATTTCCAGACAAGCCAAAAGAGGACTAGGACCAGACTGTGCTTTTCATGGCAGTGGCAGATAATCAGTGGAGCACATGTCGAGTGTTCTTGTCAGCTGAATGTTGCTGGCAAGTCTTTAAATGAATAAGTTGTTTTTCAAAATGGAGCTCAACCTCAAATGGGGAAAGGTCCCAGGAAGTTCTCAGGTATATATTACACAGAACAACAGTCTAGATAATTGCAGTATTTTCTCCTGACCTTGCAATCTGAGGATGTATTCTACACCACCTGGCAAGGCTGTGCCATCAGAGAGGAAGGGCAGCAGGAATTTAGAGATTTTCACGGTGATGAATTTGCATTCAGGGAGATTCCCTCTGGCTTTACTGCTGCTATCCTGCTAAGAGAAAAGCCCTACACATTTCTTCTGCTCTTCCCATGTGCCTCAAGGGGCCACCCCTGGGTGGGAATGTTCTCTAAGGGTGTCCTGCAGCTGCAACTCCTGAAGGCTTAGCTGAGGGGAATGAGAGACACTGGAAAAGCTATTCCTTTCCCCTTCCTTTCCTCATATCCAGATGGAGCTTAGACCTGGCATTTTGTTCAGGTGGAAGGAGAGTGAGCATTGAAAGCAGTTGGGATTACAGCTTTTCTGTTTCTCGGGATTTCTAGTCAGGATGGACCAGTAAAATTCTTCCAGATAGCAATGGAGAAACAAAGGCCAGGGGAATGACACAGGAATTGCACAGGTATTAAACTTTCTCCTTCCCACTTTAATGTTTTCATTAGTCCTTCCCAGGCTCCATCCACAGGTAAAAATGGGTATTTGATAGTCACTGGTTGTGTCTGGGTCATGAGTGTGAGATCTCTGATGAGGCTTGAGGTAATGAGGACACAACAGGACAGTTCTGTCTCTTCTTGTTGCCTTAAGCTATTCAGTTTTCTACAAAGAAATGGAAATCAAAAGGTTTTATTGATTAACTTAATCATCTGAATCTGTTTTTCATGTCCCCTTGATGCTGTGAAATCAAAGCACTGCACCCCTGCCAGGCACCAAAAGGTCAGATTCAAGGGTCATTAAAAGCAGCAGCATGCTTAATCAGGAGCCCTTACAGAGCAGCACAAAGACACCCCTCCCTTTCTGTACACGATTTATTTTTTAATAAAAATGACCAAGATGGTAGCCCATGCAACACACTGTGCTGTGCTGGCTGCTCTGCAGCAGGGCTGGTGATTTGCAAACTCTCTCTGCAGTGTTAATGTCTGTGTGAGCAACCTGGAGCAAGCAGTGCTGCCTTATTGCTCTGAAAGCTCTCCCCAGCCATGTGGGTCTGACTCACTCTGGGTACAGAGAGCAGTTGCAGGACTCATTATGCAGATATGAATTTTTAAATGGTGTGCTTTTATTACCTTCTGGTTTCCTACACAGATTCCACTGTTGGGTAGCCCAAGGTACAGGAGCTCACTCCCTGGGTCTTTTATGGGCTATCCAGCCTTCATCAGAAGATGCTGCCTGGCTGTTTTGGTAGACTTGGCTTATTAACTTCGAACAGCCAGCAGGATGGATGTGGGACTAGATGAACCTTCAGCTGAGTTTTTGTGAGTGTAAAATGCAACAGAGGAAATTGAAAGCTAAGCTCTTGTCCCACTATGTTGTAGCCTCGGGAACCCTCTTGTGTGGGATTCATCACTGGAGTTAAGCACAGGGCCTCCTTGATAAGGGGCATGGACCTCACAGCATCATCTTCTTCAGAGCAGTTTACAAGGCAGAGTGCCTCCACCAGCTATCCACACATTTTACAGAGAGAGAATGAGGCCTTGTGTGTCCACATCCTGAAGAGAAACAATCAACCTGCCCTGCATGGTCTGCTACCTCTCCTTCCTGCTCTCAGATGAGATTCATTGCCCCATCTTCAGTCCCCACAGCCACAGTGGCTCAGAGGTGTGTGGACCTCACCCTCTCCTCTCTGCAGCTCTGCCAGCCCCACCTGGAGCTCAAATCATGAAGCCCAGCAGCAGCTTTTGGCTTGGCTGCAGCAAGCAGAGCCCCAGTGGTGATGGACCAGTGGTTTGCAATCACAGCCCTGATATGTGGTGTGTCCTCAGCTTGACTCCTTCTCCTGAAGCAGAGAGTTGTAATTAGACAAAGCACCTCAGAGCACAGAGATCAGGCTGTGAAACAGGCAGCATGTACCAGAGGACTGCACCTCCTCTGTCTTCCCACCTTTCCCCCTTTGGGATACATGACTATTATGCTAATTTTCATAAAAAGTAGGGGGTTTAAAGTGGGAGAGGGCAGGCAGAGGGTGATGACATGTGAACAATACACAAGTGACAGAAGCACTTGCTGTCCTAAAACATTTTCAAATGTTAAAAACATAATTGGGGGCAGCTGAAAGTTGAAAGAGTGCATGGGGAGCTTTTAAAGTGGAGGGCTGGTGCTTATATGAAGGATTGCCCTTTCATCTCTCTGATCCTGGCAGCCTCCAGGTGCAGTCATATTCAAATGGTGAAGGATTAGGAAAAGAAGTTCCATGTGGTGGACAAAATAGGAATCACATTTGCCCTTTCCTTTCAAGTCATCCTTTTTCATTCTGAGACTTTGCTAAACAAATAAATCTTCCCACTGAGAGCTACCATTTATTGTCTGCATTTCTGACATAAACCTGCCTCTTTCACGCTCCGCTTTGTGAGCCACAGAGACCATTCCAAAACCCCGGGGAAATGCAATTGTGCATCTAATTTCCTACTGGTGAAGGCAAAGGTTTTCAAGCAGATCTGATGACTGTGGGCAACCACTTTGTGAGAAATCCAAAGGGAACCTGCAACTCAGAAAGTGCTGAGCCTTATGAAAGCTGTCTGCTCAGACAGAATTCGATGGGGGGAGGAAAAAAAAAAGTTTGCTTGTTTTTTTTTTTTTCCATTTTTAAGTTTGCAGATGGAGCTGAGCTCTTATGGGAGCAGGAGATGAGTAGTGTGGAGATGAGCCAGACATAGGACTGTGGGCTGTGTTGCGACTGCCCCAGATAGATGTGTTGATCCCTTGGTGTGAAGCATCCTCTGCTGTTCCCATCCCAAACAGCTCCTGATCACAGGCTAACAGCTGAGCTGTGGTCCTGGTTATCAAAACACTCAGGGAAGGTTATGGAGGAGCCTGCTTTTTATCCAAGACTGAATCGGGAGAGTTCATCTCCCTCTAATTAAACCAAAGTTTTCAGATCAGTTGGGTACATTTTACTGATCTTGTTGTACAAACTTATCGCACTTGTGTGGCCCCGAGATAGAAATATTTGAAGATTACCCTGCGTTTGCTATGTGTGCACAAGCTGGTTCAAGGAGCAGTGAAGGCAGAAGCCTCAGATCCCTCCGTCTTTCATTATAAATACCCTACACCAGTGAAGAGTCACCATTTTTAGTAGTGACACATGAAGTGTAGATGTGAGTACATTGAAAAGTATCATAGAATCATAGAGTGGTCTGGATTGGAAGGGGCCTTAAAGATCTTCTCATTCCACTTCCCCTGCCATGAACAGGGACACCTTCCACCACACCAGGTTGCTCCAAAGTCCCTCCAACCTGGCCTCGAACACTTCCAGGGATGGGGCATCCACAACTTCTCTGGGCAACCTGTACCATGGCCCACCACCCTCACGGGGAAGAATTTCTTCCTAATATCTTGTCTAAATCTACTCTCTTTCAGTGTGAGGCCATTTCTCCTTGTCCAGTCACTCCATGCCCTTGTCAGAAGTCCCTCTCCAGCTCTCCTGCAGTCCCTTCAGGTACTGGAAGGTGCTCTAAGGTTTCCCCTGAACTGCCCCAGGTCTGTCTGTCTTTGTAGGAGAGGTTCCAAATCATGAATGAGATTACATCCTGAGGGCATGATGTTCTGCAAGCTTCTGAATAACTGTACAGCACAAGAAGGATTTCGCTCTCATCTGAAGGACCAAGGCTGTCCTTAAACACTTCTTCTGCATTCAAGAATCCTGAAGTGAATGGATTGTGCCAGGATTTGAACTTCCTCTAAAAGTCATTGATTCACTTCAGGCAAAGTGTTATAATGACACCAGGTGCTTTGCTGTGTGTATCCTGGTGTAACTAAAAGAAGGATTTCATGTTTGCAAACCATAGTAGTTCTTTACCTGCCTCTTGCTTTTTTTGAGAAGAAACCTATCCTGCCCCGAAATCAACCCCAGATGTCCCACAGGCAGCACTGCCCACAGCACATGAAAAGACTACAAGGGAAACATTTTGAAAATATTGCAATTTGTTATTGCTAACATACTATTCATTGTGCTTCTGCCAAGAGAGTTTGGCTTGGGTTGGCTGTAGTTCTCCTTGGTATGCTGGTCCAGAGCCTGAAAAAGAAATGGGCACCAGGCAACCCAGGTCATCACTTCCCCATGATCCCAGTGCAGGGACAGTCTGGGGACACTGGCCCCAGAAGGCTGATGGCAGCACAGGCTTGAAGGGCTGTGTGTCATTCTCCAGGCCCACCACCAACTTAGCACATCACTGCTGTCATGTAGCCCTTCCTCTGCCTGTGTTGCCCTAATAGAGCAGTGTAGGCAATACAGTTTGCATGTGGGGTGGTCTGAACTCAGAATATTTCATTTTATTCATGGCAACTGTAACTATTTTCTCGTGTGCTAGACATGAAGCTCAAGGCTGCAGAGAGAACAAGGAGATAACACAAGCTATGTCTGGCTCTGGCAGCCTCTCCTTAAGGAGTGTGTGAGGAGGGCAGCCATGCTCATCTGTCAAGAGAAAGTGATTTTGGAAGGTTTGAAGCCCTTTGGAAATTTTGAAGCCAGTAATTTATCTGGGGTTTTCTATATTTTTATTATTATCATCCTGTGTTGTTAATATTTCCAATGTGGGTTTTTTTTTTTTTTCCCTGTAAACCATATTGGTAATGTTGAAGAAAATAATTTCAACTGACTGTCTCAGGTGGAAAATTTAAATTTTCTTTGGAATGCTATTTTTGTTTCGTGAACTGGACCACCCATCCTTGGAACAGGAATGCACATAAAAGCCAGCAGAGCTGTGATGTGACCACAGAAAAGATTTGCTTTGAATCAGAGCTGTTGTACGGCCTGAAGCAACACAAGCTTTATGTGTGCTTGCATGCTTCAGACATGAAGCATCAGCAGGGAATACAAACAGAGCAGAGTTTGACCTATTGGACATGGAAGGTACATATATTTCCTGCAAGAATATCTCCCAGCACGGTGTGGATGTGTATTACAAGTCCTGGCCGTTTGGACAACTGCTCATTTGTCCTAGACACCCTGTCCCCTAAAAGTAATGCTGCCTTTTAAAGAGCCCTCTTCAAGCTGCTGAGACCTGTCCAAACAGGAGCACACTAGCACTAGCTGGCCCACTTAATGAATATTCATCATTAATGCATAAACCATAATTTGTATTCAGGCAGCTATTGCTTCCTCCTCTATGTTGGCATCAAAGTAGCTACAGGGGTTTTAAATGTGAACGGCTGATTAAGAGGACAGGGGAAGGCAAATTTCACACTTCAATTAATGCTTTTGTGTCAGTCCTTCTGGTTGCAGATTGCCTAAATGCAATCGGCTGCTCCCCACAGCTGCTGCTGAGGATGAGAAGCAATCCAGCTTGCCCTGAAGTCTCTGGCTACCAGCAAAGGTCATGGGGAAGCAGTGTTGTGGTATTCGACAAGTTAACACTGCAATTGAAGAGAGGCTAGGAAACAAAACCCTGCTGATGGCTGGCTTGTCAGAGTTCTATCTCTGTGTGCTGGCTGATACTCAGGACAGCTGCCTATAAAAAGCAAATGAAATCCATCCCTACTGCACAGCCTGCAGCAGGAGTGCGTCTTTCACACCAGGAAAGGCACAGACAGGACTCAGAACTGCTCAGATGCGTCTGCCCCAACCACGTCCTGGCAACGTGTCCCTCTGCTGAAAGCAGCGCTTGGTGCAGTGCAGCCAGCCCTGCAACCTCTCCAGAAAGGCACTGGGCTGTGTGTTGGCTTCTGTCATCCCCAGCTTCAAGCCTGTGGTCTCTTTCAGACCTTTTACCTTTACACCCCCTCCTTTTCCTGCCTATTTTAGCTGTTGTGGCTCAGGGAGGAGACGGAAAGCACAGGAAGGAGGGGATGTTTAGACAGCCCACAGAACTTGCTCCCAGTGCAAGGATCTCCAGAAGATCAGGCTGAAGGACCTGGATCCTTGCTGGATGGAAGGCATGGTTTGGCGTGGAGGCTGAGTGCAGACAGAAGGACACGTGCATACTGGTGAAGGTCCCATTAGCAGCTTCTTGGTTGTTACCCACATCTCTGGTTGCCCCCAAACTTAGTCCTATGACATGGCATACAGCCCACTTGAGGGGCCAGGCAGCAGATTGGGGGGGGTCTCTCTGGAGTGGCAGAAGTGACCCAACGGCAGTCTCTGGCCTTTATACCGTGTGGAAGCAGAAAAGAGGAGGAGCAGCCTGGACATCCCTTCTGTACCTCTCTCCCTGCTCGGGGCTGTGTGGGACATTGAAAGCACCCATTAGAGTCCCAGCTCAAATTAATCCAAGCTGGTTTCTCCATGATGCTAGGTGGCTGGGGTGGAACAACATGCTGTGGTGCTGCCTCAGTGCAGTGTTGTGCATCACAGCCCCTGCACGTACCTGCTGCCTCCTCCCCTTGCTCTTGGGCAAATGAGCTCAAGATTTCTGTAGAATGCAATGCTCATTTCTGCAGCTCTCCATGCTATCCCTCAGCTGAGGAAGCACTATTTTAAGATGTGAAATATATCACTAAGTGAAAAGAAACTGGAACATTTAAATGCCTTCAAACTGTGCAAATCCTTCATCACGTCAGATGGGAAGATGTTTTTCAATGAAACTCCTCTCTGTGGTTCCTCCAGGGTGCTTCATCTCCATTGCTCCCCCATCGAGGTGTGGGCATGAGCATGTGCAGGACAGAAGGAACCACAGAAATACCTGTCTGGTCTGACCTCCAGAGAAAAAAAAAGCTTTTGCAAAGGGACTTTTCATAAGGCATTCACCATCCCAGAAAAGCAGAGAGGTGCAACCCAAGTAGGTGGATAAAGGAAATGCAAACAAACTAAAATTCCTTAGGGGTGTCTCCCTCCACTATTTCTCAGATACAAATAACTGTAAAAAAAGAAAATATTGGAAGGTCTGAGTCTGAGTTATTTATCAAACCCAGAGACCAAACATTTGCACCCCATTCCATCTCTACAAATTGTGTGAGAAACCCACTGTCAATCCTGCAATGGATAAATGGGTTCTTTTAACCCTATTTCTTCTCCTTCTCTTCTAGTGCTCTCTGAAATGGGTTTCCTTTCCCTTGGTTTATTAGATTTGTCTGAATTTGGCTTTGTAATATTTTAAAGTGATGAAGACCCCTTCTGGCTAGTTTTGCAGGATGATGGACTGTGTGCAGCTCACTGCTGCTGCCCATGAAATATTATTTGATGCCCTGTGAGAAGAGGAGGAGGCTCTTGGCAGACCAAGAGACAACTGGAACAGTATCCCATAGTAGTGTGTGGAAATAGACCCATTTTATTCCTCTGCATTACATTTGAAATATCTTTACTGAGCTTGACAGTTCAGAAAATGAAATATTCATTCTGCAGGAAACTTACAATTTTATTTTCAAACAAGCACTAGAAGTCAAAATTAAATACCAAGTGAAGTTGGGGAATTTTTTTGTTCCTGAAATATTGAAATGTCTTGATTGAAATGCTTCATAATGGTAATTTAGA
Organism: Donacobius atricapilla; assembly: GCA_013397315.1. Lineage (NCBI taxonomy): Eukaryota > Metazoa > Chordata > Aves > Passeriformes > Mimidae > Donacobius > Donacobius atricapilla. The sequence goes on from WBMY01001229.1 coordinate 247,693, forward strand.
ACATTTTGCTCTTATTTCTGCTTGTCACAATGGTAGCTGAAATTATTCTATTGAAATAAAATTATTGAATCCATTACAGTGAAATGTAATTTCTGATGAAAGAAGTGATGGAATTTGATACCTTCCTGCAGCCTTTCCCAGTTTTGTCAAAAAAGCATTTATTGTTGTAAAACTTGATCAATCAGCCTGTTTGGACTTGTTATTCCACTGTCATCTGTGATATTCTGTGTAAAAACAGCCAATGGACAGAAAGGCAGATTTTGATAACCAGCGTGGAGAAGGGCATTTAGAAAGATTTAGGTCTCTTTTCTATCTGATGTTCTGTTTAGTTGAACTAAATATTTAATCTCAGAGTCCCCTTTATCCCTTCAAGTATTTGTCTTAACACAGGGATGAACACCTAGCCCATGATGACAGCAAAACCCATCAAAGCTCTGTGATGATCATCTTCCTTCTAGCATGGAGCTCCTGCAGCACCAGGCAGGCACCAGACCTGACAAGATTTTCTGTCTCCACCCTGACTGGACTGCTGGCCATGTCTGCTAAACTCAGGTTTTTTTGGCAATCCCTTAGAGCCTGCCTTCGCACAGGATGCCTCCAGTTCCACTCTGGATGTGCTCCACTTTTCCTGATGGAGGCTGAGCCTTTATTTCTTATGGAACTGAGCTCAGGGGGCTGTAACAGCCGGACAGGGTGGTGTGTAGGGGTAAAGGAGGTGAGAGCTATTAGACACTGCTTCACAAAGTGCTTCTCCTGCTGGTTAACCTCCTTCTCATCCGTGCTTTTCGAAGACCAGCCAATCCTTTGAACCACTTGGGAACTATAAATGTTGAGTTTTTGCATCAGGTAGGCAGAGGGGCACTATGAGTGCTCACTGGGGCTCTTGGAGAGGAAGATCCTCCCCACAGGGAGCCGCTCACCCGCCTTTGCAAGTGTGACAGCTCTCTAACACTAATACTCCTATTACATCTCAGCTTTGCTAGGCAGGAGCATAAAGCCCACAATATTAGCATCCAAGATGCGTGCCTATTAATAGCTGCTCACCAGTTCTTAATTAGATTGGCATATATTGAGGATATGTAGCTGAATTAAAGCAGGCTGAATGCAGAGCTGCTAACAGAATTTCCAGACTTTTAACTGGATTTTTCCATTGTTGCCTTTTCTTTATGAGCACAGTGAAATTTTCCTTAGGATGCTGCCTGGACAAAATGCAGGGCACCTATAGAGAGATAATAAATAACCTGTTGTTCATTCCCCCCACCCCACTCCCTTCTGCATGATTGAATTTTTCAGCACCTAATAACTGTTCCTGCCAGCACAGCACCAATTCTAAATCTCAACACACAGGAAAAAAAGTAAGTTTAGACAATATTGAAGTGAAGCAACTAAAAGTTGGAATTGAAGTCTTGGCACTGAGTATGAAGTCTGAAATTTATTCTACTTGTGAAACATCCCAGGCTCCACTTCAGAAGAGCCTATTGTGGATCTCTTAATGCAATGTCTGAGGACTTCATGACTTCATTCAGGGCTTTTAAAAAGTCTATTAAATGTTCCAATTGCTTTCTCAGAATTCGCAATTGTCCTCTGTGACTGACTGTTTTTTGTTATTGGGTTTGTTTTTGTTTTTTTTCTAACCTCCAGTCTCAAGAATTCAAATCAGTTAAGTCTCAATTTTTTTGATGTCTTAAAGAGCGCTAAAATTTCAGCCAGGTGCTGTAGCTAACTGCTTCAGGCTATGAAAATTCATAGGTTTTCCAAAAGACCTGGCTGGTTCCCACTCATGATGCAGCTGTGCCAACCAAGTCTAACATTTTTGACAGACGTGCGGTGATTGGTGAAGGCAGGCGAGGGAGAGTAATATATCACCAGAGTATAGGATCAGTCAGCTATAGCAACAACAACAAAAACCAGCAACACTCCCTCCAAACTGAAATAGAAAGTAATGTCTTCAAAAGCACTCACTTTTGTCACAAGACACTCCTCCAGTGGGAGTCACTTGCCCAGGTTGTCAGGCACCCACACTTTATGTACCCTATAGGAATATTGTGAAATAACTCCACAGCCATCAAGTATTTGTGCTTTTATAACACTTAATGTTATACAAACTCTCAGCCAGACCATGCCTCAGAAATACCTGTACGGCCTCTGCTTGTGTCAAAGCAGTATTTTTGCTTTTGTTACACAAGCCAGTAGTTAAATTCACCTAAATGGGACAAATCAGAAATGCTGGAGTGACTTTTCTGCAAGAACCTCTGATCTCTTCGAGAGGTGGAACAGCAAGCTGGGGTTAGCATGGAGGTTTGATGCATCATCTATGTTAGTGAGGAGGGAAGTGAATAATAAGATGAAATGACTCAATGAATTCACTGATGGATTTAAACACAGTGATCAAAAATTGAAAGTGATGGAAGTGGAAAGACAGTTCAGAAAATGAGAAAAAGCATGAAAAGAAAATTTCTCCTTTGACCTTAGGTATTAACTTAGGGAGAGGCTGGCTAGGGGAGGTAAGGCAGGTATTCTAATGATAGATCATCAGACACCTCAGGAGAAGTTCATCTCATACACAGCCTCTTCACTCAAGTCTTCAGTGAAATGTGTTTTAATTCCTGTTTATCCTTAATAATTCTTCCTTCCAGTACCTGACGTCAGCCTAGAAGGAAAGAGACTTGTTACAAAAGCATGTAGTGTCAGGACAAGTGGGAAGGGCTTTGACCTGAGAGTTGATTTAGGTGAGATACTAAGAAAAGAGTCTTCACTGTGAGTTTGGTGAGGCCTTGGCCCACGCTGCCCAGAGCAGCTGTGGATGCCCCATCCCTGGAAGTGCTCCAGGCCAGGCTGGATGGGGCTTGGAGTAACCTGGTCTGGTGGAAGGTGTCCCTTCTCATGGTAGGGGAGTGGAAGTAGATGATCTTTGAGGCCCCTTCCAACCCAAACCACTCTATGATCTGTATTTCTCTGATAATATAGATAGGTGGGTTCCACAGTGCTGAGCAGAGGAGGTTTGGCTGTCCTTGTGCAGCTGGCAAACATAAGGGAGAATGACTTGGTCTGAAACCAGAGAGCAGATCTTCTGTTTGTGCTTCTAACCATTAGGAATTGATGTTTTCTTTCACTATTTGTGTCTTGGGAGATTGCAGATGAAAACACTAAGAAATAACACCACAACAAATTTACATGTTGCTATTATATGGAATTACACAATGAGTCTTTTAAGACAACAAGGACGATTACAATTAGAGTAGCATTATAAAGACATTCCATGGCTTTTGGGCTCTCATTTGCTTTAGTATCTGTCTGAGTTAATTGACCATATGAGAGAATTGGCCTCCCATTTATACTGTTTTAATCAAGATTGAGAACTACGCAGTAATGCTGCATCCTTGCCTGAGTCTGTAGTGTTTGAAATACAGAGTTTTACTCTGAAATGGACAGTTGCATCCTGGTGGAGATTTATCAATTTAATAAAAAATCTGCACACTTCAAGCTGGTATGTGCTATCTTTTGAACAAGAAGATACAAAACCAGGAGCTTTGTTCTAGTTGTTATTTGTTGTTAGTCATGCCTTGGTTCATATTCTGATGAAAAGAAAATAGCTGGGGTTGACTGTCCACTCAGGCTATCTCTGTGGATAGATAACAGATGCTCTTCCTCAGCATCTTCTCTTCAAAATCATGGACATGCTGTGGTGGAAAAGCACTTTTTTTGGGGAAAGGGCAATTGCGCTTATTTTGTAAGAATAGAATTTGTTCAGAAACTGTATTAACTTTATCTAATAGGACTCTCTCTGCTAGGCAACATTTTGGTGATCATAGACATCATATCAGGGTGCTTGGTTCAGTTGGACCTCAACCACTTGTGACAGGACATTTGTACTGAGGTAGAGAGCAAATCCAGGAATGTACAGAACAGTGCTGTGGGTGTAGTGCTGTTCGTTCAGACCATAGACTTTGCAATCCAAATAAATTGGTGCCTGTTTAAAGTGGGGTCAGTTTAAGGAAGGTTTTGTGTTATGCTGCACAGACACTAAAATGCCTGGATGTAGAGCATAATGATTTAATCACTAAGCTTTAAGATCTCCAGATCCTGGGAATTCATAGCACTGGGATACACTGATGGTAACTAGGGGTTTTCTAGAGGAAACCACATGGTGCTGAGGCCTTCTCTGATTTTATGCCTGTGGCAAAATAAAAAATTCTGCAGATGTTATTTCACAAGCAACAAGCTCACCCCAACACATAGAGGTCAGAATCTGCTGATGGGAGCTGAAGCTTCTTAATTTCCTTTCTCCTGGTCTTTGATTAACAGATTGTCAAGGGTGATCTTTGCTTGCAGCCCTGCAGCAAAGGCAGGTATAAGTGAGAAAAATGTTGCTTTGAATGAACTCGACTGGGCCAGTGCAGTCAGTGGTGACCCCAAGTACAGAGTGGATGTGTCATTGTCACTGTAGTTGCTCAGAGCACTTCAATCCATATCTAAAGGAAGCAGAAGGCCAAGTAGTGCCTTGTCACAGGATATTTCCAAAGACTGGTGCTCAAATACTGTATCTCTCGCTCACTCTGTCTTTGAGATTGATAATCCTTGAAAACACCTGAGATTTGTCCCCTAGTGTGAGGCAAACAAGCTCCTTGCTGGCCACGGGGCCAGATGGGTGCAATGATTTCTGGAGTGCTTTGCACCTTCTCAGCTTTGGTCGAAATTTTGTGCCACTTTTTAAAGGAACAAATAAGGGCCTCTGGTCAAACTGGACGGTCTGCTTGCAGGGCACAGCCTGTGCATGCTGCTTTGACTATTTTCAGTTGTATTATTTCGTTTGTCCTTTCCACAGAGCTTGGTACTGCAGATCAGAAAGGCAGAGGCTGGGGAAAACAAAGGCAGGGAGAGCCCAGCTGGACATAATGACTGGTGAGAATGGCCCAAGTGAAAGAAGAAGTGGCCTTCAGGAGTGCCCAGGGGAAGTTCAGATTAGATGTTAAAAAAAAAGAAAATTACTGAAATTGGTTGGGAATTGGAATAAGTTGCCATGTGGGGTGGTGAAGTCACCACTTCTGGAAGTGTTCAAGAGCAATCCAAATGTTCTTGGGGATATGGTTTAGGGGTCATTAGGCTGGCAGCTGGACTAGATGATCTTGAAGGTCTCTTCCAACCTTGATTACTCTGTGATTCTGTGAATATGCATGTCATGCCCTTGTGGGTGCAGCATCATTCAAATACGAAACACAAGCAAATAAAAATGATCCGAATAGAAAGCCATCGTGCTCACTGCTGTGTCTCTTAGGGAAAAAAGCAAGCAAGGTATTTTTCCATGCAATTTTTATTTTCAGAGACTGAAACTGAATTGCCTGTAAAGTATGTTATATAAACTGGCACTGTAACATTAGCCATTGCTCTAGAGAATCTGCAAGGTGGGAGGTGGTAATCAGGATGAGTGGCAAATAAAATCCTCATAAAACACTGGGGCTCCTAAAAGACTGGCCTTTTCAACTGCGTGGTTAAAATCCTGCAGGAAAGTGCTTTTGTACTAGGGGAAACCTAATGTTGCTAGCATAGCCTGAAGCAACCAATATCTGGATATTTTTAGCAAAAGTTTGGCCCTCCTCCTCTTTTTCAAGCGTTTGTGTTCATGACACTGTCAGAATAGAATGATTGCAAGAAAAAATAGATATTATGGAGATTTTTTAATCCTTAGAATCCAGTTTTTAGGTAGCTTCAGGTGATACTCTAGAAGTTATGGGTTCATGTATAGCTGTGGTACGATTTCAGCAACCTGGAAATATTTCATCTCATTCACGTGACTTGTTGTATGTTTTGCATTTAATGAAAGGCAAATGAAATTTAAACACACAGGCTTGGAAGAGGGACCCCAGGGCATTGATTTCAGTCCTTTGCAAGAGCAGGACACCAAGACATACTCAAAAAAATCCACAGGCTTGTCCTCACACCAAGAAGCATTGAAATCATGTCCCATTTGGGCCTGTAGTAAAGAAGCAAATGCCTGAAACGTATGACAGAGAGAGAACAGAAGAGATTGAGAGAATCACCAATGTCTTTACACTCCCTTGATACCAGAGAACTCAATAAACAGATTTTCCTTGAGATTATGGAAGAGAGAAAAGGCATATGAAGGTGGCAAGACAGAAACAGCTCAAAATTCCTGCTTATCTTACCTAGGGGGAAAAATCCCTCCTAGGCCCAAACCTGTTAAGAGTGCAAGCCCTGCACACTTCAGAGAATAGAACTTCATTGAGAGCCCCAGAAAATCAGCCTCTCTCATGTTGAAATTTGGTTGCTCTTTGGTGTCCAGAGAAAGCTGGAAAAAAAAAAAAATTTCCACCAACTAGAAATTGAATTATGCAGCCAGATAAGAGAGAACTGTTAAATTCCTACTGTCTGCTGCATACGCTAGCAGCAGCCCTGAAGTCTGAGGCTTGTATCATGTGGCTAAAAAAAGAAGTCACTGGCTACTGTCTCCCCTTACAAACCTGCCTGCGTGTATAACAGATCATAAAAAAATGCTTTATTCTCAGGGAAAATCTAGGATGATGAAAATAGAGCATGAGAGAGTCTCAGAGGGGGTGTAAGGCAGAGACATTCTGGTCAGTATTTCCACAATGACTCTGCAAATGACTGCTGATTTTGCTCTCTAAGACAACCAGGTAATTGTCTTAATTGTTTTTAATTTTGCCAAGACTTTGGCTTCCTCAGTGCATCTGTAATTATAAAGTTGTTATGATGCCTGACTGGGAGTGTCTGTCATTTTTAGGCTGTTTTGTGCTTTCTTTGTTGAAGAGGAATGTGCCTCGATCTTTTTGTTTTTTAGTTTTTAGCTTTTCTACATATCCAAGCAAATTCCCTGCTGGACCTATTCTTTTTAAAAATAATTACTAAAATGCTGGTGATGGTCAACCAGGACTTCTGAAAAACACCCCTGAGATGGAGTGGAAGCCTTCAAGTAACTGCTTAGAGTTGATTTTAATCCAAGTACAGGGTTTTAAACATATACTGGCAGCTTTGGCCAACAAATGCTGTTAAAATCTAGTCAGACTCCCAGGAGAGGATGTCTCTCTTTAGCTGCACTGCAAGAAGTGCTTCTTCTTTGTCTCTCCTAAACAAAAGAGTGAGATTAATGTGGAAAACAGCACTGCAGCACGTGTCCCCTGGACATACAATTTCACTTTCACACCAGAGCAATATAACTGCAACAGGGCTTCCCTTTGAGCCAGGTTCCTCCACTCCTCCAACAACCACTCCACAGGGAATGGCTTTGTTTTCTCACTGCTGTCCTCTTTTCACCCCTTTGGTCATAAAGTCTGTACAAAGCTCCTGCTCCTTCAGCAGCTTCAGGCAGGCCAGGGGCTGCATCTGCCCAGCTTCCAGATCCTCAGGTAGCTTGGCAGGTGCTGTATCAGCTGATGCTTGGATCTGGGGATAGGAACCAACAACCCTCACTTTCTCCTGTTCTTCCCATCTGTAACAAACCTGTTTGAAGCTATTTTTGGTGGGCAGCTGTGGTTAAGTGGTCTGGTTTTGGCATCTGAGCTCACAAACATTTCCTTCAAGTAAGGCATGTTTGGAGGTGAATGGGGCAAGAAGTGATCAGAGGGCATCCTGGCAGAGCCTGTGTCTCCAGTATTTCAGTTCTTTGTGGCCTCTCCACAGCCCCACAGATGATTTCTCAGGGGAGCTTCCTTAACACCTCTCCCTCCTAGTTTCCCCACAGGAGCCCCTGCTGCTGAGCTCTGTGAAGGATAAACTCCCTTCTGTCAGCTCTACCTGTAAGAATGGAGCAAAAATGGCAACAAACCATCCCATTTGTGTAGCCCCAAGTCTTCCATGTCCGAGCCTGCAGCTGGCAGGCTGAGGACCTGTCTTACCAGAGCAGCAACTGAACACATGGAGGGTTGAAAGTCTTTAGGACTCTCTTTCCTTCCACCTCCTTACCAGGAGGGTTGTGCAGTTATTCACTTTATTTATGAAAGTGAAGCAGCTCCCCACTAAACAGGCTTGTCAGCCCTGGGGAGCCTGGACTGTATTTTGGAGGAGTCTTCAGCTGAGGAGACAGGCCATGGATACCTCCCTTTTGGACACCCTGAGTGTGTGAGTGGCTGTAGGGCATGGCCCAAGGAGATGTAGTGGATGGTGACCTTTACACGCATTGATTTCAAAAATTCAATATATAAAACTTTTTCCTAAGACTTTTTTTCTTCCAGTCCAGATTAATCCCTGTTAAAATATCCTGCTTGTTTTAAAATGAAAAATACATCTGCTGGTGTCACCTTATAGAAATTGCTTTGGAAAAGGCCTGAATTCAATTTGGAGGCCTCTGGCCAAATTCATCAGTGTCCGGCCTGACAGTGTGCCCACCACTGGCTGAGAGCCAAGGCAATATAAAATGCCTGCCCTCATTTTGTGCAAGAGGACTCAAAACGGGGCTGATGCTGCACCAGAGACATCCAAACTGCTTTCATCTGAGGAGATACAGCCTGTCAGTGGTGCTCCTACTCCACTGCCTTTCCTTCTTCCCTCCTCTCCCTATACATTTCTGTGAGATCTCACCTCCTCCCACTGTCTCACTGGTGTCATAATGCACACTTGGCATCAGGCTGAGTCTCCAAAACCTGGCTGCAAGGCAGCAGGGTGGCTGCTGGTTCAGACATTTGCTTGCAAGGGGGATCTGTAGAAGGGAAGGGAGCAACTGAGTGGTGCAGGAATCAGCCCTATCTCTCCCTCACTTGGAGGTGGATTTTCCTTAATGAAAATTCAAGTTCTCCATGCTAAGATTTTTAAACGCCTTTTCCATTTACATAAGCAATGGATTAACTCTTGCCAGTGAATGACTTTGCTGAAGGTAACAAAAAGAACCAGCAGCTAAAGTTTGGAAATCATGCTCGGTAACTGGGAAAGTGGTGGCTGTAGGGTGGCTGGGAGAAAAATGAGAGATCAGGCCTTGGAGGTTCCATACCCAGCTCTGATTCAGTTGGTAATGCATGAAAAGTTTCTAACTCTCTTTATGCCTTGGGTTATAGTAGTGGTACACGGTGGTACTTGGTTATCTCCAGGGCATTCAAGACGTTTATGGATATGAGGCTTGAAAAGTACACTGCCATCAGACAATGAGGGATATTACTGTCTACAGATGCCAAAAAGCATTTGTAGCCTCAGCATTCCTCATGAAGGGTGAACACAGAAAATGCTGAGAAACAATAATAATAATAATGAAAAAGGAAGCTGTTAGATTTTCCCAAACCTGAAAAAATGTGCGGTGCAGTTGTTTTTGAAGGCTTTGGCCATAGTTTAGAACAGTTTAACGACTGCTAATCTTATCCTTGGAGAACAATTTTTCTGCTGCCGGAGAAAAACAACCATATGCTATTCATAGCATTTACAACAGAGTCACTGTACACAGAAAAGCAGTGCAAGGTGAGGTGTCAGGAAAATCCAGGTTTCATCCCCCAGAAGGAGAAACTGGGGAGCAGAACAGCTTTCTGCATAAGACAAGCTGCTCCCTCAGCAGGCTGGGAGAAAAGTGTTCAAGTCTAAAAATCTTCAAGTGGAAAATCATCCCTTTAAATACTAGAATTGTAAGTTCTAATTTTAGGATTTTTAGGTTTAACTGACTGACTGTAGTCATTACAATACTCCATTTTTAGGCACTGCAGGTATTGTAAGTCTGATCCTCTTCTAACACCCTGTTGCTAGGAAAGGCTGCGTTTGATTCCTTTTCAGGCAGTTCAGATGGCAGTGAACAAAGTCAAGCAGGCTTACAAAGCAGAACTTATCTGCAAAACATTCCCCAAGTTGAACTTGTGCTCTCTGTCCCTTTTTTGACTCACAGGAGTGGAGAACAAGCCTGGCTGGGGCTGTGATGGAGGAGTGAAGTGGCAAAGAATAGTGTGCGGCTTTGATTGCTGCTGGCTGAGTGCTACAGAGGTTTGGGTCTGTCCGTGGAGTGGCAGGCTGAAAACTGGGAACAGTTTTTCCTCCAAAGAGAGCAGCAGGATTTACTCACAGGCTTGGAGGCAGGTAGAGGTGTACAGATAAATTCACTGCTGTAATGGCCCTGCAGTTTGGGAAGACAGGACTGCACATCCTGTTGGCATCAGTGACACGAGGCTTGGGGCAGTGGGGAAGTGCCACAGCACAGTCTGTAATTCCTCCCATCCTTCCTAACTATTCTTCATTTCTGGAAGACCATCTGAGCTAATGATTCTCTTAGTTTAGATTGACTGCCCATTGAAAATTTGATGCAGCATGATGGGAGCAGGCCAAATGAGGGAGCAGGAGATACAGGAGATGTGAAACCTGGTGGTGTGTCCTCAGAAGGGACTGCAGCAGGAAGGTTTTTATTTTGAGAGACACACAGCTGAGACTGGATCCCTTCATGCTGCTGAGGACTTTCCAATTCCCACAGGGCTTCTCCTGAGAGAAGATTCTCCTGTCCAGGTTCAGACAGGCATCCCAGGAAGTCTGGCAGGCAGGATGCATGTTGCATGAGTTAAATAAGCATGGTGGAGGATCTGCTGGCACTAATAATATAATTCAGACTCAAAATTCAGAGTTAAGGGAAGCTTTTGACATATTCCTCCTTGCAGGTAGCCACCAGAGACACGGAAATAAAAACACACATGGAAAAGTCAGAAATTTCTTGTTGCTTTAGGCTTATTTTAATTTGTCGCTCAGTAGGGAATGTCTCAGCCCTTCACTTTGCTGATGTAACTAAAATTATTACTTCTTCAACTCTGAGTTTTGGAGGGTTTTTTTCCGGTGGTTCTGTAGTTAAGAAACTCAAAAGAATTAATGCACCACCTTCCAGGAAATTATTATTGCTTGGTTTATAACCAAAATTCCATGTGAAAAAAGGGATCAATCTGTCTGAAAAAGGAGGAAAGAGAGAATTTGAGCAGTTTAACCAAAGGAAATGGGACACAGAAGTTGAGGATCCTCTGAGTATGGGGAGATGCTGAAAGTTCCAAACAAATATAGTTGTTTGCTTCCTTCATTTATCATGGTGTGAGGAATTTGTCCCTGTCCTGTGTGATGGTTGTCTGCAGCTCCTTGTGTGTTGTGGCTCAATCAATATCCCCATGTGCTCCTCTTTCCAGTCTGTGCAGGAGAAATCAGTGTCTGCATTTCTTCTTTGTGCCATTGGAGCAGGGGTTGCTTTGTGTGCTGCAATTGCAGAACATTTCTGGCTAAGTTGCAAAATACTGAGGTTGGCTTTTTACAGAGCAAGGTTCAGGCTTTGCCCCAAACTTTAGAATCAAAGATTACTTGGTGATCCTGCAGCCTTGTGCACTCCTGCATGTCCCATCATGTTCAGGACAAGCAAGACATGGTGACCCTGATAGAAAGACCTGGATCACAGCGTCCCTTAGCACGTTGTTGGTGCTCAGGGTCATTCATAAGAAAAATTTTGGTGGGAAGCAGGGATTTGGCAGGCTGGTGTCCAAATCACTAGATGGCGGACCACCTGTCCGTGAGTTTTTCCAACAGTAACATCAGAGTCTCAATCCTCACAGCATCTTTGCAATAGGAAAGGGTGACTTGACCTAGATGAAACTCCATTTTACTGATGATGTTTCTGTAAAAAATGTCTGGTCTGGCTGCTGTGTCCTGCTCTTAAATGTCTCCCTGAGAAACCTCATTCCTAAGAAATGTGAGTCTAGAATCAGAAACCAAACAAATTCTTGGCCCTACTTTGGACCTCCAGCTCACTCAAAACCAGGCCTAGGCTTTTAATCTCTCCTACTATAGCTTCTTGATTTGTAGAAGGAAAGATCAGGGAAATTTTATGTGTGCACTTGTCTGTTTATTCCTTGCTAAAGCCTTCCTCGAGTGAACATTATTTTGTATTTGATGTGTTTGAGAATTTCCAGCACACTCGCCATGGTTTCTCTTGTCTGAAGCAGGATCTTCAAATTCTTCTACCACTGCAATGATCTTTTACAGTAAACACAGGTTTTGTGTCAGTTTGGTGTGTGAGGCAAAGGATGCCCAATATCCACGTTCCTTTCCTTCCTCCAGCAGTGGTCATCCTCTGTTTATCCTAATGTGCTCCCTTCCCACACTGCTGGGGGTCTGAAGTTTTGTATCTGGTTATGGATTTGTGCTGTCACTTCGACACACAGATTTTTCTTTTTTTTTTTTTTTTTTTTTCTCCACCGATCTACTGATTTTAGTAGCACTGGGAATCCACCAAAGGAAATGAATTCAGTTTAATATAGTCAATGTGTTTGTTAGAAGACCCTTTGTTGAGTTTGAATAATTGGAAATAGTTCATTTCATCACCACTCTCAGGCCCTGGCTCCATCATTTTGAGTCAGAAAAAGAGATTTAAAGGTAAGTTGAAGCCAGTAGCTTATTGGACTCTTACTCCTGATGGAGCCAAAGTGTGATGGTAAACTGCCCATAAACCACATCACAGAATGTTCCTTATTTTATCTTTGAATTACATCACTGTCTCCCTAATTGGCTTTGATATTGCTGTGCTTATTTTAGGACACTTCTGTTGAATGAAGAATTTTCTTTCTTACCCTTCAATATAAATGTACTATCTGTAGTTCTGTTGCGCTCTGTTCAAATTTTATTCCAATGCTGTGGAGGACATTAAACCAATTTTATTACATTAGTTTCTGCCTGTCTGATTTCAGCCCCAGCTCTGGGGGCATGAAGCAAATCATTAGTCAGAAGTAAACTGAAGAAATATAAAATATCTATTAAAATACTTCCTGAAAAGTAAATGTCAGGTCCATGCAAGTGTTTTGCCCTCAGCGGGTTTATTGGGCTCATCTCTACTGAGCAGTGATGAAGTTTGTCCTCACACCAACCACAGATGCAGCTCACCTGTCAGCATCTGACATGAGGCCCTCACAGCCAGGATAAAACCTATCTGGATCAGCTGCACACACAGGCATCTAAGTGTCCAAATGTGGGAGCTGTACTTCCACTGCCCTGTAATTCCTGTGCTTCTGGCTACTCCGCGTTCCAGGCGTCTTGGTTTGGAAAGACAGGTGTCTGCCAGGGAAAGCTGGAGCTTCCCTTGGAATGGAGAATGTAAACCCCCGTCCCTCAATTATTATAACTTTGCAATTAAGGGGTTTTCAGGCAAAGATATGAGAATAGGAATAACAGTTCTTTACTAGGAATATTAAAAAATACAAATGTAGTCATACAAACAACAAACAAACAAAAATAATCCTGGAAACACTGGCAGAGTCAGAATGCAACCTGACACCCTGTCACTCAGGACATTGGTAGCAGTCCATTTAAGTCCTGCTGGAGTGATAGATGTGGTTCTGTTGGAGCAGAGATGATCCTGTAGAAGGGTCCAGTGGTGGTGAGATGGGTCCAGTCCTCCTCTGGAAATCTAGTGCAAACAGGCTGTCCTGCTGTTCTGAGTCTCAGGTTTTATTCAGGCAGGAATGCTTGGCTCCTCCCCCTGTGTGGAGCATCTAACAATGAATGTTATCAGTCATGCAGTGAGCCTCGATGACCCATTTACAGCAGATATCCCCTGGAGGGAGGATGAGTTGTGGAAAAGATAAGGAACACTTCCTCACTTGGTTCAACAGCTGGCCCATGACCACCTGCCCCCCTCCCCCCAGAGCCATGAGGAAAGAAACACCTCCCCAGCTGGTTTCAACAGATGGGAAATAGAATACACCTTGCATTGAACCCAAGACACCAGGAAAGGCAGGGAGTGAGTCTTGCCCACCCAGTTAGCCCCATCCCACAGTGGCCAGGTGGCTCTGGTGCTCTTACAGAGCCAGCTGAGATGGAATGGAACCCCTTCGAGCAAAGACCTGCAGCTCAGCTTATCTCATCCTTTGACTGTAGGTTGAGGCAACTGCCCTGCTGGGTGTGTCTTTCACCAAACACAAAATTTTGAGGCTTTGGAGACTCAAACACAATACTTTAGTCAAGGAAGTGTTGCCTTTTCTTATGGATACACAAGGAACCTTCTGGCTGCCTCAGAGCACACTGAGATTCAAGGGTTAAGCAGTGCAGGACAGCAGACAGGCTGCAGCAGTTCCGGGACTTGAGCAGAATTTAGGCTGCCTGGATGTCACCTGCAGGATCTGATCAAGGAGACAAAAGAAGTGTGCTCCCAATCCAGTCTCACCCCTTTCAGGACCAAGTTCCCGCTATTGGGTCTGGGAAGAGTTTGTCTGAAGTCTCACTTAGTATCTGCACATTTAGGGATGGACCCATCGTGCGGCAAAAAAGATGAAGTATTCAGAAACTAATGTACCAAGTCATAAGAAAACATAGCAAAGAAACTATTGGCAGATGCAGCCAACAACTCCTTAGAAAGTTGTGGTGAAGTCAGAAAACTCCCTTTGTGTCTGGCTGAAAATGGGGATGCTGTGGGCTGACATCATCCTGCTGAGCTTTGTCGACCAACAGAGAGCAAGGAGACAGGAAACCACTGATGTCCTTAGTTTGTTAGGCAACTCTCCCCTCTCATTGCTTTCATCCCCATTTTCTGACTTCTATGAAGGGCAGGATGCCTGACTTTTTAGTCTGTGGTGTCCACTGCCCTCACTCTTCCCTTTTCTGAAACACAGCTGGATTTTACATTTGCTTTATGCTTTTTAGTCTGTGGTGTCCACTGCCCTCACTCTTCCCTTTTCTGAAACACAGCTGGATTTTACATTTGCTTTATGCTTTTTAAGGCAACGTGAGTTCCTCATATGGAGAGCAGCCCTCTTCTGAGCGTGAGACTTCCTTGGCACAGATGTTTTGCAAAAGGAAGGAACAGATTTTTGCATGGTTTCTCACTACCTTTACTGTTCTTGCACTGCAGATGTTGCAGCTCATGAAAGCCCTGAAGAAATGATCAGTCAAATGTTTTTTAAGGACAAATATGTAGCCCACACATGGTCTTGTGGGTATCAAAGAAGGTTAAGGAAATCTTAGAAGTATTTGGTGTCCAAGAAGAGGAGCACTGGAAAGGTGAGGAACAAAACAGGTACAAAGCAGATTGTCTTCGGAGGGACCAGGAAGAATATGTAATCATTTTACAAAATAGCAGGTCTGTTATCTTCATGGTGTTTCACTTTAGAGTGGTATCCTGGGTTTCAAAAATCCTTTGTATATTGAATCTGTGCAGATGTGTGCCCTAGGAAACCTTTCAGGAAAACAAATAGGTGGCTTTCTGTGCTTTTTGTCCTGTAAATACAGTCAGCCTGCATCTTCCTTCTGAAAATGATGCAGAGTTCAATAGTTCAAATGAATCAGGGTGGCACTCAGATTATTTATTTCAGCCCTGTAAGATGAGCTTGGCACAAGCTATTAATTACTAAGATCTCTCTCTGTGTCAAACACATAATTGACACAGAAATCTGATTCTGACAAGTGAAAAGGGAAACCACTATTTGCAAATTTCTCTCAAAAGCTACCTCCTTTCAGGGGTGACTTCTGGATGTCACTTCCAGCCTGTGTTTTTCACAGAGTGCAGGGGTTTATGCTCCAAAATTCTTTATTATAAAGAGGTTTTAGTAAAGGTGCACCTCAATCCAGAACAATGTGTGGGGAACAGTGTCACTCTGAGGATGGAAGGACTTTCGGCTCGCACAGAAGCATGGTGAGAGCCACAGGCCACTTCAGGGAAGGACAAGGATGACAGACACCCCATTTCACTGTCAGGTGTACAGAACATCACAGCACCCCCTGGTCAATCCATTCTTTCACAGACCCAATACATGACTCCTTCACATGTGAAATACGATGATTATTGTGCAGGTCACCTCTTGAGCTACAGAGATGGGAGACACTTGAGTTGGCTATTTATTTTAGTTTTCCTTTTTGAGCTCCCATGTCAGTGTACAGGCAGCCAAAAGACCCTTTGACTAGCCCCTCATGAGGCACTGCCCTTAGCACATTGGAGGTCTGTCCATCCCAGGGTGATTAATGTGACTCTTGGGCACACCCAGTTCTGAAATTCTAGCAGAGTTTACCTTGCAGAGGGGGAATTGTGTGGAGCAACATTCAGTTGATCAATGCAGGGAGAACTCTCGATGGCATTTCCTGCTCTCCGTCTCCAGTAATTGACTGGATGTGTTGATATGAATTTTTGGCAAGAATTTGATACGAGAAGTTTTAAGGTTAATGTCTGCAACTGAGTTGCCATATATCCTCAACCCTAATGAACTACCTGTGTGCCTTCCTGATGCGTTTGGGTGGAAAGCCAGAGCACATCTAGTAAATAAATTGCTTTTCACCGCTGCCTTCAAGTCTGCTTCCTTCAAATGAGCACAGACATGAAACACAGCTGTGAACCTATGCCACAATCTTTCATTTTAATCTGGGATTTCAACCAAAGCAATAGTCTTCCCAAGGCTTGCTTCATCACAGTTCAAAGGTGTTCAATAGAACATTAACTATTGCAAGTGCAGTCGCTCAGATTTTTGCCTTGCTGGGAGAGCTGCTTGTGGCTGCTTTGCATTCAGAGCTTGCTGTGTGTTGCTTGGGCGCATTCTGCTTTCTCACACATTCATATTTAAGTGTGGTCATCTCTCAGAAGGAAGGCTAAGTTAACTTGCTGAAAAAGCAAAGAGCTTTCTCTCCACAGAATGAAATTGCAAGTCTCATCCAATCTCATTTACACGGCTGTTATACCAGTGTGGACACCTGATTTACAACACTGGACTGATTTACAACTCTCACAGACCAGATTTAGCCCTAAGAGCTTTTTGAATTAATGCAAGTGGAAATGTAGCTGGGAAAAAAAAAAAAAATAAAAAAAAAAAAAAAAAAAAAAGTGAAGGAAAATGCACTGTAATGGTTGCTAATGAGAGGAATAATTATGGGTAACTGGTGATCCAATACATAACATCACTGAGCTGAAGTAGTGACATTCGGATTCATGTTCAGGCTTTTAGGGCACTGCAGCACCTCTCTCATAGGGAAAGGCTGAGGCAGCTGAAAAACTCATCAGGCAAGTGCCAACCCCCTTCCTTTTGGGTTGCCAACCTGATGGGAGGAAAGAGAGGAACCAGCAGAACCATCTCTGGTTCTGAGGAGGTTGGTTCCAGCAATACACTGCCTGGCTGACTCCTGCTTTTCATTTTTTTATTAAAATCACATTGCATTGCCACCTCACCCATTAAGTCAGGAGTCCCAAGTTAAGTAAATAAATACATTTTCATATCTACTTTTAACAAAAAATATCTGCAAATATGCTTTTTAATGGGAACAGATGGTTTGATCATTTCTGTCTCTGCAGAATGTCTTGTTTTGATAGGATATGGTCATTATCTCTGCTGTTTTTGTTAAGCTTTTGCTTTCTGTCAGTTTTCACCATTATCACATCTCAGGATGCATTGGAACCCAACTCTCTGACTGCAACAAAGTGGCTTTACCAATTATTTTCATGATTTCTTAAAATACTTGCAGCTTTCATTCCAATTTGCAACAAAATAGTGAAATTTCCTGGGCCTAGAAATTGTCATAAGCTCTCATTTTAAAGCAATGGGCCAAGGGACACAATTTAAAGCACATGATAAATAACTTGCACGTACTGCCTGCACTGGAAGAAGATGGATTGTGTGTGTTTCCTTCTCTCATCTTTGTCTTGTAGACCATCTTGCTTGATGGACTGCCAAGCAAGGGCTGAAATGTGCTTTAGACATCCTTCAGTGGCATTGCTTTTCTCCTTCCTGACCAGTGGGATTTAACTCACAGTGTTTAGCACGGAACTGCACACTCCATTTGGTACAGCTTCAAGAGCACAATAATTACAGGAATAAATCACCAATATCTGCACCGTGTTTGTGGAAACTAAGATTATAAAGCACTAGAGAACTGCAAACACTGGCAGTGAGAGAGGATGGTGCTGGAAGGCAGTCTGTCTCTAAAGTTACCTCCCTGAGGAAGAGACTCAATTATGATAATTATATAGTTTTTCTTTCATTTCGTTGGAGACCAGAACTTTGGAAATGGGTCTGAGCTGGGGTATAGGCAAAAAAATCTAGAAATTACCCCAAATAGAAAAACTGTGGTGTTCAAGACACCACCTTCCAGAGGTAAGAGAATGGAGGATACTTATCCTAACTCTCACAAACATAATTATATCTTGATCTTTGAAAATACACCAGCTTATTGCTCCTGTAGAAAGTAAAGGAGTTTAAAATGCCCAAAAAGTGCTTATGTCTGCCATGTAAAGTTCATTTTTATGATCTTAGTCCTCTTGAAGGAGTCACAGCCAGCCCAAATTTACAGACAGATTCAATATACAACAAATTTAGTTTGGATTGCTTGAAAACCTGCAAGCTTGGCTCTCTTTTTGACTATCTTCCCCTTGTCCCAACCATGGCAATACTCAGTACTGGAACAATACATATCTATGGAAGGCATCCCCAAGCTGCGTCTCCACTCAGCACTACTAAAGAGCTCTCAGAAAGCTTCATGGTGTGTGTACAGGCACTCAGCTTTGGAGATTTTTTTGGCTTGACATTCAATAAAGAAAAGATAACCTCAGCTACTGAGTAGACGTAAATTTATTATGGACAGTTATGGACATTACATGTATGACCTTGAAAGTTTATGGAAAGGTTCTGCATCTCTCTCATGTTTCTTCAAGGAGTTATGGAATCATAGAAACTGAGAATGATTTAGGTTGGGAGGAACCTTAAAAATCATCCAGTTCCAATCCCCTGTCTTGGAGGAGGATCCCTTCTACTAGACCAGGTTGCTCAAAGCCCCATCCAACCTGGCCTGGAACACTCTCAGGGATGGGGCAGCCACAGCTGCTCTGGACAATCTGTGCCAGGGCCTCACCACCCTCACAGTAAAGATTTTTTCCTAATATCTAATCTAAACCTACTCTCTTTCAATTTGAAGCCATTCCTTGTCCTGTCTCTCCATGTCTCTATGGTAGGCTCCCTTCAGAATATGGAAGACTGTATTTGGGTCACCCCAAAGCCTTCTCTTTCCCAGGCTGAGCAGCCCCAATGCTCTCCGCCTTCCCTCACAGCAGAGCTGCTCCATCCCAGCCCTCATTTGGTGGCCTCCTCTGGACTCACTGCGCAGTCCATTGACCTTCCTGTGCTGGGGTCCTGTCACTGACACACAGACATAGACACACACACACACACTTTGGTGAGAAGGCATGAACTGTTTCTTAAAAAATCTGACTCCACTTCTATAGTATTTCTACAAAGGCCAGGGATTGGGGGAGAAGGTTGACACCTCTCCCCATCCCCTTGGTCAAGACAACTGTCCATCAGCTGTCCATATCTCTAAGAACAAGAATGTAAACTTCCCTTGATTTAAGGAAAACATTGCTTCTGTTTATAACACCTGTGCATGAGAAACAACCTCAACTATGAAAACTGTGAAACAGAAGAGAAGGCTGAAAAATCAGGGCGACAGGGTCCCAGAGCTGGATGAAGCACTGCACTGGTCTCTCAGCAGAGGGGCAGAATGTCCTCCCTGGCCCTGCTGCCAGCTCTGCTGGGGACGCAGCCCAGGATGGGATTTGCTTTCTGGGCTGAAAATGCACATTGCCAGCTGTCCTGGTTTAGGGCAAATCTGGGAGAAAATCTCCGAATGGGGTCCCTCTGGAGAGCAAACCCGAACAGCCCCTCCCCTAACTGGTCCAGGAATTTCCTTGGAGAAAAGTGGACAAAACTATTTAACAAGCAAGGTGCCCACAAGCATAAAGAATGAATAATATGAAACAATAAAACCTCTCGCCACTCTGAAGAGAGATGCCAAATTTAGAAAGTCCTTGCTGTGGGTTAGCTCGGCTCACTCGATCTCCCCTCAGTCCCTCCAGAAATGGAAAATGCCGAGGCCCAGGCCCCGGTGGGCCACAGGCGTGAGATCCCGGTGTCTCTCTGGGTTTTTCAGTCCAGGACAGATTTAAACAGTTTAAAAGGGAAAAGAACAATCCAGGGAACTTCTCTGTCTCAGCTAGCTAAAAACTAAAAGCACAGGAGATCTCTGTTCCGCTGTCTGTTCGTGCTGCAGACAACACAGTCCAGGAGTAGAATGCAGAGGAGCGAGTGCAGTTTCTGAAAACAAACCCCACGCTTCTTCTTTCCCACCCTTGGCTCTCAGAACCGGTCTTAAAGATACAAGACTTAATATAAAGCATAAACAAGACTGACAATTGGGGACACAAGCCCCAAAAAGTCACCCCAGGACACCAGCACATGCCCAGCATCTCGTCCACCACAGCCCACAGGAGGATCCGCCACGGCTCGTGCTGGTTCTGGCCAAGAATGGAAGGTCAGAGCAGGGAGAGTGACAGCTGATAAGGCACAACAAATCAGAAATGAGACACCTGCAGGGGCTGAGGCAGCCCTGAAGCATAAGGAGTGAATTTCTGCTCTTTTCAGTTGACTACAGTGAATGAGGAGTGTCACTGGCCTTTTGGTACAGGTTTAGACTGCTTTGCCAAGGAAAACCTTGTCACCTGGGTGAAACTGTGTAGTCTCCAAATAAAACACATCATAAAAGAGAACAAGTGTCCAACACTTATATGACCAGGCTGGCTATTTTCTTTCTGAGATAAATACCAATGCTGAAAGGCAAACAAGATGCAAAATCTACTCTGTTCTCCAAAATTTAGGATAAGAGAGTTTCCAAACTATTTAAATTTGGAACCACCCAAATGCTAAAAAGACATCAAAACCAATATAAAATATTTTATAAATATAGTTCAATATGGCTTATTCATTTTGCTTTGATTAAAGAAAGAACAAATTTCTTGTGACATTTTCAAAACAAAATGGGACAACCTCAATAAGTCATTTACTTTTTTTTTCTATCTAATAATAGTTCAAAAAACAGTATCCAGAGAAGCATTTCACTTGCAGTGAAACTTGCAGGGAAAATTTCTTCTGGCTAAAATATTTCAACCAGCTCTGGGATTGAAAAAATTCTGGATTAACATTTACTTTACAGACAGATCTCTTTTCGTGCAGGATCACCTGGCTGGTGAATACCAGGAGATAAAACCAACATTTACAAATTTCAGGACAAAGGTTTCTGTCACAAATAAAACAATGTCCCAGCAGCACATAAATGGAAAATGGAAGAGGAGAGACCTTAAGGCCCTGATCATGTGATTCAATTAGGAATCAGGTCATGCTGATGTATGAAAAATGTTGTCAGGGCACAATAATTCACTTTACTTTGGACTAGATAGATGAGGAAATACGGAACCTTGCGTTAGTTTTCAGAGCTGGTATTTCACATGCACGAGAAATGTGAAATTCTCAGTGTCAGTCAGGAATGAAGCTGTAGGGGAGAGAAAATCTAAGGCTTAGCCAAAACTTTTAAAGGGACTGGTGACACTGGATTGCTAATGGAATCTTATTTGTGCAAGGGTAATCCAGAAACCTCTGTGTGTCCTGCACGCCTCTTCAGAACTGGACATCCAAGAAGTGAGGAGCAGATCCCAATTTAGTAAACCTTTGTCTTAGTGATTAATTCCAAACTATTTCTGGAGGAGAAAGTGGGCACCAATACCAAGGCGGGGGTTGGCCTCTTCCCTCAGGCAACCACCAACAGGATGAGAAGAAATGGCCTCAAGCTGTGCCAGGGGAGGCTTAGCTTGGACATCAGGAAAAATTTGCTCATGGAAAGGGTTGTTCAGCATTGGAATGGGCTCTGGTGGAGTCACCATCCCTGGAGCTGTGCAAGAAACAGCTGGATGTGGCACTTGGAGTCGTGGTTTAGTTGACAAGGTGGTGATCAGTCAATGCTGGATTCAATGATCTTGGAGGTTTTTTCCAACCTAAATGATTTGATGATCCTGGCATTCTCTGGACAAAAGAAACTGTGGATGTTTAAGTAATTTGGCAGTTACCAACCCTGGTTTACAAGAACAAGTAAGCAAAATAAATAAGACTTTTTAATAGGATTTTTTAGCACTTTGCTTTCCAATTTTCAGACACCTTTTTCTAAGAACCTTTAGTTATTGCCCAGAAGTGGACTTTAACAAGATTATTAGCCTGGTGTCAAGAGACATCAAGTGGTCATTTGAAGAAATCTTCCCATCAGAGCAGTGGCCTTGGGCTGCCCTGCAGACCCCCAGAGGCTCTGAGACTCACTGAACTGCAGAAAAACCCATGGAACTGAATGAAAAATGAATATTTATAAATGTGTCCACTCTGTGCATGTACTTTGTGCAGTCCATCAAGGACCACCCACTAATTCCCCATGATTCCACTGAGCCAAATATTTGGGAAACAAATCCTTAAAACTATCTAAGATTTCTCTACTCCCTTGGACAGCTGTAGCTGTTGGCATCAGCCAATAAATTCCTAAATATATTGGAAAAGAGCTTGTTCCAAAAAAACTCATACCATGACTTTTAAAAACCCACAGTCCTGACCATCAGTGTTTGTTCCAGAAGCATCTGAGGACTTCTGTAAAATGTAGGTGGGTCATGTTCTGGGGAAATGGGTGAAAAACAGGCTTGTTAGATGGGCAGCCCTGAGCAGCCTGCCCTAGAAGGCTCTTCTTGAGCATGAGAATGTGGCACTAGGTGCCTTCCAGGGATATTTCCAGCCTCTGCCATTCCATACGATTCTGTTCTGTTGCAACAATATTGAATCATTTGTTTTGAAAACACTTAATGTGTGTTGGTTTGCCATTGGAATTTTTTTCCCCTCAGTATGACCTCATAATGTGGTTTCAATCTGCTAAAGTGTAATTTTTCCTAGTGTAAAAACACTTTCACAAAACTTTCACCTGCTCTAATTCCCAGAATTGCTGTGTGAAAAGCTTCCACATCCATAATAATCTGCCCAGGTCTGGAGGTAGAGACACTAGGGCTTGAGACATTGCTGTCTGCACCAGTTCCAGATTGCTTGCAAATCTGATGTGCTCCTAAGTAGATTCTCTGCATGTTTTTCATGGAAGCTTAGGACAAAATAAATGTTTTAAGTTCTTCTCCATAATTCTCTATGAAGGTTGTTGCTGTCTTGAAGCCTCAGAGTTCTGCTAACAATTAATTGCAGCAATTTTAAAATTTTCATCGCTATTTTTTACAAGTACTTTAGATTTAATAAACCCAGTACCTAGACTAATGTCATCTCATCCATTTCCCTGGTTTCCCTTGTGATGCCTTGGTGGCTTTATGCAGCTTCAGCCTTTTTTTTTTTTTCAAAATAAAAAAGCTGTTAAGGTACTATTTCTAAGTATGTAACAGCACAGGAGTAAACAGCATCCTGAAAGTGTTGTTAGAAGTTTTAAATTTAAATCACTTACAGCATTTGTTGTATTTGTATTCCTGATTTGTTTATCATGTTTTTCTTTAGCCTTTCAGCTAAGGCAGGTTGAAATCATTTGAGGTAAAAGTATTTGACATGAGACATCTTTCTGTCTTTGGAGGTGTTTTTTTTTTTTAAAAAAAAAAAAGCTATTTTTATTAGGAAGTAGGAATATTGGCACATTTTGGCAGTCTTTCTTATGCCATATTGTTAATTTCTACCAAAGACTCCCTATGCCACTGATAATTTAAAAGAAAAGAGGTCAGAAGTTCCCTGCACCTTTGGAAAAGAATAGTGACAGGTTTTAGTGCTCTGTGGTGATGGGACGGCTTCAGAACCATCTGAGAAATGTACTTCCATGTCGTTAGGCATGATCTTCCATGGGACCTTGCTTCCAGGTCCTTTGAGTGGGACTTGCAAATGTGAGGGGCTGGAGACCAGCTCTGGCGCTCATACAGCTCCTAGGAGAGAGTGTTCCCATCATAACAAGGCATCTCATGGATGCTCCCATCACCACGTAATGATTCAGTCCATCAAGACATGAAGGGGCCTGATTCTTCCTCTGTAGCACAGAGATAGCTGTGGCAGCTCTCCAGTTCCGTCTTTTTCCCAAAGGCAGAAACTCTGGAAAATGGACGTGCTTTATTTTTAAAACATCACCAGAAAAGATAGACCTCAGTGCTGTAAGTGTGTTAGGTGTAGCTCTGAACTGAGCAGGCATTTCCAGGAAGAGCCACTGCCCTCCTCCCTGATTTCTAGATGTTCAGGCAATCTTTTGTAGGAATGAGAGCCCTGGTATTGGGTAGAAGAAGAAATGTCAAGAGGCACCTGGAAGAGAGTGATAGCACAGGGTTGCTGTTGGGCAGAATTTCTCTCACTTTTAATTCTGAACTTTGGGTCAGTTTTTGATTTATTTCTTGCTCTGCTCACCCTCTCCCACAGCAATGAAGCAACTTTAAATGCTACTGTAAAAGTAGCAAACTCACCTAGGAAAAGGTTCCCTGTTATATCATGCAGATTCAGATGGCGGAAAGCTTTGGCTCAGTCCTTTTCTGTCATTTTTCAGGTATCAGTTCTTTTATTGCAACTCATCCCACTTCAGCTACTGAGTCCAAACTTTACAGAAGTTCAGCAGTGCTTCCTGTCTCAGTGTGCTCACATTTCCATGTGCAATTACATTTGTATCAGTCATTGATCAAAATGACTGATACAAATGACACTCAAGATGTCACTTTACCATTTTTGCAGCCGCCCTCCTGTGAATTTTCCCTTCCCACTTTGAATTTCTCGCAGACATTTCAGTCTCTTTGAAACCTCTGTTTTTACAGGAGAAGCAGTGCTTTTCCCAACAGGTAAAATTATTTCCATTCCAAGTGTTTGCTGAGCAGTTAATAACTATGTCTTAGAAATCAAATGACCCAGCACTTTCTGAAAAGCAATGAAAACTTTTCTATTGTGGGAATGTATCAGTATTTTAATTAAATGCATAATAATATTCATTACATCTAACAGTGCAAGTAGAATAGGCTTAACATTTATCCAAATAAATGAGCAAACAGTCCAAATCCCAAAGCAACAGAATGAAATGGAATTAAGCTGCCTGTGATGGTCTCCCCCCTAAAATAATCATTCCTGGTCACTGTATCACAGGTGCCTCCATTTTTCAATTTATTTCTTAATTACATTTTCCTTTCAGAGTTTTTTCTCTGACTTCAAATGTCATAATTCATCTATCACTTTTCCTTCCTTTCTAAAAGTTACCTTGGACTCAGTCGGAAATGGAAGAGGGGGAGTGAGAGGGGCACTGACTGAAATGAAAAATGGCATCACTATATTAACGTCCAAAATAACAAATGCAAAAGGTTCCAAAAGGTAAAGAATTAAAAATAAAAAATTATAATAAAAAAAAACCTAGCCATGAGTACAAAATATCAGCAAACTACGCTCTGGTTGAGCCAATTTTGTCTTGCATGTTATTAAACTACTTCCACAGAGGAGACACTGAAGGTTTGGCTTGCAAAGCACAAAGGGACAGGCGACAAGGCACTGCTGCAGGAGGGATTTCAGGCTCTCAGATGCAGCATTTGGGCACCTATGGGGAGCTGCAGGTGGGGAATCCACAGCCAGGAATTCACTCCTGCCAGTGGAGTCTTGGAGTGGCCATGCTGGGACACTGCCCTGTGCAGGGAGCTTGCTCTCCAGCATCACAATTTCAGTGAAGTCCAACCACACAGCAGTGTCCCAACCTTTGCCAGGCTCCTAGGGAATATCTGTGCTGCTAAATGAAAGGCATGGAACCAGCTGAAATGCTGGACATCAATTGTCAGCGTTGCTTAGCTGATAATTCTCTTTCCAACTCAGTTGTCAATCCATGCAACTCACTTGTAGACAAATTCAGGACAGAAGGGGTGAGCTCTAAACAGCAGAGATGTGAGCCAGCTGCTTCCACCTGTGCTTGGTGTCTGAGGCTGTTTCCTTCGGCAGCACAGACATGGCTTAAGCAGCTTTCTGGAGGAATTGGTGTTGATGTTGTGTCCCAAAATAATGGTTGCAGTTCTTCAGGGTGGAAAGTTACTGGCGAGGCATTGAGTTTGGGGTCACTACTCATTCAGAGGCTTCACCAAAAACACATGGAGTAGATTCTGTAATCAACAGGGCCTGGACTCTTTGAAGGGAGTGGGAGAATTTTTCATGGCTCCAGGGGCCCCATATCTGACCATGGCTGCAGAACAGCTCCAGGGACTTGGGCTGTGCATGGTCCTCTAGGAAAGTGTCCACAGGCTTTCTCCACATCAGCAATAGCCTTCTGCACATTGCTTGACTGTGTTCTGGCCAGCTGGAGGAAAGCAGAGTTTTTGAGCAGTCCACCATCACGTGTTACTGCCTTTTCTCTCCTGTTTGCATCCCGCTGGCACTGAGTTCCATTGAGATGTATTTTTACTAACAGAATCTGAAAGCCTAATAGGAGTGACTTCTCTGTCTTTATCAGCAAAAAAAGCATGTATAATCTGATATGAAAACTACTAATCCATCAGGACTTGGACATTTCATTAGCATGGAGAGAGGAGCTTTTATTGCCTGCTCAAGCTCATAAACTTGTCTCCAGCTGGAAGGAAGTGGCATGTAGTTTGAAATCCTGGAGCTGGGCAGTACATGTGCTCAGCTGCCACGTCAATCTCATTTGCCCCATGGGGATGCTTGCAGCAATGTGCTACGCCCACACATAAAGGTCGCAGGAGGAGAGACTGCTCCTTGTCTTGCTGCTCTGCAGCAGCAGCTTTGCCTCTGCAGGCACTCTGCTGGGAGCTGAAGTCTTGCTTGGGAAAGTGCTTCTTGGATTGGGATAGTTTCTAAGCTGCTGACCAGCTAAGATGTCCCCAAGAGCATGGAAATGGCAAAAGGAAAGGAAAAGTAATTTACTGAGAGTCATAGGTGAGAATTTACCTGGGCTTTCTACCCAACCACATCAATTCCTGCCTTAGAGTGATGAATGGTGCATAATTCACTGGAGAAAATCTTGTGTCCTTTCTCCCCTCTGTCACTCTGCTCTGTCCCAGTCATGCTCTGCTCACAGTCACTTTGTCTCTGTTTCACCCTCACCGGTGCTCTGCCTCCCTGTCTTCTCCTTCCCCCTTCTTCTCTTTGACTCTGCATATGCCTACCTGGGCTTTCCTGCTTCACTACCCCTTCTCTTACAGGGTTCAACCAGATTTATCCTCCTTCTCCCTTTCCCCAGGCTTAGGAAGGGTTCTTCTGTGCTGGCTCTTCTTCCTAAACTGGACAGCATAGATTTGAGTCTTCAGTGAGGGCACTTCTTCAAAGGGCTCCTGGAGACGACAAGGAGCTTCAGGGCTGGCTCTACCCCTGGAAAGTAAAGTTCAGTCTAGTGTTTCCTTCTCCTGAATCTTATATCTCGTCCAATGGTAGAAAAGATTATATGTGGTATATTACTGTCAGAACCATGGTGTAGAACTACTGTAGGAAGACTTTATGCATAGTACTGAGTTTTGCAGATGGATTTCTTTTGTCCCTCAGCTAACCCTAACCCTAAAGTTGAAACTCGATTTGTAAGTTTTACCTTTTACTTGTCCTGAGCAATCTGTTCGCAGAAATATGCCAATGCAGTACAACTCAGTGACCTGATAAAGCCAAAACCAGTCCTAATCCACAAGTGCGTGAACCATTAGGAAAAAGGCAAAATCCTCAGTGTATTTCTCTGACCACTTCAGCTGTTACACAATAACTATATGCAAATCCAGGGTTATTTCTCACAGCTGGAGCAGCCAAGCTTAGATAAATATAAAACTTGCTTTAAGGGAATAGCTCCTAATTGGGTTAGGCACAGGGTTTTAATTAGATTTACGTAAATGCATACAATGCATGGCTAAAATCAATAACCTGGAGAGCTTCTTTGGGCTTATTGTTTAAATCAGCAACACCAAGTCAGCTGAATTTAATGGGATATTTACATACCCCATCCCTCCAAAAATGGAATTTTTACATGACTGATGGCATGTTTGAAACGTGCTGTGCTGCGCCATGTTTGTGTCCTTTTTTATCTGTCTGGCCACTTGCAGTTTGGCTTGCAGGCAGAACCCTGTCAGTACACAAGAAGAAGGTAGGAAGTATTTTAATTAAGTAAGAATTTGAGATTTAAACTAAAAGCTGTGCTATCCAAGCAATTCATGTTCACCTTGTAGGCTGACATGAGGTGATCAGTTGCTGAAGTTAAAGCATTTACCATCCCTGCAAGTGGTAGCAATAGTAAAGAGGGAAGCAAGGTCTTTTTGTTGTGGTTAGAAGTAAAAGCCTGTGAGCTACACATATGTTTCAGAGACAGGGTGTGCTGATTTTCTGTAAAGGACTAGAGAAAAAATAATTGTTTCATTATTTATTTCAACTGAGAAATTGGGATTGTTAAAAAATAATTGCTTTATTATTTACTGATAAAGACTTCCTTGCCTCTGTTCATCAACGAAGAGGAAAAAGACAGATAGAAAATGGTATTATCAGCTAATTCTTAAATGGAACAAGTTTAAGTGCAGTGTGAAATGGATTTAAAACACCCTTAGAGTTCCAAAGAGCTATACATTGCATTTTCTAAGGAAAAAAGTTGCAGATTTTTCTCTTCTTTTCTGCTTTGTTTCTCACCTCAGTGTGGTCTTGTTGACACTGCTACTTTTCCACACCTTAAGGAGCCTTTCTCCCCTTGGGAAAATTTATGTAAAATAAGGGGGAGTCTTTTAGTACAGCTTGGTATTGAGCTCACTTACTGTTAGAGGAAAACCACCACCATGAAGCGCTTCAAAACCCTTAAACCATCCCTTGACACAGGGAAAACTGTCACTTTTCAGGAGTACCATCAAGTGCAGAGTTATGCACAAGGTAATACCCACAAGGTAACTGCCAGGGTTAAAGAAGTTGTGCCAAGTCCATTTCTGCAGACATTTTGTGATATGGTCATTAATGGACTGATCACCACCTAATCCTCCTGAGTGGACACAATTCTTGTCTCCTCACTGGGCAAAGCGTGGCTTCAAGCCTTTTTAGTGCTGCTCCAGAGCCCCAGTAGATTGTCCCTCACCAGCTGGGATTATCACTGCAGTAACATAACCAGATTTTGGGGTGTCTGAAAATGTTCAGAGAGTTCTAATGGAAGTTTCCCAAGTTTCATTGTTTTTCCTTGGAAATCCCAGCTAGATCCTTCTGCTCTTCTATCCAGAAACCTGAGCTCTTCAGCTCTCCACCTCCAACCTGGTTTTTTTTTGTTCTCTTCTTTCTATTGTGTCATTCAATCCTGTCTTAAACCCTTCTCCTTAATTCAGACCCTGTCTTGCCTCTTCAGTCTTTCTCCATTCTGTCGTTTTCACGGCTCCTCCTCCCAAACTCATCTCCCCCTTTCTTCCCTGCCCCAATTCCTGCCCCACCAGTGCTTCTAGTTTCGTGCGCTTTTCATCTCCTTCACCTTGTCCTTTCTGTCCCTCATTTGAGTGCTGCCCAGTGAGATTCAGCAGTGATGGAAGAGAAATTCCAGCTCCACATTTCACCACCCATGGGCCCAGCTGCATGCAAGGGGGATCACACAAATCAGAGATGTGCAAATCTTCTGAGGTGAAAACTGCCACCTTCAAAAGTATCAATAGCCAAAAATCAGGAAAAAAACCAAAACAAAACACTAAACTGAGCCTTATAGCTGGGTGGATTTTGACAGCAGCAGGGAAAGGCAGAGCTGTAGCCGCAAAGAACACACCTGCACTAAATCCAAGTGCGCTCATGGTTTCCGTTGAAACCAAGCAAAGCAAAGCAAAACAAAACAGAAAGGCTTGCCAATATTATTTTAAGACAGAAAAGGAAAATATGATTCATCTTCCCTTTTATTCCTATTTCAAAGCTCTAAATTTTTCCTCAACCTTTTTTACCTAAAAAGAAGTGAGGAAAAAACCCCAAACCATAATAATCAAAACAGAAAGTCCAAGCAACTCCTCCTTATATGAATTCTCAGAGAGGAACAACTGGACAGGTCACCTGTCCTGGCTGTATCTCCTCCCAACTTCCCCTGCACCCCCAACTTCCTTATCAGTGTGGCTGCAGGAAAAGCAGAAAAGGCCTTGGCTTTGTCTGAGCTCTGCTCAGTAATACCAAAAACATCTCAGTGTTATCAGCCCTGTGTTCTGCAAAAATCCACGACACAGCCCCACT
Source organism: Donacobius atricapilla (assembly GCA_013397315.1). Classification (NCBI taxonomy): domain Eukaryota; kingdom Metazoa; phylum Chordata; class Aves; order Passeriformes; family Mimidae; genus Donacobius; species Donacobius atricapilla. The sequence continues at coordinate 277,617 of WBMY01001229.1, forward strand.
CCAGCTACTGTGAAGAAAATTAACTCTACCCAGCCAAAAGCAGCACACCTCAGCAACGTTTGAGGCCAACACTCATTTATAACATCATAAAGGTTATGTTTAAATCTGATGAAAGAATGGAAATTGCCACTGTTGAGGGGTAAAATTTCCATTTTGTCTGCAAAGTAGAGTGAACAGTATAGTGGCATGTTTGTATTTACACAGAGTAAGAAATGGGTTATCTGAGACCTAGGAAAACACTTAATAGAAATAAAATCTTTGGACCAGCTGATTTTTGAGTTTCCATTTTTGCTACTTACTTCAGTTGTCTTTCCTTCCTTACCTTTTAAAAATTTTTCTCTTATTTTTCCTCTTATGTTGCTCACAGCAACACTGTAGTTCCAAAAAAAAAAAAAAAAATAGGGTGGACTGATGATTCTTTTGAGACCAGCCTTCATGTGAAATTTCTGCTAAGTGGACTGACACTGTAGCCAGAAGTATCCATGTAAATATTAAAAAAAATACAATATTTATATCTTTACCCAAATGGTAAGGATAACTGGCACAGTTCTGTGCTTGAGCATCTTCATCAGACACGTCCTGAAAATGATCTTGGTTGTCTCAATGGGTTGACATCTCATGACCAAAGGATGGCATGCAGGAAGGGAGATTTAAGGTGCCATTTGTACCAGTGCACAGTCTTGTGTTAACCAGGAAAACTGACAGTCACTGAGCTGCGCAGGCCAGACTTAGAACATAACATCTCAATTAGACTGATCTAAATCAGGGGTTCCATAGCTAAAACACAAAGAGTCATTTTGACTCTGTAAGGAAGAATTGAATCACAACTTGGCCACAGATGCAAAATTTGCACACGGTAAGAAACATGCAAATATGTCAATAAAACATTTCACATGAAAACAACAGCCACTAGATTAAACAAAACAAAGAATTAAATTCTTTCCATTCAGCCTTTGAAAAAGCATGAAAGAAATTCCCTTGCAGAAATTTGAAATTATGCCCAGGCAAGCTATATATGGAAAGAAATCTAAATTTGAGGTAGGAACATACATCTTGTATAAAAATGTTGTGAGGGGGGGGTTTTGTTTGGTTTTTGGTTGGGCTTGGGGATTTTTCAGAATAAAATATTCTTCAATGAATTTTTTAAGACTCAGTTTATGCAGGGAAATGCTAATGTCACTATGTAGAGGCAGCTGCTGGGCCAACTCAAATCAAGTTTGGAATGCATCCTATAAAGTCTGTCTGGAGGAAGCATATGCATTTTTGGTGCCTGGATTTGAAAAGTAGTCTCTGAAATAACTTGGTTCAATATTTGGCAGACAGGGAGCACAGAAGAAAAGCTGAATCTTCAATAAAATCGTCACTCGTATTCACAAGAGTAATATAGACCAAAGTGAGGTGCTTTGAAACTGCACAAAGGAACAAACAGGAAGATGGAGCAAAAGGCACACAAAACCACAAGAGGAGATAAGTAAGAGTCAATTTTGTGGCAGAATTGACAGACTGCCTAAATGAAAAAGGAAATCAGTTCCACATGGCAGCTAGGAGCCAATAACAAATGAATGATAAGAACAGGAGACGGCTAAAGAAAGAAGATCCTGGCCTAAGAACTCGAAGAAATGGCACAAGGAAATGGTCCTGGACAATATGGCTTACTATTAAACTCGAGAATTCTCCTTACTTGCAGTACAAAGGCAGCATACAAAGCGTTTCCTGCCATCCTTAAAAATAAAAGTGGCTGGTGGCCTGGATCAGTGCTCTTTTTGTAATTAGTTTTGTGGTGAGGAGACAATTTTGTGAGGATGCACAAGCCCACCTCCTCTGAATCCTTGCTGATGCACAGTAATGAGGTGACCAGTCCAGGTGGAGCTGGACTGAGCTGTCCCTCCAGCAGCTGGCCAGAGTGGTGGCCCTGGATTGTGGTGGCGACGGACACTGAGCACCTCAAAACTTTCAAACTCTCAAATAATATCTCTCTCAAATTTCATTACTTAGCCTGGTTCACAACAGCTGGAGCTGTTCTGACTATACAGTAGGGCTGGATTTTTCCACTACATGTCTCATAGAAATCCATACTGCAGAATTTTCAGATTGGACTATTGAGATGCTAAATTAATGGGATGGCAATATTTTTCTTGTGAAATGCTGCAGAGAAAGGAACCTAGATTTTACTCGTTCCTTTTTTACTCATTTTTCTGTGTTAGGAATTTGTACAGAAGGAGTCAAGCTCTCTGCAGTCATCTGGGTCTTAAGGTTCCTCCTTACACTGCTCAAGTCATCCTGCAATACTCTCAGAAGATGTTTTCTCCTAAGTTATTACAACTCCTGGAATTGGCCAAATCCCCCTGGAATACTTTCAGGAATGTTCTCTTCCATGTTATTCCAGGGCCATAGGAAATAGGAGCTGCTGGTAACCCTGTGGCCCATGGCACTCTCCAGGAGATGATCTGAATTGTGCCTGGTCAGTGGTTGCAAAGCACAAAGAGATCGAAAAAGGTGGTAGTTAGGGAATAAAATTAAGAGATCCTTGGCCAAAAGGAGTCACTCTGATCAATCAGTCTCATCATTTGCATAATAAATGACTGAGGCAGAAATATATTTATAAAGACCAGAGCCCATCTTTGAGTTGCTTTGGAAATTTGGCCTTGCACAAATTTCAAGTAATGTAAATCTTTTAAGTGTCCCACAAAAGAAAATTAAATTGAACATGGTTTGAAAGTAAAATTCTTTAATTAATTTCCCCTCTATGTTAATGTAACATTTTAAAGCAAGAATGAAATGTTAAACTTCAAAGATCCTTGAAACACTAGGGTGTGAGATAGCCTGACTTTTTCCTTTTGTTTTCTTCCAAAGACAAAATCTTTGCAGAATCAACATGACTTTCATATTGATTCATTCTTTTCTTAAGCCATATTTAGTTACATACAGGTAACATTTTTTCAGATAAACTCAAACTTGCCTGAATCTGTTGATGGACAAAGCTGACACACATCTGTGGCTGACATCTCTACTTAGCAAGAGAAAGAATCTACCACTGTTTCTCCCAAGATTTGGTGTTAATAATACTTTAATTATTGTCAGTCTTATCAGTGAAGCTGTCTGTGTAGTAAGGTACTTGTAAATGTTCAGAAAAGTGATAGAATCCAGCCCCAGCTCATTTCCATGGCTATAGTGAAATGGTAATGGTGGAATAAATTGCCTGGTATAATTATGTATATGCCAGATGCTCTTAATCATTCCACTTCAAGCCTCTTTTGCTAACTGCAATTTTGAGCCTTTTCTGAATTGAAAGGAATTGGTAAACATGAGTAATTAAAAAGAAATTAAATGGAGTTTAGAAGTGAATTACTGCAGTTCCTGCAACATTAAAATAATTAGCACCTCTAAAATCAGTCTGAGCTAGAAGATGTCCTTTATATGGCACAGAAGATGTTTCATTTGTGGTTTGCACATAGTCACTGTGTTAGTGTGGTTAAACATCTCAATAGAACCATGCCAGACTAGTAAGGAGAAACTTATTCTCTCAAATGATTTATTAAAATAGAAACAGAAAGCCATATCTCAGCTGGTGTAAATCACAATATTTCCACTGACTGTTAGATGCTGAACTTGCACCAATTGAGTCTGTGGCCCATCCTCCATTTGGATTCATGCAAGCAAAGGTCTGTTGGTATCCCTACCCATAATAAATGATTTGGGGCTCTCTAGCTAGAACTCCTCTTTCTAATGAAACAAAGTTCCTGTAGTGAAAACAGAAGATATGTTACTATCAGTTCATTTTTAAAAATTATTTATTTATATTATGTTGACATTTGAAGTACTTCTTTTCTCCATTTTCAATACTCAGAGGACATGAAGAACATTAACAGATTGCCACAACAACAACAAAAAAAATCTGATCAAAAGTTTTCCTCAGAGGTTTAAAGACACCTGTGCTTTGTCAGAACTTTGTGATATACCATAGAAGTTCAATTTATCTGGGAGAATAAAGGTTTTACCAGCACAGGAAGGTGGGTAAGAATGGCACATCTGTTGCAGGAATCACCCTGGAGATCTGTAGTCTGATTTACCAGTCAGATGTGATTTTGTCTAGCTGTGTCTTGAAAGTCACCAAAAATGAGCCTAAAATCACCTGCCTGTGCAGCTTGCTCCAGCATTTTAGCACCCTCCTGATGAAAGGTTTTTCCCTGAACCTCCAAAATGGCAATTTGTGGGGATTTTCCCCTGCTATATCGTCTGCTTCTGCTTGATCTGCCTTTGTAATTTCAGCTGCAGAAATTTGCACGTCTTTTCTCTGAACTCCGTGGGTTTCAGTCATCCCAGTCAAATTTCTCAAGATCCCTCTGGACCAAAGAGAAGCGCCAAGAGATAAGATCCTTTTCTGTGTATTTTGTGCTGAATACAATGTACCTCCTTGATTTGATCCCAGTAAATTCTTTATTTGCACCTAATTATCTCATCCCAAGGGTAATTATCTCATCCCCAGGGTATTTCCTACAGACTGGGGTGGAAGAAACACTATTTGGGTTCTTAAATACAGATCTATTGGAAGCTAGGGCACACAATAAATCTGTGTTTGCAGAAACACAAATACCTGGGCACTCAGAGTACCTTAGCTGCTGCTTGCCTCTTGGCTTCGGCACCAAACAGATTGGGATTTGTCCCCTTCCACCAGGCTGCAAGATGAAAAGTGGAAAGTTGCTCCAGCCATCTGTATGTTCAGAAATATGGAGAAAATGTAAAGGAAAGTTTTTCTGATGAGATGCTTGTCTGCCTCCTTACAAACACAGTGGACCAGATCTTCTGCTGTTCCTGAGCTGGCTTTCACTCCATTGAAGATTGGAAATTATTCCAGCTGACAGCAGGGCCTGAGCAACAGCACTTTAATGGTTTTTGCCTTATTTAACTATTAACATTTGTTACAGGATGGTTCATTAGATGAGGCATAAAGTACAAGTCTTTTTATTAGGTTTTCATCTCTCCTCTCCCATTAGGGAAAGGTTCCACTTTCAAATTAATGTTAGAAGGACTTTAAAGTCTTAGCTAACCCTAATCTTTATGGTTTCATTCGAGTTCCTAATATATCGTTTGGTTTATCCTGTGAGCTGGGAGCTACATATTTGAGGGACTTAGTCCAAAGATACAGTATAAGCAGATAGTTTGGTTAAGCTGATTTTTGCAGTTTAAGTGGGTCTAAAGCCCATCATGCCCAGGATTATATTTATACTTGTGGTTAAATTTGACAGAATTTGAGCATTCTTTGTGTATTGCAGTGTACAGCTGGGAAAGTAGAAGGCAGCAAGGTTAGTAGTTTATATGTAAAGTAGAGCTTGAAGGAGCACGTAGACAATTTACATTTTCATTCTTTTGTACATCACTCAGGGAGAAAGTAAATATTTTGGCAGCCTAGATCATGTGATAGCAAAACAAGAGACTTCATTAATTCAGATATTTCAGATTCAGCAACAGCAGAAAGGAAGGATTATGAGTGCCCAATTTGAGCCAGCTGGAAAAAACTAAATCTAGACCAAGGTCAGGTACATCACAAATGAAGGAATGGTATATAATGCATTTAATTTCCTGAGAGCTGTGATAAAATTAAGATAAGAGCCCTGGGAAAAGAGTCTAATACACCACTCAGCCCTATCAAGCTTTGCAGGTTTGCTAGATGTGTCACCGCTGATTTGGAAGGATGATGCCTAAAAAAAAAACCCACCAAAAAAAAAAAAAACCAACTGCAAAATGTTCTATTTTTGTTCTTTTAGGAGTTCTTGTCTTTCTGAGTACTGCCATTCATAGAACTGCATATTTTTTGTGCAGTATTGCTCAGTGAAAGCACCGGTGCTCTCTGCCAGTAACCAGGGACAAGACCAGCCTTTCACTCCTGCAGCCAGCTCACAGCTCTGTGCCTTCCCTCCCGTGGGATTGCAGACCCCAGCCCTGCAGTGGGCTTGGCTGTCTTTAGCATTTGCCCTTCACAGCACAGGCTTGCTCGTGGTGGAAAAGGCTGCTCCTCACAAGCAAAGCAAAGCCCCGGAGGAGTCCTGCATCACTGAGGCTGGGAAGCATTTCCTTAAGCTTAATTTATTTTGCAGAGGCCAGAAGGGAGGGAGCAGCACTAGCCAGGGGAGAAAGAGACTCTGAGAGCATCACTGCTTTACACTGCTGTCTCCTCAGCAGTCATTCCAAAACCAGCTTTTGTTCCAGAGGGTGAAAACTTGCCATCTTCCTCTACCTTTTTTCCTTCTCCCTTCAGTCCATGCCTTCAATAATTTTATTTGCATGCACATGGGAATATGTGAGTGCACAGGTATACATTCTTGTGTATAGCACACATTTTTATATAGGGGTGCGTGTACATTTTGATTTGAACTGAAATCATGTTGCTGCTTATCTCTCACAGGCTAAGGGACCTGTTCTAGGTGGTAAATTTTCATACATATCCACTTCTGCTTGAAAATCACACCCAACATCTTCTTATTAGACCAGATCTAGGCTCCAGAGGGAAGGAATTTACACTGCCCCCTAACCCAAACCTATTTTTAATTCCTGACATTGCAAAGGTTAGACGCGTCTGGGGAAGATTCTGTGCTCTGCCCACTCCTTTGTTCACTCAGGTAACAAAAATCCTCTGACCTCATCCAAAGACCAGGGTATAACAGCTGGCTCTGCAGCTCAAGCAGCAGCAAGAGCAGGAGCACTGAAAGCAGCCAGCAATGAAAGGGAAGGATGGCAAAATACCTGCAGGCCGCTGAACATTTCCCAGCAATTCAGCAGTGGCCAGCTGTGAGTGATAATTGGAGACATTGCGTCACTGACCTGCTAGGAAGGGGAAGGGAAATCGGGCTGCAAAATTTACCTTTGCTGTGTTCAGCTCTGCTTACAAAGGAGTGACTGCTGCTCCTGGCTTTGCCAAGCATCTTGCACATCTGATGCTGTACCCGGAGCACAGCTCCACCAGCAACTGGGAGGATACTGCAGGGCAGGAGAGAAACGAGGGCTCAGCGGTGAACTGAAAATTCAGCTGGACTTGGAGAAAAAAAATCTGCATCACTGTGAAATTCAGTTGAGCGGAGTCTCCCTCCATATCAAAGTCAGATTAAATTTATGTTTAAACAGGAAAGAAACCAAAGGTGCTTTCAGAGCACCAAGTTTAGCATCAGTCCATGGTAGCCAGCATGGCGAGCACTGCACAGCCAAAATCCATGAGCCTGCTTCCCCTCAGAGATCCAGGTGGTGCACGCAGCAATTTGAGGTCATAACTTCCTCTGATGTTTATTCCCAAGGGTTGGAGAGCATTCATTTACCTTGAAAACCTGTAAATGATGGCTCTGTTGTGTTCATATAGCTGTAGGGTCTAACGCTTGTACAGCCGCCATGTGTCAAGAAATTTTCCATAAAAATAGTATTAAAAATACCCGAGTATTACTTTCTGTAACCCTCAGCCTAAGCAGGCATCGTGCTAGATTTAACTCCACATCTCCTCTGAATACCTCTGTGTTAACCTGCTTGTTCCTGGTGTGCTGCTCTCCTGATAATCAGTTCCTAGTTGCAATTGTCTGCCACACTTCTCTGAAGCTAACACTTTTCTTTATTTGTTTGGGATTTCATTGCTCAGCATGAAAAGATGTGATTAGACGAAGGACACATGAACTGATTGTTGTAGCCCTGTACCTGCAGCTTGTTTATGGCTTGACACCAGGGTTTAAATGGAACGCATCACTGCAAACCCAAGGAAGAGAGGCACAGGTCTGAATACTCGCAGCACTGGGGCCATGGAGGTGTTTCTGCAGAAAGGGGAGTGTGCTGCCCAGGAGCTGTGTCCAGCCGGGCAGGCAGCTGGAGTGGACCATCAGTTAGCAGAGCCAGCAGAGGTGTGCAACTGGGCATGTAGAAGAAGCCTCTCTGGTGATGGAGAACTGTGGGTTTCTTATCTTCTTTTCTTCTGTTAGAGCTGGGATTAAAGCATGGGAGATGCAGTTTCTGTGTTCAGACTCAGTTGTTTATTAATTCTTATCTATAGTACAGTCTCATGGATTGTGAGCTCTAACTAACAAGGTGGAAAATGGATCTGTCTCCAACTCTTTCCAAGGTCTTTTAAGCATAAAATACCCAAAAACGAGATGACAACTATATTATTTATCCTTTTAACCCAATAACTAACTACCCGAGGTCCACAATGAGGGCCTTTTCACCTAATTAGAAAAAAAACACCCCAAACCATGAAGGTGATAGAGGAAGAACTTAGCCTATGCCCTAAATCCTCCATATTGCTTCATATGTATTACTATATACTAAAACCTTAAACTCCAAGTTTTCCACTCTGTGATATCACACAATTCTATTCAAACTATACACCTACAACCCCAATACTATCACTCAATTTTGGAAGCCTGTTCTACAGCCTCAGGTCAAATGTAGTGCTTGCTTTAGAGTCAGTGCCTTTTAGCACAGAAAGCCTGAAATTCTCAGCCTCCAGGGTTCCAACAGAGAACCTCAGACTGGAAACCTGGACTGCAATATAGGCTGAAATTACTTTCTCAGGATAAGGCTGGAGACCTCCACTGTGGGGGAGGAATTACCAAGACACCTTGTTCATCTCCTGAGGAGAAGTTACACAAGTATTGAGTCCTCAGTGGTTTTGTAATAAACAACACAAGCTCATCTTCCTCTGGTGGATCCCCAGGTGGATCCCCAGCCACAGGGGTGAGGAATTTGCTGTTTGCTACAGCTGAGCACAGAACAACCTGCACCTCTTAGTAATGCCAGAGTAACGTTGACTTCATGCAGAAAGAAAGGCTCAGCTGAATGTTGTAAGCTGCCTGTTGGGAAAGCAGATTTTCCTATGTGCCACATGGTAAATGAGCCCTGGGATTTCCCAGGACCTTGTAGGTGAGTTTTACCCTGCCCTGGGAGAAGAGCAGGGGCTGCACCACCCACCCAGGCTGGCACTGTGCTCTGGCAGGATGGCAAACAAAAGCAACTCCACAGAGACGTTATGCAAACTGCTTCAAGTTGGGTTAGAAATAGGAGCTGCAAATGATAAACCAGGGGCTAATCATGTGAAACATGCAAAGGGAAGAGATATTCACAAAGCAGCAGCGCTGAGAAAGCGCCACTGAGCACCCTGTTTAAGCCCCAGAGAGCCCACTAGAGTTTCAAGTTGATAATCTGAGTAATAAAAGTTCTTGTAGCCAAAACCTGGAGCTAAAAAAGAGAAAGCACAAGGGCAGTAGCCAGGCTGCTGTAACCAGAGGCTGGGAGCATTGCTGCACTCCGAGGTCCCTGGGACCCAAAGTTTGCAGTTATCTGCTGGTCACAGTGGGATGCTTTGCCAGATCAGAGCCTCAGAGAACAGATGGGATTTATCCATGCAAAAGCATGCACCTGCCTCTCTGTGAGGCCTAATTTCAAACAAGAGAGGAAGAGATGTTCATGCAGCATGGCTCATCTGACCTATCTAAATGTTTAATTTCATGAAAAAGTTTTGCTTAGGGAATTCTGGGAAAGGATCATCTTCTCTCTTCTTCTCTCTTTCTATGGGTGTTGCACAAATCTTTTGTCTACTACCCTGGGCCTTCAGGTGCTCAAATGGGCAATACCTGTGTTAATGAGCCCCGCTGGGCTCCAGGTGAGTAGATCAGGGCTAGAAGAGCTCTGGGTGGAGCTGGACATGGCCTGAAACAGAAATGGGAGCACAGAGGAGCCCCTTGGGGTGAAACCCCAGTTCAGCAGGTCACCAGGATACCAGCACTGGCAGCATGTTGGGCTTGGGTAGTGTCCTCTCTGTGACTCCAGCCCAAAGGCTTGGCATCGATTTTTAAAGTATTTGAAAGCCCTGAAAGGTTCTCTGCACCTTGCTGCTAATGAGATTTCTGTGTAAAATAAAAGGAACATTGTCTAACCCAGATTAAACTTGCTCCTTAGTTATTTTTAGCTTGCCTAAACTCTTTCAACCCCTTTGGTAAAACTCATCAAAATTCATCTCTCTTAAAAGGATGTAACTTCAAAGAAGGCATATGCATTAAATGTCAACATGCTTTACTCATTATAAATTACAGTATCATTAAATCTAACATGAGTTAAATGGGAAAGATTTAATTCCACTATCTTTAAAATGAAGGCATTTTAGCATTGGAATAAAATTTTCTTTTAAAAATGTTTTTAAAGTAAAAGGGGGCACAGAAGGTTTATTTTACGTGTTATCATATTTGTATATAAAAACAAAAGCAAAAATGCAACACTCCATTGTTCTGAGTAAGATGTGGCAATAGTAGCTTACTTCTGTTCATTTTACGACCCTCTTTCTGGATACACTTCTAATTTAAACTGTGGAAACCGAAAACGTTCCTTTAAAACTGGTTGTCATGGTTATAAAATCCCGAAAGAAATTATGTGCGTCTGCATCTGCTGAGGGAAACATTTATGGCATGATTTAGCAGGGGAGGGGGGGCAAGCAACCACCCACCACAACCCATTTTCAGACTCGCTTATTACATTACTGGAATTAATTTATCACCCTCCCCAAAAAGCCATGGGAAGGATTCTCACACGTTTTTCACTGCATGCAGCTCATTAGCAAATATCATATGGTGAGGGGTTACTTTTGTCAAGTTCTAACAGGTTGGGGGGTTTTAGTTTGTTTGTTTTCTTTAGTTGTCTTTGTTTCAAGCAAGCTTATCTAGAAATATAGAGTGTGCTAGACTGCCAGCATACAGTTGCTGTCACAACTGATGTCTTGGATCTCTTCCATTATTTTTTTCTTTCCCTCATACAGCTAGAAAGTCATCTGGCCAGAATAAAAAGCCAAGCTGAATGCTGCAGGTCAGACTGGCCTGAACAAAAGCCTGCATTTCTTCGTGGAGCTCAAAAGGATAAAGCAAAGGACAAGAGGATAAGAAAGCTAAAGAAGAAGAAAAAGAAGAAAGTAGAGAGAGAGAGAAAAGGAAAGAATAAAGTGAAAGAAAAGAGAAATGGGGAAAGGGAAACGGAAAGAGGCATCACCTTACTGAAGAAAAACGAGTTTTTCTGTGAAGCCACTGCACTTTCATATGCTCCCAGGACAACGTTTACTAACCTGCTGAAACTGTAGGTTTATTAGAAATGAGTCTGTGTTGAGTCAGGCCTCCTCTCTCACAGGGATGCAGAAGTCCGCACATGGCTTAGAAACCATGGTTTGGCACAGTTCATTTTTCATTACAAAAAGCTGACTGCATAGACAATTAAAAAAATTACACCACGAAAGGCTGAGGTAGCATTTTTTAATCTTTAGGGTGAGTGATCTGTTGACTGCAGGAAATCTGTGCTGTTCCTGGTCCTGTTGCAAAAAGTAAATAGCAGATAAGGATGATGAGGACATTTTAGATAAACAACACATTTTGTGTTATCAGATTGTGAGCCTCAAATGGGATTCAGAGGATCTCCTTATACCCATTGATCCAGGGCTTTTCCCATTTAAAAAATTCTGCTAGAGAAGGAAGTCCCAAGCATGAAGCAGAACCCTTGTGAGATAGGTTGGAATATAACAACAGGCTGAGCTACTTCTGAAAGGCTGTGGATGTTCTCAGACTCCCTGACTTTCTCCCACCATGAAATCAGCGATGTAATTCTTCACTGTTCTGTTTCTGTGGAAAATTATTTCTAGTGAATATTTTCTACACTCCTGATGGAAGTCCTTAATTTATGGCACCTGAATGGAAGAATATAAGAAACTGGAGAAGAGGGAAACCATCAGGGACAGAAGTATGCTTCTCCAATCCTCTTGCCTCCTTCGTTTACATCTCAACAAACAAAACCTTGCCATTGTTTTTGAATCCTTTATGTGACTTCTGAATGTTCATGTGCTGCATGGTTACAGATTTGGCTTTTCTCTAGCTGCCTGTTAAATGAGAGAAGTGCTTTCCCATGTCTGCACTACCTAGCTCCTCACTCTGATGCTTCCTAAGGGCTGGACGAAACCTGAGAACTGGCAACCTGCAGAGCTGCATCCATCCAGCTCCCTGCAGTTGTTCCCACTGCTACCTCCTGCCTCACCGGCAGGGTACTGCCAAGCTGTGGAGCAGTGGAGCTGAGATCTTCAAATGTTACACACACACACACACACACACACACACCCACATATATATATATATGTGAAATACTGATAAATATTCACAAATTCTCCTCTTGTGTTGAATGGTGTCTGCTCTGCAGTCCTAGATCTCACACAGCGACGTGCTTTTCTTTGAGTAGTGTCTGTATCACTGATTTATAATCCTATAAGTAGATTGCAAGCCTGATTAATCCCTCATTTCTATCTGTCCATCTATTTCTCATCTCAGTTCTTTTCTTTCCCATGATTTATTTACCTAGCAGGAAATAAATTGATTCAATCTGTTTCCTTGTCCTGTCTTTTCTTATTTCTCTGCTAATTATTAGTAGACAGACTCAGCACCCTGTGGGAGGGTCACCCTCTGCCCTTTGGGTACCTTTGGAGTAGCAGTCTCACCAACGCTCAGCTGGGATGGATCACACCCTTCTGCTCTCTCCAGGGGCTGATGACAGCCTGCTTCACTGCAATCACATTAATTTGGAAGCATGTTACTTTCCTGGAGAAAATGTTGCAGGATTACAGAGGGGAGAGATGGAAGAGGTTCATTAAATTGGTCAGTCCATCTTCCTGCCAATCAGCGGCAGTTCCTGGCAGGGCACACTCCAGTTCTGCTCCAGCAATGTTTTCTAAGTGCCTGGTGATGTGCTGCCAGCCCCTGTCCTTGACAATGTTCACAGCCAGCACCTTCCCAGGTCAGGAGCACTCAGAGCTGCTCCTCCTGTGCTCTGCCCTGCTGCCTGATCACCTTCCTCCTCATCTATTCCCCTCTGTGAGCACCACAAACAGCTCTTGCTAAAGGAGGTGTTGAGGAGCACTAATCCTGGCAGCAGCACTTGTGAAGGAATCCTCCCTGGGACAGCTTTGCTGCCCTTTGGGAAGGTCACCTCAATGCCTCTGTCCCATGCTGCCCACACACTTCAAACCTCCCACTCTCGGGCTTGCAGGACCAGCCTGCTCAAGCTTGAAAGTAATGATTTATAAACTTTCTTTAGTGCAACCAAGTGAGCAAGAGGCTTTACTCAGACAGACCTGGCTAGATGGAAATTATTGACCAGGAGATGGTCTCAAAGTGGCTAGAAAAATAGCTGATACCAGTGGCCTATCTCTCTTTATCCATTTCTGCCTTGTGCATTACAGAAGTTCATATGGATTTTGATGCCTGGCTCAATTTGTGCCCTGAAATGAGCAGCTGTTCTATTTCTATGCAGACAGAGAATTTTCACTGCTGAAGAACTTGCTTGGTCCATCTTCATTACTTCACTTAATCAGATGTGTAAGACAATTGTTTTAGCTTCATTCACTGCCAAATAACAGAATCACAGAATCACAGAATGGTTTAGGCTGGAAGGGACCTTAAGGCTCATTCAGTTCCACCTCCTGCCATGGGCCAGGACACCTCTCACCAGACCAGGCTGCTGCAAGCCCCATCCAGCCCAGCCAGTTTAACATCAGTGTGGACAATTAGGAAAAGCTTCTGTAAGAAAGGTGCCTGTAAAGGGTGCACTGATGTGAGGTAGGAGCTGGACTGAACTAAACCTCTGTCTCTGCCGTATGCTCCTGCCCTGTGTTGGTTTGTACATGTTGTTTATATCTGGATCCTAAATCAGGAGTAGCATCAGCCATGGAGAATAAATCTTCATCGTGGTGTGTTGGATGATGCTCTCATATGGGGAATGAGATGTGCATATATTAACTTGTTTCCCTGGCTCCCACAGGACTTGTTAAGGCAGAAGTTATGTGCACAGCAAAGCAGTCTGCAAAGCAGAATGGGCGCTTCGTCTCCCACAGGGCCTCAGCAATTTTGGTGACTGATCCTGCTTTTTTGCATTTTGGAGAGCACCTCACCCCTTGCAGGGTACAGTCCCATGACAGGGTACCCCCTTCTGGGGCTGTGGAAGGAGTCTGGGACCTGGTGAGGACTCATCCCTTGCACAATGACAGAAGTTGCCAGCTTGCTCAGGCACAGCAGCAAGACCACACAAATCAGTGCTGTCAGCCAGTAACAAATCAGCTCCTGCAAATAAATCCATTTTTGCTTCATACCCCAGCCTGACAGTTCCCTTTCCAGCGAGGCTCCCAGGGCTGGGATGTACAGCCTTGACACTCTCACAAATGCCCACTTGGAAGAAGCTGCTGGGCTGACGCTGCCAGCTCCCAATCTGGCTAAAGCCAACCCCAATTACAAAAGACAAGCTGCAGGATCAGTCCCTGACACCGTTTTCTTCAGCAGTGGACATTATGGCCTGTTCTACCAGTGTTTGTCATGAAGGCTTTAGCCTGTTCTCCCTCCTGTGCTGAGCCCAGGGTCTCCTCACCCCAGCTGAGGATGCTTAGAGTAGGCTCAGAGAGTCAAAAACATTTAAAAGCTCACGAATTAATATTTTACACCATAAATTGAAGACGTTTTCTGCACCTGTCCCCACAGATGCCAAAACCTATCTGTGGACAACTAGATTTGGATGCTTTATCCTCAAACTGAATTAATGCCACTCTGTCCCTCACAGCTGTGATTGCTCCACACCCAGACACCATTCCTGTCTGGGACAAAACCTGTATGGTCTGGTCAAAGCCACTTGCAAGGGAATAGAAAAAGCTCCACCAATTTCCACATGCTTTGGTTTCTGCATTGAAGGAGCACCAAAGCAAGTGGTTTCAAGAACAGGTCAGCAATGTTGTGTGTGTTTACGTCAAAAAATGTCTTGTACCTTGGCAGGGAATGTCACTTGTGACCAAGCAAACGATACAAGAAGCAAAGGGAGCCATGTCTTAGAAATTATTTAAATTTCCAAGTGAAAAACTTCTGCTTCTCTCCCACTGTCTTTCAAAATCTTCATTTTATATCTGAAGCGTAATTTTTCTGAAGCAAGGTTACTCGCAGCAAATAAAATGGAACAAAAGGTTATAATAAAATACTTATTATCTACTTAGATGAAGTATTCTCTCTTCAGCCTGATTTGGTTGGAAGAGGGAATTAGATGCTACAAAAGTTTTATGGATGAGGTATCTGTTACCAGCTCAGCTTGATTTATTTCCCATTGTCTTCGGGCTAATGAGGAGGAGGGTCAAGAACTGTTCCTATTGTCCTGTAGAGAAGCTCCATTCTAACAATAGATTTATGTACCTCCCTCATCCCTAAACCACCTAAAAATAAGATTATGTTTTGCTCATTAATCTCAACAAATTGTGTTCTGCTTTGGCCAGGAAAACAAGAGCTATCACTTTTATGGTGCTCAAGGAAAGAAAGGACACAAACACTCAAGGTCAATAAAATGCACTTTTTATTCTGAATCAATGAAAATATAGCCACATGTAAATAAAGACGTGTGGAAAAAAAAATCAACATTGATCCTCCCTGAAGAAGTACAGTTCATTGTGCTAAAACCCATTTTCCTTTGGGTTAGGAACAGTTGTCTGCCAATGCTTTAAAGTGACCCACGATTTTCCTTGTTGTTGAATTTTAGCGAACAGAAAAGTGCAACAAGAAGCTTGCTACAGATAACGCAGTTTCACCCGAGCACTCACAGCAAGGACCAAAGGTGACAGGAGAGTCACGGTTGCCAAAAGCGCTCCCATGCCTTCCTCCTGGGCACTCACATGGGTGGCCAAGGGAGCATCCACTCTGTACAAACTGATGTGTGATTTTCTGTAGAAAGATGCTCCTTCCTTGATGTAATTCCTGATTGCTTTGCAGGTTTACGATATGGTAGCAGAGGTGCATTCCTTTCATAGCTGTTCGGTTTCAAACCCTTTATTTTTTTTTTTCTCTAGGTTTTTATAAGCTTCCTGCTGTCAAAATACAGTTCCCATTTGCTTTTGTAGAAATAATCCTGAAAGGCAGAGGCATTTAAAATCCTCCCAAATCCTCAGTATATTAACAACAGCAAAAAAGATAGCTGGGCTGTTCAAAAACATTGTCGGGAACATGAATGTCATTTGCATTGGCTAGTGTACAAAGAGCAGCAAGTAGTAACAAAAGAAACATCACCCGAGCAATAACCCTTTCCCCCAGTTTCCTCCCTGCAAAAAAAAAAGTTTTCTCAAAATACTTTTCCTCCTCACAGTCCAGTGTCTGTGAATCACATACATTCAAAAGCCGCAGTGACTCTGTAGATCGGGTTTTCCAACATGAGCTTTTAAAACCAGTTGTTTTGCCCAACTTCTCCACGAGGGTTGCACAAACACAATTATACCAGCTGGTGCTTTTTCAGCTAATGGGACACCTTGAAACTTGAACTCAAAAATTAAGGAACACAGGTTAAATAGAACAACAAAAC